>PVJI01000856.1:0-184479 GCA_004026765.1 Micronycteris hirsuta
AAAAACTTATCACCACTGCTCAAAGTATATGACATTAATGTAAGGACAGCATCAACCTCTCCATTTTCAAATAGCATATTATTAAAAAGAGGATCAGTGAAAACATAATACCTCAATACAATTTGACCAAATAAAAATCAAAAGAGGTAAAAATTTTGCATTTTATTGCTATTTAAAATCTTAACCATGTCTTCTAAAATTTTAGATGATGATCCTGATTTTCTGTAAATTTTATTGTGACTTGGAAGTATTTGCAAATTATACGGTCTAATGTCTTTCTCCCACCACGTTGTATCTCTATAGTTCATTCTCAGAAGTCACATCAAAGATCTTAAAATGTGTTGTTTGCAATTGAGTTAATGTTTTCTTTTAAAAAACCCATTTGTTGGGTAATAGGGAAACTTTGATACTGAAAATGGTTAATCTAAGTGCATTTAGAGGCAAGTTAATGCTGGGCACTCAATGGATAAGTATTTAACATTCACAGACATTTCAAAGCTCCTGGCAAGATCCACTCTGAATGAAAGCAGAAAAGGAAAGAGCATTTGGGATAAACAGAACTGCACTATAACAAGGAACAAAAATGCAGAAATAGTGAAATAATATTGTTCCCTAAGAAGACCTTTGATCTGAATATTCTTCAGTCCCATAATTGTAGTCTGTCACCAAACGGAGCTTTGAATTTAAACCTCAAGTTTAATGAGATAGAGAATTTATGTTCCCCCTTACCTTAACATGATGCCTGCATTTCAACAATTGTCTGTTTACTTACTGTTGGGTGCTCTGTTAAAGGAACCAAGCATTTTACTCTAGTTCTCTCACCTCACCCCAAATTCCTGTGTATAACACTTCCAATTTTAATAAACCACTTATTGGGTAAATACAGGGTACTATTTAGGAACTGTGATTTCATTTTAATCCATACATGTCCTATATGATGCCTAATGACCTCAAGGAATGGAGTATACCACATCTAGGTCATTGGCATCATGCCTAGAAGTACTCATAGCCAACACATTCCCAAAGACAGTTGACTCCTGGTGGCTTCCAGAGAAGACTATAGTCATCTCAGGTGCTCTAGAATGATCATCATCCCTCTGTGTTAAAAGCCATGCTTCCCAGAGAAATACATCATCTCAAAGCAAAGCCTCCTCTTTACTCTAGGGATGCTTCAAAACCCAGACAGGGAAGCTGTAGAGAGATGATTCTTTGTATCAAGAATAATCCTGGTATGCTGCAGGTACCTGGGTCTCTCCCAGTTCATGCCTCGTTAATGTACACTGGTGAGGAAGAAGGCCAAAGAATGCTATTTCTGGGGCCTGGTAGATGGAAACTAAACACTGAGGAGAAGGGGAGGTCTAATCCAAAGTACTGGGTGGGTGCTCTAGATGTGTTAGAGTTCTTCTATTTAAAGTTGTATACACACGCATGCATGCACAGGTGTGTAAAATTATCTCAGCTATGACAACCACTCTTGTGTGTATATAAGTCACCTTTTTAAAAAATATATTTCAGTTAGTATCCTTACCTCATCTGCAACTTTCCATATTTCTTCATCATTCCATTGTTCATAGGGATCCAAATTTTTTCTAAATGTTCCAGAGAAGATAAATACTTTCTACAGCAATATGGGAAAAAAGAGGAAAGCATGAATAATCTGATTATGTTTTTATTTTTCCTACATTTTATTGTGAAATATTTCAAGCAGAAAATACATTTTAAAATATAATACCCTCCCATGTACTTACCATCTAGTTTTCTTAAATTTTTAAAATTTTATATTTGCTTTGGATCTTTTTTAAGAAATAAAATATAGCTACATTTGAAGACCCTTATTAACATGTTTCTAACCACAATGTTTTTAGGATAAAGAAATTAAGATTACTGTAAATTATAGGAAGTTAAAATTTTTATTCCTAGGAATATTCCTTATTATAAATAAGTATAATGTCAAATTAAATCATTAAAAATTTTAAGATTATGAGTTACAATTTTTTGAACAAATTTTTATTTTGTATTAATGTATTTTCCTCAAATTTCTTTAATAAACCTAGCTTTTTAAGGGATTTTGAAATTGAATTACAGACACTTATTTAAACACACATTTTTATCTGGTCTATAAACCAAGCAACACATCTACTTCCAAAACCAGACTGGCTCAGGAGAATTAACTTAGAAATCAGTGAAAGGGCAGAACTAAAATATTTGTTTAACTGAATGCATGTTACAGAGGGAAGGGAGGACAGTGAGACCGATCCTGCTGAAGCAACACAATGACAGTCGAATTCCCTGCAAGCAGCACTGCTCAGCTATCTCCCTGAGACACACTATTTGCCATGTCACTGTCTACTTCAGCTGACCTACGTGATTAAATAATATTTTGAAAGACATTTTCTACCTCACTGGGAAATGCTGATACAATAACAATAATTTGTTCTTTCTTTGTGCCAATGGGTGAACTGAAAAGATATTTTTGATGTTAACATTCAGAATATTTTTTGCTTTGCCTTTTTCTTTTGCCTTTGGTTACTAACATGCAGTAAGGAGAATTAAGAACTGAATTTTTTGAAGGCTTGGTCTTCACAAACTGCCTCAGACTGAGAGAGAATAGTCAGGGCCAATCTGATCGGTAAGGAATTGCACAAGGCAAGTGCCTCCAGATTATGGTGTCTGTGGCTCTCAGGCAGAACAAGAGGCATTAGGGACCTCATTCCCCACGTAATTTATGGCTTAAAGGACAAAGGCATTGCCAAATATCTCAGGAACCCTCTGGAGCCCCAATAAGAAACCTTGTCTGTTTTTACTTAACCTGCATTGAAAGTCTTCCTAAGGGAGGCATACATAGCTTTACAGAAGTGGATAGTAAGAGTTGACCAGGTGACTCATCATATCATGAGATACATGATAGATATATCTGTGCATCTTCCTCCAAGCTTCCGAGTAAATGAAAGCAATGTCCAGACAAAAGGAAATGATCAGAGAATTCTGATAAACTGAAGAGAGTTAAAGGAGAAGTGGCTCTAAGAACTCGAGTTAATTCATTAAGAAATTGGGTTTATTTAGTATCTAAAGTGTAAACACCTGCCAGTGGAATTTTTCCATTTATTATTTTTTACATTTTCCTTTTAATGTTGTGATTCTGTATATCAAAGATTTCTAGCATTATTGAGAAAGATGGGAAATAACTGTGAGAGTTTACTAAACATCAGAAAACATAGTTTGTGCCTTCAGAAGTTACCTCCACTGAGAACTATATGGGTGAAACACAGAGTTCTGACTTATGATGTCAGGTTAGGTTCTTTATGGGTGGTATCTCCTCATCTTCACATAAAACTTATGAAACAGAGCCTATTATTGCACATGAAGAAGTCACAGCAGGGAAAATTTAAGTGACTTTTCCAAGATCATTTAACTAGCAGAATCCAGGAATACTTGTCTTCAAACCCGTGTGACTCACCATCATCACAAAATGCCTGGAGTCCTACCAATTTTCCCCTGTTCTGGAGCTCAGGATAGATGCAAGGTCGGGCAGAATCAGTCCTATGTGTTCATAAAGATCCCAACAGCGCTGAGTAGCCTACTCTTGATGAAAACACTGCTATCTAACCCCCTGGCCACAGCTCAGGTCCTGCACTCTCAATGGAGAAGTTAGCTTCCTCTTCCCATGCAGAACCTGAGTTGAAAGGTTCTGTAAGGGCTAGTGTTTAGACTCGCACATCCAGTGGAACAGCACAATAGAAATTTTTAGTGCAATGAGAATAGTGCCATTATTCTGGATGACCGTGTGTGAAGGCCAAAGCATTGTAACATCAAAGCAGACACAGAAGTTGTTAAAGGTAATGTGGTTTGCAAAGATGGTTTAGTAATATAGCTCTGGCCTGATGATATAGCTGGAAATAAGAACCCAAGCTCTTCGAGCCTCAGGGCTCTCACTGTAGAATGGGAAATGCTATCTTTCTCCTCAAACCCACTATACTTTTAGACTTTCAATGTCAATACATGGGTCCTTCATTTCCTCAAGAAACTTTGGTGTCATTCATGACTTATCTTTCTTCCTAATCCTCCCAAAGGGAATCAATCAGTCATCAGTCCTGTGAATTGTTTTCCCAAAATATATCTCAATTCCATTTGTCTTCTATCTCTACTGCTATCACATAGTTCAAGCCATCAACAGCTCTCCCTGGAACCTGGAAGAACCTTCTAATTGACCTTTTTCCTTCTTGCCTTCCTTCCAGTCTACTCTCATTTAGCAACCAAAGCAATCACTTCAAGTATAAATTGGATTACGTTATTAACCTTTTGAAAAATCGCCAGTGGCTTTCCATTGCACTCAGGGAAAACATAAGATACTTAAGATGGTTGACAGACGCTACATGATTTAGCCCCTTCCACTCCTTCTGGCTCATTCAGTGCCCTTCTCCAGACCCTCCCCTTTCCATTCCAGCCACATGGCTTTCCTTTCCTCCCTCACTTTATCCACACATTCTATTCTCCCTGTCTTTGAATCTCGTCCCCTACAGTCTTCCCACAGTCAACTACATCTTTCAAGTCCCAAAGTGGATGTCATTTCCTCTAATTGGCATCTTTCAAATCCTCAAAATAAAATAAGATTTCTCAATGTAATAACAGTGCTTTACTGTCACAATTTATAGTGAATATTAAAATTGCATATGCATTTGTGAGCATTTTTGTAATGTTAATCTCTTCTACACCATAACTTTGCTTGGACCGTGTCATTAACTCACAGGTTTTGTACATAGTATAAGCTCAATAAATGTTTTCTGAATGAATAAATGGGCCGATGTGAAGATAAAAAGTAAAAATATGAAAACACAGCCAGAGTTCAGCACATATTATTTTTATTCCTTTGGTAAGAATAACTACTATAACCCATGGTCTTTAAAGTAATAATACTAACAACCCATTAAAGCTTTTATTTCTCATATAATTGCTTGGGAAATAATATGCCTAACTTTTTCTAATGTCCTAATAACTTATATATAATATTTATCAAATGTATAGTAATATATATATAGTTAATTTTATTTTAAATAGGCATATATTCAAAATTATGAAGGAAGAAAGCTGTTTACTGAAATTAGACATCCAAAAGTCTTAAATGTATTTAATACCATTCAGAAACTCTATAGGTCTTTTGTTTACAGTTTATTGTCTAGCATTAAAGTAATGCTTTAATTTTATTTATTTTAAAAAATATTTTATTTATTTTATTTTTAGAGAGATGGGAAGGAAGGGAGAATGACATGGAAAGAAACATTGATGTGAGAGAGAAATATTAATTGGTTGCCTCTCACATGCACCCCGACTGGGGACTGAACCTGCAACCTAGGCACATGCCCTGACCAAGTATTGAACCTGTAACTTTTTGCTTTGCAGAATGATGCCCAACCAACTGAACCACACCGGTCAGGGCAATGCTTTAATTTTAAAGAAAAACTAATTGATTTAACTTGTTCAGTTAAAATTCAATTTCAAACAATTAAATCACACATTCCATTTCTGTCTTACAAATAATATCTGGCACTCTCTTGCTTCCATGGGTGCCAGAAGTTGTCTAAACTGAAGTTTTCACAAACTTATATCTAAAGCTGAGATGTCTTTAAAGGTCACCTGCATCCTTTTTCCTGGCTTACAAATGAAATAGCTAAGGCCCTGAGAAGTTAGGTAACACAGTCAGATTGATTATACCCCAAAACACACACACACAGACACATATATATATCTGAAACTATAAATCACAATGACCATCTTTTAAGAAACTGTTCACCAAATAGCAAAACTAGGATGTGCAAATACTTGATATTTAAGGTCATGTATGTATAGTATAAAGAGCAATTTGGGGGACTCAAGGAAAAATAAAGAGAGCACCATTGTTCATTTCCTGACTAATCTCCTTCCTGAAGCTGACTTGAGACAGCCAAGCCTACATGGAGTGCTCAGGAGTGCTCCGAGTTGCTCATATATCACTGCAGTGGTCAGTATGCTTTAGCCTTTAGATATCAAGAGAAAAACAAAAAAAGCAACTTGGATTCTATGATAACTGAATGTAGAATAAATTAAATGAGTCAGAGAAATGACTCCTATCCTTAAGGATTAAGTGCTTTTTGTTTTGACTCAGAATTTATACTAGGTGGAGCAAAAGTAGGTTTACAGTTCTGAGCATGCAAAACACAGTTTATTCTTGTATCATTATTTATTAATTACTGTATTATTTTCCACAAAACTAAAAAACACACATATATACATTAATATGTATATATTAATATGCATATATATTTATATCGTTTAGTTCTATTAAAATGTGGTCCAAATATTTATAAGTAGCACAGTTACTGTGATCTCATCTTTTGGAAATGTTTGCAAAACTTTATTATAAGTTGCATTTGTAAAATAGAAATCCATCCAATTTGAACAAATCAAGAATGTAAGACTGAATTCTAGAATGTTTAAAAATAAGTGTTGCTTTGCTTTTAAGAACACCTGTTAATGAGAACAAGGTGAATAAAATATTTGTTAGTCAAAAATGTTGAAGGTTTATAACAAATAGAGAATAATTTTATAAGGTTAATATACATATCATTTATTTGTTTGTAAATGATTACATGCAAAATGTTCAAATTATTATTTCCTGTAAAGTCATTTAATGCTTTAAAACCTTTTATGAGACAACTTTTTAGTGTAAACTTTTTCAGAGACAGCATAAAAAATGTTTTCTAGGTCTGACTCAGAAATACTAATATTGTATTGTACTCATAACCATACTAGTTATTTTTCTTCTCTCCCTTGAATTTGGGACTCCACTCCCATTGTCCTCCTCATTATTTTTGTCACAGTACAGCTTCCACCCATCTCCCCGCTCCTAATTTTGCCCACCTGAAGTCCACTGTCCCTGCGCTGCCAGCGTCGTCCCCGTTCTACCACCATTTCACCACCTCTTGCTAGCTCAAAAGAGTCAACCCATTCCTCACTTGTCAAGTCTTTCCCTCTTTCTCCGAATACTAACACATGGCCTTCTCTTTCCTTTGCCCCACAACTTTTTCTAGTTCCCATCTCTGTACTTGCTCATAATATCCCTGCCTCAGGTCCTGGAATATCCTTTCCACAGCTCCCTGGCCCAAACCTCTCTAAAGTCTACAAAGTTTATGGAGCACTTTAGTTATCATCTTCTTTGTGAAAGTATCTATACCTATTTGTTCATTCCTATACCATCCACCTCCAATTCAATACAAAGATAAGAAGGACATGATGTCTTGTCCTTAAGGAACTATAAATGATAATAACCACCACACCCCAGTGTATTGTAGTTACTACATGCCAGGGAGTAGACTAAGTATATTACTGATTACTTTACTTATTTAATCTGCACAAAAACCCAATTAAGGAGTTACTATCAGTATACCCATTTTATAGACAAGGAATCTAAGGCTCAAAGAAATTAAATAACTTGCCTAAGATTACACAGCTAGTAAAATCTGGATACTAGTAGAATCATAGTTTCTTGTAAAAGAGATAAGCATTTAGTGACTCAGCACAAAATAATGTATATTGAATTCCTACCATGAAAGCTATTGTGTTACATATTAAGAGACAGAAAAATTACTATGGTAAAAAAAATCTATGTTTTATTTAGCATTTCTGCCAGTCTTCTCTGATTGGTAATGATTTGGTGTTTAAATCCTGCTTCTTTAACTAAAATGTCTGCAGAGTATTTACAATACTGAGTGAAAATTAAAGAAATACACAGATAATTCTAAGACAAGACATAGAGAAGTGCCGGGAGAGATTTATAAGCACAGTTATAGATCCCATCAGGGACTGGGGTGTGGGAGTGGAGTGTTGGGGTTACAGTCAGGGTTAATGGGGATAAGAAATGAGTCAGAAAAGCCCACCTGGCAGAGTTTAACATTTGTGATGGCAAAGTGACTATGGGGAAGGAAGATTGTCTCAGACAGAGAAAGTGCACAAACAGAGAAAATGAGAGAGAAAAGTGAGGTATCCAGCTGGACTGAATCATAAAAGTGCCCAAGTGAGAAGAGTGGTGGATCTTTCTGGAAAGGTTGGGTTGGGACCTGACTATCAGGGACCGAACCACAAATGAAAGAATCTGGATCTATTCAGTGAAAGAAGGAGTTCCCCAAAGGCAAATCACAAAATTGGAATGTTGCTTTAAAAAGTTGAATTTGTGCCCTGGCTGGTGTAGCTCAGTGGATTGAGCGCGGGCCGGGAACCATACGATTCTCAGTCAGGGCACATGCCTGGGTTGCGGGCCAGGTCCCCAGTGGGGGCCATGTGAGAGGCAACCATACATTGCTATTTCTCTCCCTCTCTTTCTCCCTCCCTTCCCCTCTCTCTAAAAAATAAATAAATAAAATCTAAAAAAAAAGTTTAATTTGTGTGCAGCGTATATGGAGAGATGCACAGAAGAAGATGAAGAGAAAAACACAGCAGTGGGAGTAGAAAAGAAAGGAAGGCTAAGTGACGTGGGAAGACTGGATTCTCCTGTAACTGCCCACAGCACTTCCCTGCCTAGCCAGTGCCTTGACCCATGACTACACTTATTTACATATGTTTAATTGATCATTTTTGTTTCTTTCTTTGATCCCTGAATTATGGCAATGAATGTAATTTTAAACCTCTCACCGGAAGCTCATAGGCTGGACAGGGAGCTCAATACCACTAACATAACTATTGAATCTATAGTACTTATTTAAGCACACAGGAGTTTAATAACTAATTATTAAAGTGTGCATTATTGTTAAACTGCATGAGAACCGTTGTGCTCCCAACTTCATTGTTCATGTCTACAGATACACGTTTTGGCATTTTCTAGAATCCCTTACAGCAAAAGACATTCCAACTTTGTGGTCAAAGTCATATGTGGGCGTGAATTAGTTTCAGATCAGAAAGTCTCTCTTTGCAAGAATAGGACCAGTCATTGCCTCAGAATAGCTTTGTAGCCTTTCACACTTGTAATTAGAGCTTTGAAAATTATTTTTGCTTTTTTATGAATTAAGTGCTTATCAAATTTATGGCTAATAAAGAATTTTAAGTCTCAGTATTCAAATTGCCTAAGCCAATGGGGTTCTGACTCTAGGCGTCACTGTCTCCTCTTTAGGTCCTCAGAGCTCACAGGTAAAGTAGAACAAGTTAAGGAAGACTCCACCTTGAAATGTATACAATAACCTGTTTCCTGGGCTGGTGCATCCTCCAAGATTACATTCTAGTGATAGGAGGGAAGTACAGAGAACAAAACAAAACAATACTGCAAGAACTTGCCAAAACTAACATCTTGTGATTCCATGGCTGGTGTCTCAGAATCACTGACGGAGAGGGAAAGTTTCTTGTTCAAAATTCCTGTTTCCTGTGTCTGAAAACAAGTGTCTAATTGACCCAGAGACCTCTGGTGTCTCAATGTCAGTGATCTAGGGGGGAACTAAGCTCTTGCAAGTTCAGAAAAATGAAAGGAAGAAATAGAAAAGCAAAAAAAAGTTCTCATAGAGTTTTTAACTCCTTTTTCCTTCTTTTTCTTCTTTAAGGTCAAACTCCCAGAAATGATAAAAATTACAGAATTTGAATTTTCAGTAAAAGTATCTCTTGATTTGGATATTAAAAAGGTATAAAGAGTTTGCCCTCTTTCTCTTTTTCTTGGGTATTCATGGAATGGTCTCAAGATGTTATAGTAGAAGACAGTACATTCTGTCTATAGACATTCTTGTGGCTCTCAGAGACAGTCCCAGAAACCAGGGTCATAAACGTGTACAATGAGAAGCATTTCCATTATCATGATCACACATTTTTAAAGGCATGTCTCAAAGTATTTCTTGTTTACTTTATAAAAAGCTTGAAGGCATAGAAGAGACAAAATGAAATAAAGCAAAGTTTGGAAGACTTATTTTGGCAGAAAGGTAAGATTTCTGCCAAAATTTTCATAACTCTGGCCCCCTCAGTTTTCCTCCAGGTCTTGCATATTTGGGTTCCTAAATAGAGCACATGATAAAACAAAAACTTCTGTATCATATGGCAGATAAACTAAAGGATTCCAGGTGAAACAGAAATTATTTATTTAGAACTTTGCTTATTCTAATGGGCAGGTTTTTGTGAATAACAACAAGGAAACAAAAGCTTCATAACTATAGTTAAAAAATGGGATCAGAAAACTTAGAGTCAACTGAATAGTAACTCTTCTGAGACAACCAGATTCTAGTCTGTGCTCTTCAACACTGTCATTTTGCCTAATGATATCACCTTGGGATACCAGTAGTCCCACAGTTTATCTTTAAACCATCTGATAATCCTTATTTCTTTCTGAAGAAACAGTATTATTTTTCAAAGTTCAACCAGGATTAAGTGTCTGGCAACACAGCAAAGTCTAGACAAATGAATTAAAAGCATCAGTTTGGCAGTCACAATATTTAGTGCCTCATTAGTTGAAAGGAGCAAATGTTCACAAAGGTGATCTATCAAAAAAATAAAGCTTTTTCTTAGGCTAGATTTATAGTTAATGTACTGGGAGATGCTCTTAGCATTTTACTTTTGTGTTAAAAGTAGATAATTGCAAGTACCATGGTAGTGGAATGGATTTAGTGTCCTTTAGAACAAAGAGGACAAAATGATTATTAAAACAGTGACTACATCCATAGAGATGAGAGCAAATACTAGCAGATGTAGAGCTCATGCCTTTCAGATTTTCTCACATTAAAGAAATCCATTGGTTTCCATTTGGATCATTTAAAAATGGAACTGTGGCTATTTTTCTCACACATAAGCAGCCCTCTTGCATAATAATACAGAATGATACTAAGCCTGTGAGGCCAGAGATCCTCTGTGACACAAACCAAGGACTGACATTTAAGAAATAGCTACAGATTAATCTGACATGATTCATTCTTGTGTAAAGAACAACAAAAAAGCCCCCAATCATCACACTTTTAATTTTCTATTCCACTACCTCACGCTATTAATTTTCTATTCCACTACCTCATGCTTCCAAGTGTTTGTTATTTCAAAAGCATCTTTTATATCTTGCAAAGCATTTCTCAACCTGCTGTGATTGCTAAGTTGGAACTCAAACCACTGAAGCAGGAAAAAATAAACTGATGAAAACAAAAGCCCCATGTTCTCACTATAGATTGTGTCTTCTGGGACAGGCTATCAAAACTATTAACATTTCAATAACAGGATGTCAGAGAATTCTAAACTTTTAGAGATAGTTTTTCTCCTAATGAAAAGATTCCATTGCACAAAATGGACAGAAATATGTAACGAACATACATTTCAGGAAAATGTGAATTTCTTGAGTGCAAGCATCATATAATGATAAAATTGTATTTAGCTGCTTTTTTCCCTAGTGAAGTCTTTCCGGCTTACCTGTGGTATAACTCCAAAGGCTCTCCTCCACTGTTGCAAAGTCACTGAATTCCACGACACACCATCTATTTGGATTTCTCCTTCAGTGTTCAGTAGTCTCAAAAGAGCTGATAACAAAGTACTCTTCCCTGACCCAGTTCTTCCCAAGAGGCCCACCTAGAACACAAGAGTGATGGCATTACTCCTGTGACACACAGACACCCGATCGTAACTGTAATCTGGAATTACAGTTCAATTAAAAAAAAAACTGGAACTTTTTAATTTTTAATCATCACCAGGGCAAGATTTTCATGTATTTATTCCAACCTTTTTGTGTGCTCCCAGTTCCGACCAATTTTGATCAGGAACAGAATACAGAAACTGGCCCTAAGAAATTAGATCCCTGATGCTGGCTTCATTTATCACTGACCTTAAGTAGTAACAAAAAGGTTGAAAATGCTCATTTTGTATCAAGGAAAAATAAAGACACAGTGTCTTAACGTGCATCATTTCTAAAGGTGGGCTCAAGCCAAAGCAGAGACCTATAGCTTGTTCTAGTAACAAACATAAATACGAACTAGAAAAATTAATGAATCTGAAATAATCCAAATACTTAGATACTGCCCTTTATAAATAAGCAAGCATCAGGTTCAGTCCTGACAATAAAGAAGACTAAGTTCAGTGAGCTATGCATTCCTAGAGAAGACAGGTCGGGCCTGTTACTCCTCACGGATAAGCAAGTGGGGAGTTGCCAAATCAAATTCTTACATCTACCCTGATTGACAAGGAAAGAAAGACATATTGGGAAGCAAAAACATATTAAAGAAAAGAAAAAAACCAACTATTCTTATCACCTAAAGACTATTAGAGCATAGTATGGACGTGAGAACGCCATGCATAGCCAGGCAAGAGCAGGTGCTGCAGGAGACTCAGAGGCAAACTCTGTGTTCTGAGGTCGACTCGGATCCAGCAGTTGGGTGAAGGTGCTTTGAGTGAGATCGAACATTCCTGCAGTTATGTAATGAATAAAGTGCCCAACATTTAGAGACACTGAATAAATGTTTATTTTCTTACTGTTAACATTATTCCTATTTTTTAAATCATTAGCCATTTTTGTAGTAGACCTGATCAAATCATCTTGCAGTGATTTTCACACTATCTGTAGTAAAGGACAGTTATATTTTGTTGTGTGTTTTACTTTCTAATCCATTGCAAATCAGTACTTTAAGAAACAGATAATAAAAGTGAATTTCCAAATGCTCATTCTAAATTTCTATACTTATCACAGACCAGTAACAGTTTGTAAACCCGAATCAGTTCATAAACACAATAAATGCTTTAGAGCAGGGGCCCAACCTGCAAGCCACAGGCTGGTACCTGTCCAAGCCTCTTAGGAACTGGGCCATATAGCAGGAGGTGAGCTTGAGTGTAATGCACTTGAATCATACAGATACCATCCCCCCAACCCTGGCCCATGGAAAAACTGTCTTCTACAAAACCAGTCCCTGATGCCAAAAAGTTGGAGATGGCTGCGTTAGAGCATACAACTATCTTTAATAAAAAATAACTTATTGATTACATATTAGGAACCTGGTAATAAACTAGGCATTTGGGATAAACTGGTAAACAATAATGACACTGCTGTCCTTTTATAAGAGCTCTGTAATGAGACTTTGAAAAATGCATGTTCTCCATTTTGATGGATGCTGGAGCGGGGAGGTGTTGGTGGATGGATGAAAAGGTGAAGGGATTAAGAGCTACAAATTGGCAGGTACAGCGTTGTCACGGGGATGTGAAGTTCAACACAGGGAACAGAGTCAATAACAATGTAATAACTATGTTATGCTGTCACATGGGTACTAGAGTTATCAGGACGATCACTTGGTAAGCTCTATAATGTCTAATCACTGGTTGTACAAGTTAATACAATATTGTATGTTAACTGTAATCTAAAAATAACAAATTTAAAGTAAAAAAATGTATGTTCTCTGAGATAACTGAGAAAATCAGATAAACCAAATGTTATACACAACACCCTTGTGAGGTCTTCATACCAATAATCACAATCAGTAATTATTTTTAAATTTTTTCTTGATTATTGCTTGTGTTAACCCTCAAAATAGAAATTCTTCAGGGGCACAGCACTACAGCTTGTTTCCCCTGCAACAATGGCTGGCCCAGATAAAGTGCTCAATAAATACTTGTTTGGACTGACAGAGGGACAGTATGGTGGAAGGAAGGAAGGGATGGATGGATGGATGGACGGATGCACAGAAGGAAGGGTGGAGGGGAGGGAGGTAGAGAAGGAGGAAGGAAGGCTGACAAATGAATAAACTTATTTAGTTGATCTAACAACAAATGGATTTAGTTAATTTGGTTAATTTCTAGATCAATTCTTAATTTAAAAACCTAGGGAAATTTCATGTGCACATTTCCATTTCTGAATCAACCCATGTTGTACAACCACATTCGCCATATATCATGATTATTCAAATGCAACAGTAAAGCTTTATATAACCAATCTGAATATACCTTGTACAAGTGCAGTATGGAGGGAAGAGAAGGAAATTCAACAGGAAGAATTTATTTTCTCTAAAGTCATATCAAGAATTTTTGAGAAAAAGTGCCTTGAGGTCCAGGCCTCTCTATCATTGGTCAGAGTTTTAATGACTAGGATAAATAACATGTTCCCTTTCCTTAAAAAGCAAATACTGATTTTTGGAGCACTCAGTTTTTATGTTGGGATGAGACTAGATTCAGAGGCAATTTGCAATCTTTTGTTTAGCTTTAAAATTTTTAGCTATTTTTCTGGTTTTCTCATATTATTGAACGGCTGGTGTTGCAGCATGTTTGACCTGTCTTTCGTTCAACACCAGTGAATCTTACTGGTTCATACTTAACAAAGTCTTCTTGTTATTTATATAATTGGCACTTACTAATTCTTTTCCTGGATTTGTTTTGCCAGGCTCTCAGTAACCTGTTGAATAAGCCAGAGTACTTCCCACAAATAAGCTTTTAATATCTATCCTAATTTCAAGTCAGTGTTTCCAATAACTTCAACGCACCTGCTCTCTGAGAATCTTGGATCAAGATAAATCAAACTACCACGCGGAAAGTCAAACAGCGTTAGGTTTGGTGCTGGTTGTAACTGCACTGCACCATGAAAAGAACAGTCTCAGCACCTTCTTTTCAGAGTGACTGAGTCACCACTTTAATACTGCAACAGAAGAAACCACTTGTAATTATTGTTTATCTCTCGGTGGTCTCCAGAAATCAAGATGCCAAATCAAATTAAATTTAGATCCCCAAAATGATAACAACTGTATATTTTATATGTTGACATATCTATTAAAAAACATGATCCTAAATATAGTAAGTTCTTGAGAATATAGTCCTCATAAACGCAGTATTATGAGTTACTGAATGATTCAGCTACTACTTCATACAAAATTTTATCAAAACAGAATGCTATATATGTTTAACAAATTAAATATGTATTTATGTGTTTATGCTGCTATGATCTGAACCCTTCATGTTTTCAATTGTTTCTGGCATCTCAATATTTTGAAGAGACTACAATGGATGTCAGGTCAGCTCACCCAAAAGAACAGATCTTGAAGTACTATTAAATATTTATGTAATCAGAGGACTGTCTGGCACTGTGATATATACAATGTACCACCTGAGGCATTTTGATAAGTCCAGGTTTATCATGAAAGACCTACCTCCAAATTAAAATCTCAGCCCAAATTTTGAGAGGAAAAATAATAGAAAAAAAGGAAGATCTATTCTAGTTGGAGGAAGGTGATCTGGATATTAAAATTTAGCAAAAAACACTATTTGAGATTGAAAAGAAAAATAGTTTTTTTAAAGAAAAAGTGATAAAATATTTGCTACATTTCTCATCCATTAAAAAAAAATTTAGATTTGAAGATGTCAGCAGATTAGGTGGTGGATACACTCACCTGCTCCTGGCAGAAAACCAAATTTACATCTAAATTATAGGCAATCAATCTGAATAACCAACTGTAAGCTAACTGAACTGAAATATTATAACCAATGATTTACAGAAGCCACATAGAGAGTGGGAAGAAGGGAGGAAGATGCAGAAAGTGCTGGTCCCCAGAAACATGTGTGGTGACTGAGAAGCTGGAGGGGTAACTCTCCCTGGTAGCAAGGTGTCTCAATCCCATGCAGGGATTCCAAACCCAGGGAAGGAGAGACAGGAATAGGGACCCACATAGCATCTGGTGGAGAAAATCAGCAGGGGTTCAGTCTGCCTGGGAGAGAAAAGAAATTGCTAGAGACTCAGACACCACCTTCCAGCATTGAACACTCCTATTTTTAGAGCACTAGCCTGGGAGAGTATTGCCTGGTCCTCCAGCTACTGGCCACACCAATCTGCTGTGCTTAGGTCCTGCAGAGGGACCTGCTGGCTGCACCCAGCAGGCACCTTTGAGTGTGCTCTTTTTTTTTAAGGTATTATTTACTTATTTTTAGGCAGAAGGGAAGGGAGGGAGAAAGAGAGGGAGTGAAACATCAATGTGTGTTTACCTCTCATGTGGCCCCCACTGGGGA
Source organism: Micronycteris hirsuta (assembly GCA_004026765.1). NCBI lineage: Eukaryota > Metazoa > Chordata > Mammalia > Chiroptera > Phyllostomidae > Micronycteris > Micronycteris hirsuta. The sequence goes on from PVJI01000856.1 coordinate 15,946, forward strand.
CCTGGCCTGCAACCCAGGCATGTGCCCTGAATGAGAATCAAACCGGCGACCCTTTGGTTCGCAGCCCACGCTCAATCCACTGAGCTACACTAGCCAGGGCTGAGGGTGCTCTTTTTCTGGAGCTTTGGAAAAGGGACCATTCTTCCCCACTGTCAGTGCACAGCCAGCATGCCCTCTTCTACCCATTGAATCACTGGGCCTGCCCTGCCACTGTGTGATTCCACCCTGCTGAGTTCAGTAGCACAGGGGGACCACAATGCTGTGCAGAGCTGGGACTTTCAGAGCATTTCCCAGGGAAACTTTTGTCTGAGAATCAGACAGGCAGATGCTGGGTTGTGTGGCTACAACACGGGGGTAGCGAAGAGAGCTCCTATCTTTCCTGCAAGGTCAGCCTGTGCTATCCTGGAAAGGAGAAGCTGCCTGCCCCCACTGTACAGGCATGCCAATAACACCCACAATGGGAGACTATTTGAATCACCCCTCCCAAGTCCTTGTGGTCCTGCCAAGCTGAACTCAGTTCTTGGAAGGGAAAGAGTGCACTGCTCAGAGCTGGGACATTTGGAGTGAGTTTCCCTAGGAGGCTATTGTCTGGGTCAGGGATGAAGTGCTTGGCCCCACCCCGAGGGCTGAGCTGGCACCACCCTCAATATGGGACTTTTTGATATATCCTCCTGAGCCCTGGTGGCTCTGCCAGTTGGGCTTGCAGAGGGAACAGCTGGCTGCACCCAACCTGAACCTAAACCTGAAATGGGCTCCTCCTGTGGGAGCTAAAGTTGGAGACTCTGGCAGAGACTCAGTGGTTTGGCTCTGGAGCAGGGACCACTTTACCCTCACTGAGTGCTTAATAGCATGGAACCCAAGTAGGAAACCATTAGCCCTGTCCTCTCAACCCCAGTTGCCCCACCCTACTGGCTTGTAACCTATGAAAGGGCCTGTGCATTCAGCCAGCCTGGGCTGACTCTACAGTCTTTCTTTAGAAAGCTCTAGAAGAAGATTAGGCAACCTCTGTGGGAAGAGGTATAGCTGACAAGTATAAGTGAACCTTGGAAAGCCTCAGATATTTTATAGATTTACACCCACTTCTAAGGTGGAAGAAGCTGACTCCATACACAGGTTGGCCCCTCCTGTGCACACCCAGGCCTAGTAGACACAGCCACAAACAGTGAACAGTATAGTAGCTCCAGACAAGTAGCCCAAGGCAAGTTACTAATGTTTGACATCAACCTGTACCTGAATCCCACCCAAGTGAACCCAGAACAAATACAACCAGGGGTGGGGTTCAGACCATAACAGAGCTCAACCTAACTAGCCACATAAGCAGCACACCCAAAGGAAGATTGCAGCAGGCACCACATACTGCTGAGAACAACTTCAACATGGGGACAGAGGGCAGTCCCTGCTCAGCAACTCATACACAGTGATTGAGGTCTATCTTTATGGTCAGCCATCCTGAAGGGTTAATTCCACCCACAAAAGGACCACAAACACTCAAGACACAACTACAGCAGGAGGGTACACCTAACCCACAAGAAACTTTCCTGCAGCACTGAGCTCAGGTGATCTGAAAGATTGTGCCACTGACCCCAACAAGACACCTTCATCATAAAGCCATCATAGCAGGTTTGGGAAACATAACATATCCAGCTAATTCACAGAGACAAAATGAGGAGACAAAAAATTCCCAAAATGAAAAAAAAAAGAGAAATCCCCAGAACAAGAATGAAATGAGATGGAAATAACCAAGATACCAGATGCAAAATTGAAAACAGTGATTATAAGGATGCTCAGGGACCTTAGGGGAAGAATGTGTGATCTCAGCAAGAACTTAAACGAAAAGATGATAAGCATGAGAAAGGACATAGAAGCCATAAAAAGAAACCAGTCAGAAATGAACAATATATAAAATGAAGAATACACTAGAAAGAATCAACAGCAGGTTAGATAAAGCAGAGGATTGAATCAGTGACTTACAGAACAAGATAGCAGTACACACCCAAGCAGAGGATCCAAAAGGAAAGAGAATTTTTAAAAAAATGGGAAATTCTAACGGTTCCCTGGGACAACATCAAGCATAACAACATTCATATCATAGAGGTAGCAGAAATAGAAGAAAATGAGCAAGGAATAGAGAACCTGTTTGAAGAAATAAAGGCTGAAAACTTCCTTAATATGGTGAAGGAAGAAGGCACACAAGTTTAGAATGCACAGAGCCCCAATCAAGATGAACCCAAGGAGACCCACACCAAGATGCATTATAATTAAAATGGCAAAGGTAAAAGACAAAAAGAGAATCATAAAGGCAGCAATAGAGAGTTAGTTACCTACAAAGGAGTTCCCATAGGTTGTCAGCTGATTTCTCAACAGAAACATTTCAGACTGAAGGGATTGGCATAAAATATTTAAAGTGGTGAAAAGCAAGGGCCTGCAAACAAGGTCACTTATTCAGCAAGGCAATCATCTAAAATTGAAGGCAAAATAAGAACTTCCCAGACCAAAGGAAAAAAAAAGGCTAAAGGAGTTCGTTCCACCAAACCAGTATTGCAAGAAATGTTTAAAGACATGCTTTAAGAAAAAGAAGAGATACAGAGAGAGGAACATAGGTACAATGAATAAAATGGCAATAAATAAGTACCTATCAACAATAACCTAAAATGTAAATGGCTTACATGCTTCAATCAAAAGTAATAGGGTAGCTGAATGAATAAGAAGACATAATCCATACACATGCTGTCTACAAGAGACCATACTCAGAACAAAAGACATAGACTGAAAGTGAAAAGAAGAAAAAAGTATTCCATGCAAATGGAAATGGAAATAAAAGCTGGAATAGCAATACTTATAACAGACAGATAGACTTCAAAACAAAGGTCATTGAGAGAGAAAAAGTATATCACTACATAATACTAAAGGGATTGATACAACAAGAGGACGTAACACTTGTAAAGGTATATGCACTCAACACAGGAGCATTGAAATATATTAAAAAATATCTTGGTAGACATTAAGGGGAGATTGACAGCAATACAGTCATAGTAGGGGAATTAACACCCCACTGACATCAATGGATAGGTTTTCTAGACAAAACAACAGTAAGGCAACAGTGCCCTTAAATGACACACTGGATTGGTTTCATTTAATTGATATTTACAAGAAATTTCATCCCAAAGCAGCATAATATACATTCCTTTCAAGTGCATGTGAAACATTCTCAAAAACAGACCACATAGTAGGACACAAAATAAGAATAAATTCAAGAATATTGAAACCATAGCAAACATCTTCTCTGACCAAAAGTAGAAGTCAATGACAATAAAATAACTCAGTAGAAAGAAAGAAGGATCTCCTATCCTTCGTGATGGCATGGATGGAACTGGTGAGCATTATGCTAAGTGAAATAAGCCAGGCAGTGATAGACAAATACCATATGATCTCACCTATAAGTGGAACCTAATCAACAAAACAAACAAGCAAGCAAAATATAACCAGAGACATTGAAACTGACAACAAATTGACAGTAACCAGAGGGGAGGTGGGAGGGGATAAAGAGGGGAAAAGGGAGAAAGGTTTTCAGGAACATGTGTAAAGGACACAGGGACAAAACCAAAGGGGATAGGATCAAGGGTAGGAAGTGGGCATAGCTGGGGTGGGGGGGGAGTAGTGGGGGAGAAATGGAGATAATTGTACTTGAACAACAATAAAAAAGTAAAAACAAAGTAAAATAACTGAAAAACATTCAAATACATGGAGGCTAAAAAACATGTTATTAAACAAGGAAAGGGTTAACAATGAGATCAAGGAAGAAGTCAAAAGTTACCTGGGAACAAATGAAAATGAACACACAACAAACCCAAAACTATGGGATACAGAGAAAACAGGCCTGAGAGGAATGTTCATAGTATTACAGGCTTACCTCAAGGAGCAAGAAAAATATCAAATAAACAATCTAACCCTACACCTAAAATAACTAGAAAAAGAAAAACAAACAAAGCCCAGAGTAAGAAGAAGAAAAGAAATAAAATATCAGAGCAGAAATAAATGAAACAGAGTCTAAAAAAACCCACAAAAGGTCAACAAAACTAAGAGCTGGTTCTTTGAAAAGATAAACAAGATTGACAAACCTTAAACCAAACTTATGAAGAAAATAAGAGGACCCAAATAAACACAATAAATAATGAAATAGAAGTAACAAGCAACACCACAGAAATACAAAGGATTGTAAGAAAATACCATGAATAACTACATGTCAACAAATTGGACAATTTGCTGAAATGGATAGAATCCTAGAAACTTACAATCTTCCAAACTGAATCAAGAAGAATCAGAAAACCTAAACAGACCAATCGCAATGACTGAAATTAAAGCAGTAATTAAAAAAACTCCCAGCAAACAAAAGTCTCAGACCAGATGGATTCATAGGCAAATTTTATCAAACATTCAAGGAAGAACTAATACTTGTCCTTCTCAAACTATTTCAAAAAATTGAAGAGGAAGGGAGACTCCCAAGCTCTTTTTACAAGCCCAGCAATATCCTAACTGCAAAACCAGATAAACACAGTACACAAGAAAGAAACGTATAGGCCAATATCCCTGAAGAGCACAGATACTAAAATGTTCAACAAAATATTTGTAAATCAGATCCAACAAAACATTAAAAACACCATACACCATGATCAAGTAGGATTTATTCTGGCGATGCAAGATTAGTGCAATATTTGCAAATCAATAAACATGATACAACATACAAACAAAATGAAGGATAAAAATCATAGGGTTTACAGGAACAATTATAAAGGACACATGGACAACAACAGGGGGGTGGAAATGGGGGCGGGAGGCGAGGAGGGCTGGGGTGGTGGGGACGGGTGGGGGGAAAAGGCAGAAAACTGTATTTGAACAACAATAAAAAATAATAATTAAAAAATATCATAGGATCACACAGATCATGTAGAAGCAGAAAAAGCATTTGATAAAATCCAGCACCAATTTATGATAAAAACTCTCAGCAAAGTGTTAATAGCAATACTTCACACTTCACCATAATAAAGGTCATATATGACAAACCTAAACCAACATTGTATTCAATGGGCAAAAACTAAAAGGTTTTTCCCTAAGATCAGGAAACAAGACAAAGGATGTCTGTTTTCACCACTTGTATTCAACATAGTATTGGAAGTCCTAGGTATAGTGATCAGACCAAGAAGAAATAAAAGGCATCCAAATTGTAAAGGAGGAAGTGAAACTGTCATTATTTACAGATGACATGATATTATACATAGAAAGCCCTAAAGAAAACAAAAAATCTACTAGATCAATAAATTCAGCAAAGTAGTGGGATACAAAATTAATATTTAGAAATTGGTGGTATTTTTATATACCAATAATAAACTATCAGAAACATAAATTTAAGAAAAAATTCCATTTACTATTGCAACACAAAAAGAGACTGATACCTAAGAATAAATTTAACTAAGGAGGTAAAAGATCTGTACTCAGAAAATTTTAAGATACTAAAGAAAGAATTTAGGAAAATACAAATAAGTGGAAGCATATATTGTATTTATGGTTAGGAAAAATTAACATCATTAAAATGCCCATACTGCCCCAAAAAATCTACAGTTTCAATGCAATTCTTATTAAAATACCAATGGCATATCTCTGAATGTCTAAAGCAAATATTCCAAAAATATATATAGGACCACAAAAGACCTCAAATAGCCTCAACAATCTTGAGAAAGAGAAACACAGTTGTAGGTATCACACTATTTGGTATCAAACTAAACTACCTGGCTATAGTAGTCAAAACAACATGGTATTGGTGCAAGAACAGGCATATAGATCAATGAAACAAAGCAGAGCAGAGAAATAAACTCATGCCCATATGTTTAATAACTATTTGACAAAGAAGGCAAGAACATACAAAGAGGAAAAGACAGTCTCTTCAATAAATGGTGTTGGGAAAACTGGACAGATACATGCAAAAAAAGAAAAAGGAAAAGAAATTGTACCACCAACTAACACCACACACAAGAATGAACATAAAATGCATTAAATTCTTAAATATAAGATTTGAAACCATAAACTCCTAGAAGAAAACAGGTAGTAAAATTTCAGACATTTCTTATAGCAATATTTTTCCTGATATCACTTCAGACAAGGCAAACAAGGAAAAAATAAACTGGATTACATCAAACTCGAAAGCTTTTGCACAGGAAAAGAAACCATCAACAAAATGAAAGGGAAACCCATTGAATAGGAGAACATACTTGTCAATGATACATCTGATAAGGTGTTGGTTTCCAAAATACATAAAGAACTTATTCTACTCAACACAAAGACAAACAACCCAATTAGAAAATGGGCATCCCAGGCCAGGTGGCTCAGTTGGTTGGAGCATTGTCCCATACACCAAAAGGTTGCAGGTTCAATCCACGGAAGGGGAATATATGAGAGGCAACCAATTGATGACTCTCTCTCACATCAGTTTCTATCTCTCTCTTTCTCCCCCTCTTCCTCTCTCTTTGAAATCAATAAACATATCCTTGGGCGAGATTTTTTTTTAAATTTCCACTCTTCAAAAATAAATGAGCAAAGGATCGGAATAGAGGACTTCTACAAAGAGGATATACACATGGCCGAAAGACATGAAAAAATGCTTAATATCACTAATCATCAGAGAGATGAAAAGTACAACTACAGTGAGATACCACTTCACACCTGTAAGAATGGCTATCATAAATAAATCAACAAACAACAAGAGCTAGCGAAGATGTGGAAAAAAGGGAACCCTCGTGCACTGTTTGTGGGAATACAGACTGGTGCAGCCCCTGTGGAAAACAGTTTGGAGTTTCCACAAAGCATTAAAAATGGAACTGCCTTTTGATTCAGTGATTCTACTCCTTGAATATACCCAAAGAAACCCAAAACAGTAATTCAAGAGGCTATATGCATCACTATGTTCATTGCAGTTTTACTTACAATAACCAAGATTTGGAAGCAGCCCAAGTGTCTATCAGTACATGATTGGATAAAAAAGCTATTGGACATTTGCACAATGAAATATTATGTGGCCATAAAAAAGGAAATCTTACCTTCTGTGGCAGCATGGATGGACCCAGAGATTATTATACTAAGTGAAATAAGCCAGTCAGAGAAAGAAATACCATATGATCTCACTTATATGTGAAATCTAATGAACAAAATGAACGGACAAACAGAATAGGAACAGAGGCATGGATACATGAAACAGACTGACAGGTGTCAGAGGGGAGGGGGGTTGGGGTCTGAATGAAAGAAGGTGAAGGGATCAGGCAAATAAAAACATATGTGTAACACATAGACATAGACATCAGTGTGGTGATAGCCAGAGGAAAAGGGAGCTGGGGATGGGCAGGGGGCTGGGGGGGAAATGGGGACAGAGAGAGACTGCTTCGGGCAGTGGGCACATGGTGCAGTGTGCAGATGGTGTTTTGTTGAATTACATACCTGAAACTTGTATGATTTTGTGAACCAATATGACTCCAATAAATTCAATTAAAAAAAAGAAAATAAAATTTGAAGTGCAGTTTCTGTAAACTAAATGCCCAAATTAAGAGCAAAATAATTAATAGGACATTTTTCCCCTAAAATAATTGCTATGGACATAGTGTTTTCATACGAAGATTAATAATTTTTGTGCACAAATATTGATTTTTTCATCTTTTCACCATGCTATGGACTAAATATTAGAGTCTCCACTAACTTCATATGTTGAAATCCTAACCCCCATTGTGATTGAATTAGGAGGTAAGGACTTTGCAAGGTGTTTAGGTCATGAGGGTGGAACCCTTACAAATGGGATTAGTGCCCTTATTAAAAGGCCCCAGAAAAGTTTCTCAATCCCTCCACCATGTGAGATCACAGTGAGAAGATAGACATCTATGAGGAAGGAGGCTCTCAGCAGACACCAAATCTGCTGGCACCATGATCTTAGACTTCTCAATCTTCAGAATTGTGAGAAATAAATTTCTACTGTTTAAAAGCCACCTGGCCTATGATAGCTTGACCCAGAAACCACCAACAAATCAACAATACTGAAATCCATTAAAATTAAACAAGAAATGTCTAAGTCAGTGCTTTCCAAAAATTTTTTTCAAGAAAATGAATCTGACTAGTGCTGAGCTTGCAGATTTCTGCACAATCAAAATAGTAACTAAATCTAAGCCTCAAATTAAATCAGCATGAAAGAAACAGATTGGGGCATCTCATTAGCTTGCAAAATGCTATCCTAGGTCTTAAGGGCAAGGCAGTAGATAAGACATTCTGAAGAGAGCTGCTCAATATAACATTTTAAGAATCGATTCCCACTCTAAACAATCATATTACCTAGAAATGGGAATAAGCCATTAACTGATTCACTCATTTACATATAGTAAGCTTAGCAATGAGCTAAACAAAGGGATAAAAAGATGAAAAACAAGATTTCCAATTGCTGGTTTGGCATATAAAAAACTGGATGTCATACTTCATCCTAATAAGTAGAAAGCTGAGCAAACTGAAAAAAATAAAATAAGATGATTCTTAGACGTGTCAGAGTGTCATAGGGCAAAAAGCTGCCACCAAAAAGAAGAGTTAAACAAGTAGATACACAGAATCACAACTTACTGCAGCAGAAACTCATGACAAAAGCCTCTTAAACTGTAACTTACAAATTGTTGGAAGCTCAATGTGGACAAGTCTGAAGAGTGAAAATCTCCAGTGGACAAGACCACTCATGATGAGGGGCACATTTTTGTGAGTATCACCTCCAGGAGCACAGCCAGGTTTATCTCGTCACAATGAAGAACACAGAAAAATTACCTGTGCATCTAGCACAAGGTGGGGGAAAGCAACAAATTTGCAATACCCCAGAGTATTCTGTTCTTCTTGAGGACTCCCTCAAGAGACTATTTTACCGGAACATAAACTAATTTTTTTATTAGACTCACTAATTTAGGGAAAGAAAATACCCAACTGTAGCCTACACTAGCCATCCTGTTATATCTGGGGAAGAAAAATTTAAGAACCATTTGTGAGGTTCACTGCTCAAGGAGACAGGCTCACAAAAAGACTGAGTCTTAATCATAGAACTATAGAACACTAGCCTTTCCCCCAAACCTATGCCACTAAAAGTGTAATTATCAGAGTTCCTGTATCCAATACATTGTGTACACTTAAAAAAAAAGATTTGATTTATTTATTTTTAAAGAGAGAGGAAGGGAAGGAGAAAGAGAGGGAGAGAAACATCAGTATGTGGTTGCCTCTCGTGTTCCCCCAACTGGGGACCTGGCCCCCAACTCAGGTACATGCCCTGACTAGGAATCCAACCAGCAACACTTTGGTTTGCAGGCCGGCACTCAATCCACTGAGCCACACCAGCCAGGGCCATTGTATACAGTTCTCAACACAAAACTGCAAGGCACACTAAAAGCAAAAAATACAGTTGGAAGAGACTGAGCAAGTTCCAGAACCAGAGTAAGATATGCCTAAAATGCTGGATTTATCAGTGTGGGAATATAAAACAACTATGAATAACATGCTAAGGTATCTAAAGGAAAATATGTGAGAACAGATGGATAAAGTAAGCAGAGAGATGAAAATCCTAATAAGGAAATGAAATGCTAGAGATTTAAAAAAATAAAAAGCACTGTCAGAGTAAGAAGAATGCCTTTGATGGGTTTATTAGTAGATTGAACATGGCTGAGGAAAGAATCTTGGCCCTTGAAGAAACCTCCAAACAAACAAAGAGAAAAATGACTGAAAAAATAACATATCTACGAACTGTGGGACAGCACAAAAGGTATAAGAATCCTGTAAGGGGAATATCAGAAGGAGAAGAAACAAAAGAAATATTGAAGAAATAATGACTGAGGACTTCCTCAAATTAATTTCAAAAAACTAAACCACAGGTCCAAGAAGCTCAGATAACATACCAAGAAAATACATGTAGGCATGTCATATTTAAAGTAAAGAAAATAAGAGAGAAGGAAAAAAATCTTGAAAGAAACCAGTGGGAAAATCACCTTTCCTATAGAGGAATAAAGCTAAGAATTAAATGAAACCACTCTCAACAACAAATAAAGCCCAGAGTGAGTAGAAGGAAGGAAATAATCAAGATCAGAGCAGAATTAAACAACATGGAGGCTAAAAGAACATTTCAAAATACCAATAAATCCAGGAGCTGGTTCTTTGACAATATAAACAAAATCAACAAGCCTTTAATCATATTCATCAAGAAAAAAGGGGAGAGGACCCAAATAAATAAAATCAGAAATGAAAGAGGAAAAATTACAACTGACACCACAGAAATACAAAGGATTGTAAGAAATTACTATGAAGAACCATATGCCAAGAAAGTTGAAAACCTAGGTGAAATGGACAAATTTCTAGAAAAATATAATCTTCCAAAACTGAATAAAGAAGAAGCAGAAAGCTTGAACAGACCAATTAACAGGTGGTGAAATCGAAGCAGTAATCACAAATTCCCCTCATACAAAAGACCTGGGCCAGACAGTTTCACAGGAGAATTTTACAAAACATTTAAGGAAGAGCTAACTCCTACCCTTAGACTATTCTAAAAAAATCTAAGAAGAGGGAAGACTCCCAAACTCTTTTTATGAGGCCAGCATCGTCTTAATCCCAAAACCAGACAAAGACACGGCAAAGAAAGAAAACTACAGGCCAATATTGCTGATGAACATAGATGCTAAAATCTTCAACAAAATATTGGTAAATTGCATCCAGCCATATATTAAAAAGATCACACACCGTGATCAAGTGGGATTCATCCTAGGGATGCAAGGAAAGTACAATATTTGCAAATCAGTCAATGTAATGCATCACATAAAGAACAGGAAAGACAAAAATTACAAGATCATATCAATAGAAGTGGAAAAAGCATTTGATAAGGTACAATACCCATTAATGATAAAAACACTCAGAAAAGTGGGAATAGAGGGAGCATTCCTCAACATAATAAAAGCCATAGATGAAAAACCTGCAGTCAACATCATACTCAACAAGCAAAAACTAAAAGCTTCCCCACTAAGATCAGGAACATGACAAGGATGTCTGCTTTTACCACTTGTATCCAACATACTACTGGAAGTCCTAGCCACAGCGTTCGGACCAAGAAGAAATAAAAGGCATCCAAATTGTAAAGGAGGAAGTAAAACTGTCATTGTTTGCAGATGACATGATAGTGCACATGGAAAATCCTATAGACTCCACCAAAAAACTACTCAACCTAATAAGTGAATTTGGGCAAATCAGCTAATACAAAGTCAATATTCAGAAATCAAAGGCATTTTTGTACACCAACAAAAAAATATCAGAAACAGAAATCAGAAAAAAATCTCATTTTCTATAGCAACAAGAAAAATAAAGTACCTAGGAATAAACCCAATCAAGGAGATAAAAGACCTGTACTTAGAAAACTACACAACTCTGAAGAAATTAAGGAAGACACAAATAAATGTAAGCATTACTGTGTTCATTGATTGGAAGAATTAACATCATCCAAATATCCATACTAACCAAAGCAATTATGTCAATGCAATCCCTACTAAAATACCAATGACATATATCACAGATATAGAACAAACATTTCAAAAATTTATATGGAACCATAAACGACCCTGAATAGTCTCAGCAATTTTGAGAAAGAAGAACAAATGGGATGACTGTACCTGACATCAAACTATATTACAAGGCCATGGTAATCAAAACAGTCTGGTACTGGCATAAGAACAGACACATAGATTATGGAACAGAACAGAGAGCCCAGAAATAAACCCAAGTCTACACGGTCAATTAATATTTGACAAAGGGGGCAGAAGCATAAATGGAGTATAAATAGCCTCTTCAACAAATAGTGTTGGGAGAGCTGGACAGCTACATGCAAAAAAATAAAACTCAATCACCAACTTACACCATATACAAAAATAAATTCAAGATGGATAAAAGACTTTAATATAAGTCACAAGAACATAAAAGTCCTTCAGGAGAACATAGGCAGGAAACTCTCAGATATTCCACGCAGCAATATTTTCACTGATATGTACCCTAGAGCAAGGGACATAAAGAAAAGAATAAACAAATGTGACTTAACCAAATAAAAAGCTTCTGCACAGCTAAAGAGAACATCAGCAAAATGGAAAGGGAACCAACTACATAGGAAAATATATTTGCAAATGATATCTCAGACAAGGGTTTAATCTCCAAAATATATAAAGAACTCACAAAGCTCCACTCCAAGAAGCAAACAATCCAACTAAAAAATGGGAAAAGGACCCGAATAGGTACTTCTCTAAGGAGGATCCAGAGACATATGAAAGGATGCTCAGCATCAACAGCCAACAGAGAGATGCAAATTAAAACCACAATGAGATACCACTTCACACTGGTCACAATGGCCATCATAAATAAATCAACAAACAATAAGTGCTGGCGAGATTGTGGAGAAAGTGAACCCCAGTACATTGTTGGTGGGAATGCAGACTAGTGCAGCCACTGTGGAAAACAGTATAGAATTTCCTCAAAAAACTAACAATGGAACTGCCTTTGACCTAGCAATTCTGCTGCTGGGATTATATGCTAAGAATCCTGAAGCACCAATTCAGAAGAACCTATGCACCCCAATGTTCATATCCATGCAATTTACAATAGACAAGTGTTGGAAGTAACCTAAGTGCCCATCGGTAAATGAGTTGATCAAAAAACTATGGTACAGGACTTCCGGCCAATCAACGGTTGGAGGTAGACACAGTGTGCCTCCTCGTACAACCAAAAGAGGAAAAACAATTTAAAAAACAGAAACAGCCAGAACTGACAAAAAATCGAACTAAGTGGAAGTTCGACAACCAAGGAGTTCAAGAAGACACGTTCATCCAGACCGGTAAGCGGGGCGGAGCCGGGTGGAGAGCGCGCAGCAAGATAGAGGTTGGTGGAGTGGTACCGGCACCGCTGCAGCTGCCCGGAGAGGCCCGAGGTGGGCGCGCCTGGCCGAAACACTGCTGGCGCACTCAGTGAAACCGGGGCTGGCCGACCTAGACGGGCCAAGACTGGTGGATAAACTGGAGAAAAAGCTGAGGAGCGGAACAGAACACGAAACCCACCATCACAGGGAAATAAAGCCTCAAACCACCGATTGAAAACACCTGTGGGGGTTGAGGCGGCAGCAGGAGGAACTCCTGGCCTCACAGGAGGGTGCATTGGAGAGACCCACAGGGACTTGGAACTATGCAAGCCCTCCCACCCACCCTGGAGCCAGCACAGGAGGACCCAACTTGCGGGGTAGCAGGGAAAGTGTGGAGAGTGGAGCAATCGCCATTATTCCCTCTCAGTCCTCTTCCCCACAGACAGCAGCACAACACAACGATGTGGGTCACCCCACCCTGGTGAACACCTAAGGCTCCGCCCCTTAAAGTAACAGGCACACTGAGGAAAAAAAAAATGGCCTAAATGAAAGAACAGATCAAAGCTCAAAAAAAAAATACAACTAAGTGATGAAGAGATAACCAACCTATCAGATGCACAGTTCAAAACACTGGTAATCAGGAAGCTCACAGGATTGTTTGAGATTTGGTCGCAATTAGATGAACAAATGAAGGGTATGCTAAAAGAAATGAGGGGAAATGTGCAGGGAACCAATAGGGATAAGAAGGAAACTGGGATTCAAATCAACAGGGTGGACCAGAAGGGAGAAAAAAACATTCAACCAGAAAAGAATGAAGAAACAAGAATTCAAAAAACTGAGGAGAGGCTTAGGAACCTCCAGGACATCTTTAAACATCCCAACATCCAAGTCATAGGGGTGTCAGAAGGAAAAGAGGAAGACCAAAAAATTGAAAACTTATTTGAACAAATAATGAAGGAGAATTTTCCCAATCTGGCAAAGGAAATAGACTTCCAGGAAGTCCAGGAAGCTCTGAGAGTCCCAAAGAAGTTGGACCCAAAGAGGAACACACCAAGGCACATCATAAGTACATTACCCAAGATTAAAAATAAGGAGAGAATCTTAGAAGCATCAAGAGAAAGGGAGACAGTTACCTAAAGGGAAGTCCCATAAGACTGCCAGCTAATTTCTCAAAAGAGATCTTTCAAACAAGAAGGGGCTGGAAAGAAGTATACCAAGTCATGAAAGGCAAGGATCACATCCAAGAATACTCCAGCAAAACTTTCATTTAGAATGGAAGGGTAGATAAAGTGCTTCTCAGATAAGGTCAAGTTCAAGGAGTTCATCATCACCCAGCCTTTATTATATGAAATGTTAAAGGGATTTATATAAGGCATGGAGAGATATCAACAGGGGAGTGGGAGGGGGAGAGGAGGAAAATGTACAGAGAATAAGTAGCATAAGCGGTAGGTAGAAAACAGACAGGGGGAGGTTAAGAATAGTATAGGAAATGTAGAAGCCAAAGAACTTTTGTGTATGGCCCATGGGCAAAAACTAAATGGCAGGGAATGGCGGGGTTGGAGGGGAATAAAGGGGGGAAAATGGGACAACAGTAATAGCATAATCAATAAAATATATTAAAAAAGAAAACTATGGTACATTTACACAACAGAATACTATGCAACAAAAAGCAAGAAGGAACTCCTACCTTTCGCAGCAGCATGGATGGAACTGGAGAGCACTATGCTAAATGAAGTAAGCCAGGTAGTAAAAGACAAATACCATATAATTTCACCTATAAGTGGAACCTAATTAACAAAACCAACAAGCATGCAAAATATTACCAGAGACACTGAAATAAAGAACAAACTGACGGCAACCAGAGGTAATGCGGGAAAGAAGGGAAAGTGTCATTAAGGAACTTGTATAAAGACCCATGGACAAAGCCAAAGGGGGTAAGGACTGAGGGTGGGAGGTGGGGTGGGTTGGGGGGAAAGAGGTGGTAGGAAAATGGAGACAACTGTACATGAACAACAATAATAATTATATACATACATACATAGAAAAAAATAAATCCAATCAGTCTTCAGAAAACATGCAAGCAAAAAGAGAATGGAGTGAAATATTTAGTGTTGAGGGAAAACAACCCACTAAACTAGAATTCAGTACCCTGTGAAATTATCCTTCAAAAGTAAAGAAGAAATTAAAACTTACTCAAACAAATATTGAGTTTGATGCCAGTATACCAGCTTTGCAAAAGTGTTTAAGTTCTTTAAAGAAAAGGAAAATATGTCAGAAACTTAGATTTACATAAAAAAGGCAGAGCATGAGAGAATAAACAAGTGAAGGTAAAATTTTAAAATTATTTTTTAAATTGATCTAAATTGATCTAACAGATAACAGTTTTTTAAATAATAATAGTAACAATATATTCAATTATGTATGTTTATAGTATATATGCTTCTGTATGATTGTCATTAATGGCAGCAACATTATAAGGAACAAAAGGGAGGAATTGGGAATATTGTTATAATAACATACCTGCACTAACTGTGAAGTATTATACTATAATATTATTTAAATGTGACATGAATTAGCTAAAAATATATATTGCAAATTCTAGGTCAACCACATATAGACAAAAAACTTTTTAAGGTGGCATAAATTGACAGAACTCCAAAGAGAAATAGATGAATCCACTTTACAGTTAGAGAGGTCAATACACTATCAAAAATGGACAGAAACAACAGTAAGAAGGCAGCAAGGATACAATTAAACTCTATGGAACCATCAGTCAACTAAATATAATTGACATGTATCAACTACTTCATCCAATAGCAGCAAAATACACATTATTCTCAAGCTTACACAGTACATTACCCAAAATAAATCACATTATGGGCCATAAAACATGCCTCGAGAAACAAGAGTAGAAATCTTACAATGTGTGCTCTCAGATCACAGAATATTTTAAATTAGGAAGCAATAATAGAAAGATAGCTGGAAAATCTCCAAATACTTGGAGATTAAACAATTGGGTCAAAAAAAAAAAAACTCAGGAAAGACTTTTAAAATATTTCAAACAAGTAAAAATTAAAATGTAATTTTTTCAAAATGTGTGTTATGCAGCAAAAACAGTACAGAGGGAAGTTTATAACATTAATTATATATATGTGTGTGTGTGTATATATATATATATAGTAGAGATATAAAAAATCAATATTCTAATCTGTCATAGAAAACTAGAAAAATAAGAACAAATTAAGTCTAAATGAAGACAAGAAATAATAAAATTAGAGCAGAAACAACTAATTTAATGGAAAACAAGAAATTAGAGAAAAATTAAGAAAACAAAAGATGCTTTGAAAAGATTGATATAATCAATAAGTTGCTAGTCATGTTATCTAAGAAAATAAGAGATTGCCACAAACTACTAATATAAAAAGTGAAAGAGGGGACATAATTACATATCCCATATTTAAGAGAATAATAAAGGAATACCTATGAACAACTCTATGCCCAGTACTTTGATAATCTAGATGAAATGGACTATTCCTTGAAAGACACAATCTGACAAACTGAAACAAGAAGAAAAAGACAATCTGAATAGGTATATATCTTTTAAATAAACTGAATATTTATTTAATAATTACTATTCCTCCAAATCAGAAATCACCAGGCCCAGATAGATTCATTGGTGAATTCTACTAAACATTAGAGTTTCTACCAATTTGCTACAATCTGTTCCAGAAAGATAGAAACAGAGAAAATGCTTCCTAACTCATTCTATGAGACCAGCATTAACATAATACCAAAACTATTTGAAGACCTCAGAAACCCCTATTTCTCATACACATAGATATAAAAATCTTTTAAAAAATATAGCAAATCAAACCCAATAATGTATAAAGAGGATTATATACCACAATCAAGGGGGGGGGGTTTATCCCAGATATGTAAGATTCATTCAAAATTTGAAAATTAATTAATTTAATTCATCACATCAACAGGATAAATAAGAAAATCACATGATCTTACTAATACTGTCAATAAACTAGGAATAGAGGGGAACTTCCTCAACTTGATAAGGACATCTACAAAAATTTAGAGCTAACATCATGCCTAATGGTGAAATAGTCAAAGTTTTCTTGCTAACATTAGGAACAAAGCAAGGCTGTACCCTCTTCATCACTCCTTTTTGATGTCATATCAAAAGACCTAGATAATGATATAAGATAAGAAAAGGAAATAAAAGGTATACAAATTGGAAAGGAAGAAATATAACTGTCCTTACGCACACATGACATTATTGTCTATGCCTAAACCCAGAAGGATTAATATAAAATTCCTAGAGATAATAAGTGATAATAGCAAAGTTGCAGGATACAAGATGAATGTACAAAAGTCAACTGCTTTCTACATATGAGCAATGAACAAGCAGAATTTGAAATTAAAAACACATTACCATTTATATTAGCAGGCCCCAAAATAAAAATACTTAGGTATAAGTCTAAGAAAACATACACAAGATTCAGATCAGAGAAACTATAAAACTATGATGAATGAGGTCAAAGAAAAATTAAATGGAGAGATTCCATGTTTACTGATAGGGAGACTCAAATATTGCCAAAATGTCAGTTCTTCCCTACTTTACAGATTCAATGTCATCCCAATCAAAATCCCAGAAAGTTATTTTGTGAATCTGAAAAACTGATTCTAAGGTTCATATGGATATCCAAAAGACCTTGAATAGTCAACACAACATTGAAGGAGAAGAACATGGTCAAAGAACTGACACTACTCAACTTCCATGACTTTGGCTTACAGTTATCTTAAAAAACAAGGCTGTATAATATGAACATTTTCAGTTTCCTAACTCTTTGCTCAATGATTCCTTTGAACTTCACTTCTCTTTTAACTCCACTGATCTCCTTTCCTCCTGTCTTGAACTGTTTAAAAACATATTCCTCTCTAGGCCCGGCTGGTGTAGCTCAGTGGATTGAGCGCAAGCTGGGAACCAAAAGGTCCCGGTTCGATTCCCAGTTGGGGCACATGCCTGGGTTGCAGGCCAGGTCCCCAGTGAGGGCCATGTGAGAGGCAACCATACATTGCTCTTTCTCCCTCACTTCTCCTCTCTAAAAATAAATAAATAAAATCTTAAAAAAATAAAATTAAATTAAATTAAAAAAAAAATTCCTCTCTAGTGTGAAGGCAAATCTCTCCATGTAGACACGCTCTTAGACAGGTGTTCTTACTTTTTCTTTCCCACCACCAACATTGGTGTTCTACATAGCTTCTCGATTCAGTACTCACCCCTTTAATAACCTTTTATTGTTGAACTTCTACACTCACTCCCCTACACCAAATTATTCTTTTAAATAGGGATTGTCACCCTTGGGCAGGCATGAACCAGCAGTACTTGGAAGGTATGACAGAGCAAGACCACTATTCCCAACCCCAGAGTTTTTTGTTCAGCAGAGCTCAGTGGGGCTCAGTAACACGCATTTCTCACAAGTATTTAAGTGATGCAAATGATGCTGGTCCAGGGACCACACTTTGAGAATCACTGCTCTTGAAGACGATAAAAGATCACTTAGGAGTAAAATCGATTAGAATATTCTGAGTTGTCAACTTCCCCTGTTGTTTTGATGCTCCAGATTCATAGAATCTTACCTCCCATTACATCCTTTATGCATTCATTCCCCAGCCTGACTGCAACAGTAATTGTTTTCTGTCATCCTTCATGTCTTGTGATATTCTCTCTGCTTAGAGCACCCTTCTCCACCCACCTTCACTTGTTTAAATACATAATTCAAGTTTGTCTTATTCTAAATGCCACTTCCTGTGGAAAAGTTTTCCTGAATAGCTCAACTATCAGCCAACTGATATTAACTGCTTCTTCCTCTGTATTACCTTAGCATTTCAATCGTTCAAGGGTATAACAAAGGTCTTTTGGGAGCCTAAAGCTTATCTAATTTGGAGGGGGAGCTCTCTTCAAGAATAAAGATGAAAATTATAAATACAAAAATAGGCATTGGGCTTTGGAAAGGGCTCAAGCAAGTGAAGTTCTCTGAAACTTAAAATACAAGTTTTGTTAACTCCACAATAAATATGCCTCGGCCCCTTACTGGAACTTGTACTTCTTTTAGATTATCATCTCCTGGGATAATTTCATATTCCTTCTCCTCCTCCCCACTCTCTCCCTCTCGTTCTCTGTCTCCCTCTCTATCTCTCCTTCTCTCTCTCTCTCTCCCTCAACCCCCTTATTCTACTCCTTCTTTTTCTTCTTTTAAGAGAAGCAGTGGCAACTTGCGAAAAAACTTTCAAGTTAGATAGACCTGGGTTTAACATCCCTGCTATCTTAGCCACTTAATTGAACTTCAGTTTCTTCCATTGTGTACAAAAAGGGTAATAATAGCTACCTTTTTGAGTTATAATAAGATCAAATGTGATAGCAAATAAAGGTCTTTAAACAGTGATTAGTGCATGATAAGCACCCAATAAACATTAGTTTCCATCTATGGATAGCAAGATCCATACCCACAGCAACCAGATACCACCTTGCAAAGAATAGTTACTGAACATGCATGGCCTGTTTTCTATGTATAGGTTCAAAGAAAATGAGATGCCTGAGCACACTGTTTCTTGCTTATTTTATAGCGTCTCTGATTACTATTCTCACATCAGGGAAACTGTACACAGAAAAGAAGACCCTGCAAATTCTGTCACTGTACTAGGATTTGGTTGACTTTAATTGAGAGGGCAAGTGAGCACTGGCAAAGCTACAGGGTGGGAGGATGTCAAGAGGAAGGAAAGCAAATGATTTACCACAGCTTTCCACCCTGGTCAAAGGTGGAAAACTGTGGTAAAAATCAATAGTCAAAAATCAAACTATTTGTTGCAATTTTTTTATAAATTGATGATGGCACTTTAGGCATGTGTCCTGGTGACTCCAGGGACACTGAGCTGCTGATGGCATTCTTTGATGTATAAAGCAAAAAAGAGCACTTAATAATGCTTATCTCGATGCAAGGGAGGAATGAAGGCAAATCATTAATTTTACATAGTTCCAAAGCATAATTTTGACATTTCTCTGAGTTCAATAATGAAACAAAAATGTCAAAAATCTCAGAGATTTCATGACAGCTATGATATAAAGCAAATTCTCACAAACAACCTCATTCTAACAGCAGGTGTAAATTCAATAAAAAATCTAAAGTCTTTCCATTTATGCCCACTTAAAACTGTTTTCTATAAAAATAATAAAGCCCCATTCTTTATAATGTAAAGAAATATAATAGCTAATTTTAGTAGTACATGAATATATTTATCCTAGCTATCAGATTAAAAAGGTGAGTCAAAATTTCCAGCATGCCACTGTAAGCCATTTATTATGGTGTGCAGGAACTATTGCTCATTTTATACTTCTTTTTACCTGAAATTTATCCAGTATATTAAATTATCAAACATTCCTAAACCTATGGACAAAAGCAAGTGATAACAGTCTCTTTTTATGTATTGATAGAAATAGTGGCCTAAACTTTCCTGACCATTATCTCAATAGTTTAAAAATATCTATTTGAAATTAAACTATAAAGACATGATTCAGCTTTCTTAAGAAATGGCTTTCTTGTATTCTATCTCAATTTTTTTAAGAGTTTATTTATTTATTTTTAGAGAGAGGGGAAGGGAGGGAGACAAAGACAGAGAGAAACAGCAATATATGGTTGCTCCTCACATGGCCCTCACTGGGGACCTGGCCTGAAACCCAGACATGTGCCTTGACTGGGAATCGAACCGGGATCCTTTGGTTCCCAGCCCGCGCTCAATCCGCTGAGCTACACCAGCCAGGGCCTATCTCAATTTTTTAAAAAAGAAAACAATCAAAACAATATAATACTCCTGTGTAGATTTATGGAGTGGCCCAGAATATGGGATCTGAAGACAGTATTAAACCATATTTATAGAGCATAAAATGTAGAAATAATGACAATCTTCTTTTTCTCCAAGAATCAATTCCAGAATCAGAATACTTGAGTACTTTCTATGTGTTCAGCCCAGTGCTGGGATCCATAAAGAATGCTTCAAAATAATGCTTCAATTAGTTTTGCTTATTAAATAATAAAATTTGCTTAGAAAATTATTGGGAAAAATTAACCATACTTTGATAAAAACTCCAACTAAAAAAACTGAAGAAAAAAAGTACTACTTCTTTGACAGAGTATAAATTAGGTAAAATTTAAGAAGACATTAGATGAAGTCAATACGAAAATATTTCTCTGGCAGATAGTTTTAAGATACAAAATCAAAAACATGTCATAATTTTGGTTTATTTAATGGCTTCTTCAGTTAGTAACCTAGCAATCAATTAGATACTCTGCAAGTAGAATCATATTTAACTTAACCTATTATATAGACTCAGGACTCTGCAAACTAAATCTCATATGGATAAAATAATGACTCCATATAATAATAATTTGAAATATGTATGTTCAATATGAATCCTAGTTATAATAATGGTGTTACGAATGGATTCTATGAACACATCACTCCAGGCTACTGAGATTCACTTACTGAACCAAGGTCTAGCAAAGTAAGTAATGTTGAAATCTCACCCTCTGGCCAGGACTTATCGAGAAGGAAATGTTCTCTAATATGGCATTCCCATTGTCTACATATTTTGCTGTGAGGTTTTTGACAGTCATTTGGCCCCCTAAGGGCCAGAGGTCATCTTTCTTCACATGCTGATTCTCAATAATCATAACTTTCGTGAGCTGATCATCCTTGGATGGTTTGATCAACTTGGTAGATTTACTTTCTTCTGTTGGCATGTCTATAAACTTAAAGACTCGGCTCACAGACCGCATCTGAAATAAAAACAACAATATTTTATTTTTGTTTGTTTTAGAGCTGTGGACAATGTCATAATTAGTTTGATGTTTCCTAAAAAGTAACTTGTAGGATGTAACACTAGCTTACTCATCTCTTGCTTATTTGTCATAAGGTTTGTCAATGGAATCACAGGAAATTGGATATAATTAAAAGTTTAGCCAAAGAGAGTGAACTAGGAGTTACTTTTTGCTGTGAATAATGTGCACCCATGCTTTTGTGAACATTATTCATAGGACTATTATACCCATCGTACGTAATCCTTATACCCATGTATAATGTGTATCCTTACTTTTCCCTCAAAAATTTGGGCAAAAAGTGCGCATTATACACAGCAAAATATAATATATAAATGGGCTTTGGGTAGACCTGTGGGGTTTTTTTTGTTGTTTTTTTTTTGTGATCATTTAATTCTCAGTTATGCAAGCTACACATAAAGAGCCAAACTCTACTCAAGGGACTAGAAGACGGCAAGGGGAAAGTTTTTCACTGTGAGCCGCACTGCACATGTTGTATGGCTGGTATGTTACAGTAAAATGCTGTGCACCTCACAACCACCATGGAAGATGCTTGCCTTTCTCTGGGACTGCTTTAATAATTCTCTACAATTCTATATTTCAGTTGGGTAGTAAATAAACTCTCAATATTTAGTGAATATTAAATAATTTCACAACGTTCTTCAAACAAATTTAAGTCATTGGCATACATCTCTAGTTAAATAATTACATTTAATCATTTTAAAGATCAGTTTCCATTGCTGAGTAAAATGTGACTGTGTACAAGGGTTGTATCTGAAATTAAATAGGCATCTACTTTACAAACTTATTCATATAACACTTAACAGCATGTATCTTCAATGTAAATAAAAATAAGAGTTAAACTATGAATAATTATGATTTATTGTAATTTGGAATATATTTTTTAAATAGCCTGGCTGGTGTAGCTCAGTGGATTGAGCGCGGGCTGGGAACCAAAGGGTCCCGGTTCGATTCCCAGTCAGGGCACATGCCTGGGTTGCAGGCCAGGTCCCCAGTGAGGGCCATGTGAGAGGCAACCATACATTGCTCTTTCTCCCTCCCTTCTCCTCTCCCTAAAAATAAATAAATAAAAAATCTTTAAAATAATGTGGCATAAAAAAGGCACCCAATAATTTTTGAAAAATTAATTATTTAAATATGTTAATGATTAAATATATTTGTATATGAATAAATAAATGAATAAGAAGAAAGAATTACAGCTTTTGAATTCACCCAAGTTCTAATTTCAAAAGATATCATCCTTAATCCTGTGATTCAGTCTTTCCTGGGAATTAATAGCTTACTGGACAGAAATTTACTGCTTTTTCTTGCCTTAAAACTAACTGTTGATTCTGATTTTACTCAATCAAAAATGTATCCTTCTGCTTCATAGTTGTAATGTCTTATTTTATTTATAGTTAAGATTTAGATTATTAGAAATATGTTTGCAAAAAATGTTGGAAGAAATGCATTTGCAGCATTCGCTTTTATTATTTCTATTTTTTATTGCCAAAATTGACTAGGAAAAATTCCTTAGCCATGAAATGATTGGTAGAGAAGGTTGAGGAATTTAGATACTGATCCTTAATGGAACATTAGAAGTTCCAGCTTAGCACATCTGAGTGTATTATCTGTCTCTACATGCCATTGATCAAACCTGTTGTTTGTGAAGTTCTTTCTTTTACCTAGTAATTCTGTGCTTCAGTTTCCTTCACCTTGGAATTATCTTCAATAATTGTTTAAGATTCATGAAGAAAATCCTTTTAAGCCAAACCCACTGTTAATGGAAGTAGAAAGTACTCAAAGTCCACATCCATCTTATAATTCTAGGGGATGCAAGAGGCATTTAATTATAATGGCTCCCACATGTAATATTTTAGAGTTACAAGTTATGAGTGGTTTTCAATGGTTGTTAAATCCTAATTCAGTTACTTTTATTAACTTTCAACTCAAGTATACTCTTGCATTTCACTGTTGTTAATTTTCTCAGGAAGCTGCTACTCTATTTAAGGTCTGGAAGATAAATTAGAATTGTAACTACCACTGAGATGGAACCACCAGAAAAGTAGCTCAAATGCATTTCAAATATCTTATTGTATTTATGCTGCTTAAGAATAACATCACGTTCTTGAAATGAGAAATTGAGAAAAATGTTGAGACTGCTGATGTTTCTGCATATCAGTGCTATGAAGAATTCCCAATTTGTTAAGTGCTTTATAATGTCAAGAAAAGCACTATGTAACAAAAATCCTTCATTTTTAACACTTCCACACAGTCAATAAAACATGTAAGTATTGCTTATGTAAACAACTCAAAATTATGTGCAGTGTTATTACAAAATAACATCCCAAACTACTATTTTGGCAGCACTGAAATGTAATACATAATATTTTGTTTAAGAATTTGAGTTTGAGCACAGCAAATTACATTTTCTGTTAGCGAGGCTCACCTCTGAAGGGTAAATCCATAACTTCTAATGTGCAATGTGGCAAAGAACCTATTTATCAAATTTAGAAAATATAAGTTTCAAATTGACATCTTTCATACAGTCTAGTTGCTTAAAGTGGCCTTAGGAAAGACTATTATAGTTGCCCACAACACGACCTGGTTACCCTGACCTGATCAAGAACAAGTCTATCTTAATAATAGGCAGTCACCCACAGCATATGAGCAAACATTCATTCAATTCAATGGGTTTGAACATTTTCTGACGGGAAGAAAAGGTGGCAAGGGCAGACACCTGCATTATGGCCAGCTTTGCAGCCACTGAAATGCCATTACTGAATTATGTGGCCGGATAATATTATCAATTACTAACTAATGCCTTGTACCTCAGAAGGTCTCCAATTTGCACACTCCACTTCCAGTGCCTTTTGAAGGAGAAGCCACATGAGAACCAGAGCACAGAAAATTAATTCTGGTCTTTTAAGTTTCAAAATATGGCTTTTAGAGTCATAGATTGATAGTTTGAAAAATTAAAGCCACATGAACATTGACTTTTAAGCTTTAAAAGCCAAAACATGAAGAACTGAAAGCACAGTGTATACACAGAAACAATAGCCACAGATGAACTTCTATGTAAGAGAACAGCTCCTTTTTTCACTCTACAATCTGATTCATAAATGGGGGTAGAAAGAGGGCTGAGACACCAGTTTCTCTAAAAGGGAGTTCTACCTGGCAACCAAACTGTGTTTTCATCCTCAAGCAGATTTTGGGGGTCTTAGAAAATAGGAGGTCTGTGCCTTAATTCCAAGGTGGGACCCAGGAAACAGGCTTTCCAGTGCATGGCTTGGCATGGCAGCCATGGAATAGACATGGTTGCTTGGCATGTCTAGACACAGATGACAGCTTCTAATTTCCCGGTATCTCCAGGATGGTGCTGAAGGAAAACCAGTGAAGGGGCAGACTCTGTCTGGCCCACTGACAGCAGAGTCTTTTTGTAGCCATCCCCAGTTTTGGTGGCAACATTTAGATAATGAGAAGTAAGTGATGAAACCAAAAGAGTCTCAGACACAGAGACATTGAACCTGTTCTTTATGTGAAAAGGAAAATGACATAATCTATACAAATTTCTATAAAATTGGAGTTTAGCCAAAACAAAGTGATTTTTGCTTGAGAATCATCTGCATTAAATTTTTCATTTTATTATTTAAATTTGCTATGCTCAAAAATTCTCCTGAATCAATCTTTAAAACTGAGTCCCATTATCTTTATAGTAACTTCTAAAGTTACTAATCTAAGCACAGGAGAATAAAGTCTTTTGGAAGTGTGATGGGTTATTATTATTATTATTTATTATTATTATTATTATTATTATTCAGTTACAGTTGTCCCACCTCTTTCCCCATTGCTCTCCCCTGCCCTGCACCTGCCACTTCTACAGTCAATCCCCCCATTATCCATATGCATGAATCCTCTATTCCTGTTCCTTGGCTTGCCCCTTCCCCTTCTTTCCCCCATAATTCCCCTTCCCCTTCCCTTCTGATCATGGTCAATTTGATCTTTATTTCCAAGTTTCTGGTTCTATTTTACTCATTTGTTTATTTTGTTGAGTAGGTTCCACTTATAAGTGAGATCATACGGTATTTGTCTTTCAACGCCTGGCTTACTTCACTTAGCATAATGCTCTCCAGTTCTATCCATGCTTTCGTGAAGGGTAGGAGTTCCTTCTTTCTCTCTGCTGTGCAGTGCTCCATTGTGTAAATTTATCAGTTTTTGATCCAATCATTTACTGATGGACAGTTAGGCTGTTTCTAGCACTTGACTATTGTAAATTGTGCTGCTATGAACATTGTGGTACACAGGTCTTTTTGAATTGGTAATTCGGGATTCTTAGGGTATATTTCCAGCAGTGTGATCACTGAATCAAAAAGTAGTTCCATCTTCAGTTTTTTGAGGAAATTTCATACTATTTTCCACAGTGGGTGCAGCAGTCTGCATTCCCACCAACAGTGCACTAGGGTTCCCTTTTCTCCATAACCTCTCCAGCACTTGTTTGGTGATTTGTTCATGATGGCCACTCTGACTGTTGTGAGGTGATATCTCATTGTGGTTTTAATATGCATCTCTCTGATGGATAGTGGTGAGCATTTTAATTGCGTCTCTGGGCCCTCCCCTCCATATGTCCTCCTTGAAGAAGTGTCTATTCAGGTCCTTTGCCTACTTTTTAATTGGATTGTTTGTCTTCCTGGTATGGAGTCATATGAGTGATGGTTTTAACAAAAATATAGCTCCATGGCCTCATTTCAACCTTACTTTATAAGGATATGTTTAAGGGAAAAAGAAAATAATACCTGGCTTTCATTTTCACTTTTTGTTGACAAAGAAGGGAGAGAAGATTTGAAGACATTTTCTAGAATAAGTTATGAAGTCACATTTCCCTCCCTCATTAAATCATTGGAGTTCCTTTTATCCTTTTAGTTGTTCATAAATCCAGATACCCCAAAAGCCATGGCAATAGAAAATTTATTTTACGATTCTGACATCTGGTTAGTGATACTGTAAAGAGTTTTCATAACTGGTTGTTATAGGAAGATTGCAAGAAATAAATGTGGAGAAGCATCTGGAAAATTTGTACCATATGAAAAACATCACATATTGCACAGAGAAATTTTCAAAATGAAAAGAATATAAAAGGAGGTATTAAAATATTTTAAATCATAGCTCCTTCCAGGTAGGCCCAAACTAACTGTTTCTCAGCACTCACTGACACGTACCTCACCCAAGACAGACTTAAGAGATAATGGTTATCGTGAAAACAGGCTCTGCTCAAATTATTTTCTTGAAACTCTAGTCTCTCTTTCTATATCTATTATTTGTGCTCCTAGAGCACATAAAAAGCCAGGTACCATATTGCTATAATTTATTAACATTAACAGCATAAGTGAGTTACTTATAGTGTACTATAAACTCTAGCCCTTAGTAAATTATTATCACTTGCTATCTACACAAATGATTTATGTACTCTAACCTGTGGCAAATCACATGATATGTCAGCGTCACTTTTTCTGATTGCAAGAAGCTATAGAGATTGTGTTCTTGACAAAAAAGAAAGAAAATCCATTACAACTAATGACAAAAGACTTGTTCTGGGTAAACATGAGGTATCAAATATGTTGATGCCTACTTTCAATAATTAAGAGCTTTAGTGATCATGGCACTAAGTGTGCCAACAGGCAAAGGAAGACTCAAATTTACCCTTTTAGGTGACATCATTCATTAAATCTACTATTCATATTAGAACTTACACTCTATCTTGTTTTTCTATTTTTTAAAGCACATGACAGGCCATCAGCAAGTGCTTGGTGAATGCAACTGGATATATGTAGTATCCATTATAAATATTTCAAAAAAAAGCTCAAAAAGAGGAGTCTAAAATGATATATCAAAATATTTTGTCAAGGTTTTTACTATCTTAATAAATAGTATAATATGCTTCTCTAAGCATCTTAATTTTGAAATATTGCGGCTTCCCCATAGGCTCTCATTTAGCATCATCCTTTACAGGTTTTATAGATATATGAGGTCTATCTGGAAAAAAGTACATCCATTGTTAATACAACAAGAACAGTTTGCCCAACATCGATATAACCTGGCAGCCAAGGAGAGTGGACCGCAATGTGCATGCGTGAACAATGATGACTTCACTGTACTAGTCAGTGGGGGCAGGAAGTGACTGTGGCCATCACACTCAAAACGAGGGAGTGAGGAGAGCAACAAATCTGCATTAAACTTTGCATTAAGCTTGAACATTCCTCCGTGGAAACTATTTGGATGATTCAGAAGGTTTTCAGGGACAGTGCAATGAGTACAACGCAAATAAAAGTATGGCACAGACACTACAAAGATTGCTAAGAATCTGTTGAAAGTGACCCATGTTTAAGAAGGCCTGCAGCAAGCAGAGCACCTGAGAAAGTTGAATGTGTATGGGATGCAATCAACAAAGATCAGCTACTGACTGTGCAAGAACTAGAAGCTAATCTGAGGATTCAAAAAACTACTGTGTCCAAGATTTTGACGCAGGATCTTGGCATGAAATGTGTCATGGCAAAGTTCATTTTGCAGCTTCTGCTACCAGAACTGAAGGAACATCATGCTGCACTTACTAATGACTTGATTCAAACCACTAACAATGAACTTGATTTCCTCAAGCAGGTTATAACCAGAGATGAATCACATGTCTATGGCTATTTTCCAGAAACAAAGGCCCAGTAGTTCCCATAAAAGTTACCTGATTTTCCACACCCAAAGAAAGCAAAGAAAAGTGGCAGCGAGATCAAGACCATGTTACTGTGGTTTTTGATTGGGAAGGTATTGTCCATCATAAGTGTGCCCCTCCAGGCCAAACAATTAATGAAGAGTACTACCTCAATGTTCTTCATTGGCTGAGAGATGCAATACAACAAAAACGGCTGCAGCGATGGGCAACTGGTGATTGGCAGCTTCATCAGGACAATGTGCCTGCTCATGCATCACATCTCTAGCAAAGTTTTTTGGTGAAATATCAAATGACCCAGGTGCCTCAGCCCCACTACAAACCAAATTTGGCAGCCTGTGACTTCTGGCTTTTCTCAAAACTAAGATCATCTTTGAAAGGAAAGGGATTTCTGACTGTTGATGAGATTCAGGAGAATACAATGGGGCAGCTGATGGTGATTCCCACAAAGGATTTTAGAAAGTGTTTTGAATAGTGAAAGAGATGTTGGAAGAACTGTGTGAGGTTCCAAGGTGCCTACTTTGAAGGGGACTGAGGTATCATTGTCCTATGTACAATGTTTCTTGGGTCTTGTATCATCTTCAATATATGTCTCAATTTTTCATAGTACATGGCTGGATACTTTCTGGACAGACCTCATG
This sequence comes from Micronycteris hirsuta, assembly GCA_004026765.1. Taxonomy (NCBI): domain Eukaryota; kingdom Metazoa; phylum Chordata; class Mammalia; order Chiroptera; family Phyllostomidae; genus Micronycteris; species Micronycteris hirsuta. The sequence continues at coordinate 45,118 of PVJI01000856.1, forward strand.
TATAAAACAGTTAGCTGATGATCCATCCATTCCAAAGAAAGTTCTATACCATATACCAGATGTCAGCAAAACTATAGCTCAATGGCCAAATCTAGCTATACTCATTTTTTTACATTTGCTTTGCCCTGTAAAAGCAGGGTTGAATAGTTGACATAGAAATTATATAGCAAGCAGAGCTAAAAATAGTTACTCTCTAACCTTCTATAGGAAAATGCTTGCTGATCCCCTGCCATAACACACACACCAAATCAGAACTAAAATGAACCATAGGGATCATCTAATCCAGTGATTCAGAAATCTAGATATATACTAGAATCATCTGAAACACTTTTTAAAAATATAGGTATCATGCCTAGTTACCCTGATCCCAACCAACGGAACTGATTTAATTGGTTTTAGAGGACCCTGGGTAATCTATAATTTTATAATTCCTCATGTGCTGTCTAGTTGACAACCTCTGATCTAATCCATTCCCTTCTTGGTACAAATGAGAAAATCTAAACCTAGGAAGTTAAAGTGACAGGCACAAAGCTCAACAAATTTTCTAAATTTTTCGGCACTCCAGCAATGCCTTAGCATTCTCTAAGCCTCTCCTTAAATTCAGGACCCAACAACATCAACTGGTTGGGAGTTCTTTAATCATCTCTGATAATGGCAGTGGTGAACAACTTAATCACTGGACTTCAACACCCAGGGAGAATGACAGATAAGCGCGATTCCTGTGAGCATATGGAATAATGCCTGATACATGCCAATCAGGAGTTGAAATCTTTTAGAAGAGAGCATGTCAGAGCCAACTGAAACCTTAGAAAATTCCTAACCAAACTGTTTTATTTTTACAAATAAGAAACATGAAGCTCTCAAGGGGGTTATGAATTGTCTAAGGCCATACAACTTTTTTTTAATAATTTGGAGGGTTTTTTTTTTAATTACTTATTTATTTTTAGACAGAAGGGAAAGAGGAAGAGACGGAGAGAAACATCAATGTGTGATTGCCTCTCACATGGTTCCCACTGGGGACCTGGCCTGCAACCCAGGCATGTGCCCTGACCAGGAATCAAACTGGCAACCCTTTGGTTCCCAGCCCATGCTCAATCCACTGAGCTACACCAGCCAGGGCTAAGGCCATACAACTTCTTGATGGTAAAACCAGAGTGAAATGCATAGTAGAAAGCATTCTGCAGGATGGAAAGAGAATCGTTAAACGGAAAGAAATCCATAGAGATTATGAGAGGAAAAAATACCACAAAATATCACAAAGGCTCATGAGAACATAAAAGAAAGATATGACCAACAGGCCATTAAAATTTAAGAAGATTGAAATCATATCAAGCATCTTCTCTGATCATAGGGCTATGAAACTAGAAATCAATCAAAAGAAGAACACTGAAAAAATTACACAAAAAAATTGAAGCTAAATAACATGTTATTAAATAATGAATGGGTCAGGAAAAGACCAAGAAAGAAATAAAAACATACTTGAAATAAATTAAAATGAGAACACGACAACCCAAAATCTGTGGGACAGAAATTCAAAGCATTACAGGCTTAACTCAAGAAATAAGAACATCTCAAGTAAACAATCTAAATTTACACTTAAAGAACTTGGGGGGAAATCCCAAAGTAAGAATGAAAGAACTAATAAAGATCAGAGCGGTAATAAAGGAAATAGAGTCTTAAAAAATAATACAAAAGATCAATGAATCCAAGAGCCAATTTTTTGAAAAGATAAACAACACTGCCAAACATTTAACCAGTCATCAAGAGAAAAGGAGAGAGGACCCAAATAAATAAAATCAGAAATGGAGAGGAGAAATAACAAGTGACACCACAGAAATACAAAAGATTGAAAGAAAATATTATGAACAACTATATGCCCAAATGTTGACAATATAAGTGAAATGGATAAATTCCTAGAAATATACAGTTTTCAAAAACTAAATCAGGAAAAATCAGAGAATCTGAATAGACAGATTACACCTAGTGAAATGGAAACAGTAATCAAAAACCTCCCAATAAACAAAAGCCCTGAACCAGATAGCTTCACATGTGAATTATACCAAACATCAAAGAAGAGCTGACACCTCTCCTTCTCAAACTATTTCCAAAAATTCAAGAAAAGCAAAGACTCCTAAACTTATTTTATGAAGCCAGAATTATACCACTTGCAAAACCAAATAAAGACACCACAAGAAAAAGAAAATTATAGGCCAATATCCCTTAAGAACATAGATGCTAAAAGCAAAGAACATAGATGCTAAAAGCAAAGTATTAGCAAACTGAATATAGCAATACATCAAAAATATCATACATCCTGATCAAATGGGACTTATTCCAGGAGTACATGGTTGGTACAACATTCACAAATTAATAAATATGATACACCACATAAGCAGAACGAAGGATCAAAACCATATAATCAAATCAACAGATGCAGAAAAAGTATTTAATACAACTGAGCACCCATTGATGATAAAAACTCTCAACAAAGTGGGAAAAGAGAGAATATATGTAAACATAATAAAGGCCATATATTTAAAACCCACTGCCAGCATCATACTCAGTGGGCAAAAGCTACAAGTGTTCCCCTTAAGACTGGGAACAAGGCAGGCATGTCCACTTTTACCTCTCTTTTTCAACACAGTACTGGAAGTCCAAGCCATAGCAATAAAAAAATAAGAAGAAATAAAAGGCATCCAAGGAAGGAAGGAAGGAAGAAGTAAAACTGTCTTTATTTGCAATTTATATGATTCTGTACATAGAGAACTCAAAGTTCTACCAAGGAACTATTGGAACTGATCAATGAATTCAGTTTATTAGAAGGATACAAAATTAATATCCACAAATCAGTTGCATTTTTATATGCCAATAATGAACTATCAGAAAAGGAAATTAACAAAATGATCACATTCATAATTGCTTCCAAAAAGAAATAAAATATCTAGGAACAAAATTAACCAAAGATTTAAAAGACCTGTACTCAGAAAATTATGACATTGAAGAAAGAAACTGAAAAACATACAAATAACTGGAAACACATACCGTCTTCATGGACAGGAAGAATTAACACCATTAAAATGTGCATACTACCCAAGATATCTGTAGCATCAATGCTTTTCCTATCAACATACAACTGACATATTTCACAGAACCAGATCAAATATTTCAAAATTTATATGGAACCACAAAAGACCCTGAATAGAAATGGTGATCTTGTTAAAAAACAATAAAGTTAGAGGAATCATGCTACTGGATACCAAAATATACTATAAGACCATTGTAATCAAAACATCACAGTACTGGAATAAAAACAGATACATTGATCATCAGAACAGAATAGAGAGCCAAAAAATAAATCCACACCTTTTTTTTTTTACTATTAACTCTTATTTATTGGGTCAAATACTTTTTTTTTATTGTTGTTCAAGTACAGTGGACTTCATTCTCCTCCCACCACTGCCCCCTACCCCATTCCTCCTAGCCTCCCACCCTCGATCCTACCCACTTTGGCTTTGTCAGTATGTCCTTTATATATTTTCCTTGATGACTCTTTCCCTATTTTCCCCCACTACCCCCTTCCCCCGCCCCCTCTGGTTACTGGCAGTTTCCTCATTATTTCAATGTCTCTGGTTATATTTTGCTTTCTTGTTTGCTTTGTTGATTAGGTTCCATTTATGGGTGAGATCATATGGTATTTGTCTTTCACTCTCTGGCTTATTTCACTTAGCATAATGCTCTCCAATTGCATCCATGCTGTCATGAAAGGTAGGAGCTCCTTCTTGATTTCTGCTGTGTAGTATTCCATTGTGTAAATGTACCATAGTTTTTTGATCCATTTATTTACTTATGGGCACTTAGGCCGCTTCCAGCACTTGGCTATTGTAAATTGTGCTGCTATGAACATTGGGATGCATAGGTTCTTTTGAATTGGTGTTTCAAGATTCTTAAGGTATAATCCTAGCAGTGGAATTGCCAGGTCAAAAGGCAGTTCCATTTTTGGTTTTCTGAAGAAATTCCATACTGTTTCCCACAGTGACTGCACCAGTCTGCATTCCCCCCAACACTGTATTACGGTTCCTTTTCTCCACAACCTCGTCAGCACTTGTTGTTTGTTGATTTATTTATCATGGCCATTCTGACCGGTGTGAAGTGGTATGTCATTGTGGAATCACAAACAACCCTGAACAGGCACAGCAATTTTGAGAAAGAAGAACCAAATTGAAGGAATCATAATACCTGACCTCAAACTATATTAAAAGGTCATGGTAATCAAAACAGTCTGGTACTGGCATAAGAACAGACACATAGATCATGGAACAGAATAGAGAGCCCAGAAATAAACCCAAGTCTACATGGTCAATTAATATTAGACAAAGGTGACAGAAGCATAAAATGGAGTAAAAATAGCCTCTTCAACAAATGGTGTTGGGAGATCTGGACAGCTACATGCAAAAAAATGAAACTTGATCACCAACTTATACCATACACAAAAATAAACTCAAAGTGGATAAAAGACTTAAGTATAAGTCTTGATACCATAAAAGTCCTGGAGGAGAACATAGGCAGGAAAATCTCAGATATTCCATGCAGCAATATTTTCACCAATATGTCCCCTAGAGCAAGGGACATAAAGGAAAGAATAAACAAATAGGACTACATCAAATTAAAAAGCATCTGCATGGCTAAGAAAACATCAGCAAAATGAAAAGAGAACCAACTATGTGGAAAAATATATTTGCAAATTATACCTCAGACGAGGGTTTGATCTACAAAACATATAAAGAATTCAAAGAACTCACATGACTCTACTCCAGGAAGACAAACAACCCTATTAAAAAATGGGCAAATGACTTGAACAGACACATCTCCAAGGAGGACATACAGAGAGCCCAAAGACATATGAATAATGCTCAGCATCAACAGCCATCAGAGAGATGCAAATTAAACCCACATCTTTATAGTTGATTAATATTTGGAAGGGAAGCAAAGAAATACATAATAGGTTAAAGTTAGTTTTTTCGATAAATAGTGTTGAGAAAATTGGACAGATATGTGCAGAAAAATTAAACTAGACCACATTCTTATGCTACACACAGAATAAATTCAAAGTGGATTAAGACTTAAATGATAGACCCCAAACCATAAAAATCTTAGAAGAAAATATAATCAGTAAAATCTCAGATATTGCTCATAGAAATATTTTTTCTGATATATCTCCTCAGGCAAGGGAAACTAAAGAAAAATAAACAAACGGGACTAGGTCAAACTAAAAAGGTTTTGCACAGCAAAAGAACCATCAGCAAAACAAAAAGACAACCCATTGAGTGGCAGAACATGTTCACTTATACATCTGATAAGGGTTTACTATCCAAACTTTACGAGGAATTTACAAAACTCAACAACAAAAAAAAACATACATTCCAATTAAAAACCGGGCAAAGGGCCTAAATAGACACTTCTCCAAACAGGATACACAGATGGCTAATAAACATATGAAAAATGTTCCTCATCACTTAGCATCAGAGAAATGCAAACTAAAACCACAATGAGATATCACCTCACACCAGTCAGAATGTCTAACATCAATAAATCAACAAAAACGTGCTGGTGAGGATGTAGAGAATAGGGAAACTTTTTGCACTGTTGTCGGGAATGCAGATTGGTGCAGCCACTGTGGAAGGCAGTATGGAGATACCTCAAAAAATTAAACATGTAACTACCATATGACCCAGTGATCCCGCTTCTAGGAATTTATCCAAAGAAACCCATAAGACTAATTCAAAAGAACATAAGCACCCCTGTGTTCATTGCAACATTATTTACAATAGCCAGATACGGAAGCAGCCCAAGTGTCCATCGGTAGATGAGTGGATAAAACAGCTATGGGACGTTTACACAATGGAAATCTACTTGGCTGAAAAAAATAAAATATTTTACCCTTTTTGACAGCATGGATGGACCTGGAGAACATTATGCTAAATGAAATAAGCCGGACAGAGAGAGAGAGAAATACCATATGATTGCACTTATATGTAGAATCTAATGAACAAACTGGACTAACACGCGAACTAGTGACAGACTAATTAGATGGAGAGCAGGCAGACAGCTCTGGTGGGGACAGGGGATAGAGGGATCAAACAAAAGGGAAAAAGTATTCATGGACACGGACAACAGGGCGGTAATTATGGTGGGAAGGTGGGTATAAGGGGGATAAATGGTAATGGAAAAAATACAATAAAAAACAACAAACAAACAAAAAGAGGCCTTTAAAAGTAGGCAAAAAAATAACAGAGTAATGAACCCTACCCGTAGATTATTATAGTAGAAACTATTTTTAATACAAGAGAATCAGGCATCAGGAGCAATGAAGAAAAGCCAGTTTCCCCTTTTCTTTTCACAGCAGGTTCCTTGGTCATTGTATAATCAGTCACTTGATCTTTACTGGAACCCAAAATAAAAATGGGCAATAAAAGGAAAAGGGAGACACAGAGGAAGTTTCTATTGACAGAAAACCCTTTTCAGGTTCCATCAATCTTGCGAGAACTTTCTGAAGCCCCATTAACTGGAATCTAAGTGTAAGCCCTACAGATGCACAATCTCCCCTACTTGTCTGATGGCTTCCTTCCTCTTGTGTTACAAAGAACACTCAGGAAAACAGGGATGGTTTATCTGCTGATGTTGTTACAGAATTAAGGAAACAGGATAAAAGTTACATGATCAGATCTTTTATCTGTGCTCCCTATATAACAGACAGCTCTGAAAAGTCATACAGGTAAATTGTCAACTGCCTCATTCAAACAATGAGACTATCAGCATGTGCAAGTTGTCAGTCACCAGATGGCTTGATACCGCTAAGTCTGAAACATCACCTTTGCACCTTTTAGCATTAATTAATTAATTAATTTATTTATTTATTTTCCATTCATTCGTTCATGGAGGCAGACAGTTAGGTATCCATGGCCTTTTTAAGATACATAATAGTTATGTAGCTAAGAACAGGAGAAAGAGAGCTTCATGGCACTAAAAACAGCAGGCACTTTGTGGAAATCAATCAGTACAAAGTTTGTTAATTAAGAATGCAACTAATTTAAGATAATAGTTTTAACAACAACAATTATAATCTACATATTTGATGTAAGGAGTTAAAATGAATTAATACTTTTTTATCCCATCTACAGATTAGTATGATACATGCAACTGAAAAGAACAGAAATAATTAGAAATAACAGTTTTTAAAACATGTGTTATCAATTGAATAACTGGAAATCCCCTAACATGGGGCTTTATAGTGGGAATTATTAAATTGGACTGATAATTTTACTACATTTTTAAATTTCCAGGGTGGTTTACAATCTATTATACAACAGTAAGTCCTCACTTAACATTGTCAATAGTGACTTTAAGTAAAATGACATATAATATAACCCATTTTACTATAGGCTAATTAATATAAACAAGAATTAGGTTCCTACAGCATCTCATCAATGTTATAACAAAATGACATTCAATAAAATGATGTTACTTGGGAACCTACTACATATTGTTCACAAGGTAACAATGTGCACATGATTTTTTTCCAATCTGCTAAAGATAGACAAACTAGTACATAAATTAGATACTTTGTTCCTTTTCAATGGGCTGTTGATATCCCATGTGCATTTAAGGAGGTTATGGACAAGAATTTATGGCCTGAAATGTTAAGTCTACTGGGAGATATTCTATCACTGTGTTTTATGAACACATGGAGGTGTCAAGTTGATAGTTGGATGTACATTTAGAGAGCAAGGAAGTGGTCTAAACTACAGATATGAATGTGTAATTCATTAAGACATGGGTTTTGGAGTACGGAGTTAGATAACAATAGATACAGAGAGTGTAGATGGAAGAGGGGTGGAAGACAGCTGAGATTTAAAGATCTGAGAAAAAGACCAGGGGCCACAAAAGAGGAGTAAGGTAGAACCAGAAAGGTAACAAGAAAATGAGGTGGAAGTAGCACCAGAAAAATGAAAGAAGAAAGTATCACAAGAAGAAGGATTTTTCCATGACATAAACACATGTGAGAGGTTAAGGGAGACAGGGCATTAGCTCTGGCAAAATATTAGTCATGAGTCATGGGGGTGATGGAGTTAAAATGAAGTAGGTTGTAGGAAAAATGGAGAGGAAGAAATGGAGACAGGCACTCTTTCAAGAAGTTTGGCTGTAGCCCTGGCTGGTGTGGCTGAGTGGATTGAGAGCAGGCCTCTGAACCTAAAGGTCACCAGTTCAATTCCCAGTCAGGGCACATGCCTGGGTTACAGGCCAGGTCCCACATTGGGAGCATGCAAGAAGCAACCTTTGCTCACACATCAATGTTTCTTTCCTCCTCTTTCTTCCTCCCTTTTTCTCTCTCTAGATAATAAATAAATAAAATCTAAAAAAAATTCTAAAAAAAAAGAAGTTTGGCTATAAATATGTCAGTGAAACAGGATACAAGCTAGAGATCAAGGAAAGGTAGCTTTATGCTGGGGATAAAGATCCCACAAGGAAGGGTTAATTGCATATTACTGGCCTTTATATAAGAGCTAAGACACAGAGGGAAGGTGGAGCACATGAATAGATGTGCAGTGGGGTGATGCAACTGATGAAGAGAAATAACAAAATTCTTTCTAGTTGTATCTTTTTTCTATGAAATATGTAGCTGAGAGTGCAGAAATTAGAATTATTAGAACACTTGATAAGAAGCAAGAAGGTGGGAAAGAACTACCTTAAGGAGTAAAATAAAGTATATTTAGAGAGATCAAAAATGGTGGTGGAATACGTAGAAGCTACATGCACCTCCTCCCAGGACCAAACTGGAATTACAAGTAAATTATACAACAATCATCCTGAATAACCAAATGAAGACTAGCTGAAGAGAAGTCTTATAACAAAGGATTTACACAAGAAGTCACATCAAGCCTGGTAGGAAGAACAGAAACAAGAAAATGGCTGGCCACAATCCTTCAGGAGGTAACTGAAGTCCGGGAGGGATAACTCAACTGCAGAGGTTCCCCCTAAGAAGTGTGGGGTCTCAATTCCAAGCCAGGCTCCCCATCCCAGAGTACCAGACCCAGGAAGAGGTACCCACATAACATCTGGCTGTGAATATCAGTGGAGATTCTTTCCACCATGGACATGCAGGAGTCAGCTAGAGACACAAGCACCCTTTTAAAGGGCCAAGGCACAAGAATTTTTATGCAGCCACTCACCCAGGGATTTGGCAGAGGGAGGACAGAGCAGAAGAGAGTCACATGATGAAAGTCTGGGGATTCTGCCTCTGGGAAGAAATCTGAAGCAACAGCTTCCAGGATCCTTGTGCTGAGTCCCTCTCACACAACACAGATATCATCTTTCTTGGGTGGAGCATTACCCTCCATACAACATCAGACTGGGGAAAGCAATAGCTCCACTCGCTGGAATCCCTCTTGTCCCATCCTGCAGATCTTGTGTTCTACTGAGGAGTAATCTGCATCAGCCAGGGTGTAGAGGTCCAGTCAGAGGCTAGTGAATGTCAGTGACTGAGCTGTGTGGATTTGGAACAGGTATATTCCTCTTCCCCTGACCTGACTTTCCTCTAAACCTGACCAGCACTTCTCCCTCATGGGAGATCTGATAGAACCACCCTCCAGGCTTCTGGCAGACCCACCCTCCAAGATCCAGAAGCCCCACTCACCAGACTCCCGGTGGTTCTGCCCTGCCAAGGTTGGGACAAAATCTGGGATAGACTGAGCTGTGTGGCTGTGTGGTGGGGGCGACATTCTCCACCATTCTGGAAGCCTGACTGGCAACCCCCCTCACAGAATTTCCATATCTCCACCTAACAGACATGTAAAATGATGCTCAACATCACTAATCATCATAGAAATGCAAATTAAAATCACAATGAGATATCAACTCCCACCTGTCAGAATGGCTATCATTAATAAATCAGTAAACAACAAGTGTTGGTGAGGATGTGGAGAAAAGGGAACCCTTGTGCACTGTTGGTGGGAATGCAGATTGGTGATACCACTGTGGAAAGCTGTATGGAGTTACCTCACAAAGTTAAAAATGGAACTGCTTTATGACCCAGCAATTGCACTCCTGGGAATATATCCAAAGAATCCCAAGACATTAATTTGAAGGAATATATGGACTTCTACGTTCATAGTACTGTTATTCACAATAGACAAGATTTGGAAGGAGCCCAAGTGCCCATCAGTATGAGTGGATAAAAAAAGCTGTGGTACAGCACTGGCTGGTGTGGCTCAGTTAGTTGGAGTGTCATCCTGTAACCAAAGGGTCGCAGGTTCAATCACTAGTCTGGGCATCTATTGGTGGCAGTGGTACAATGTTTCTCTCTCACATGGGTGTCTGTCTCTCTCTCTTCCTCTCTCCCTTTAAAAAGCAATAAAAAATGTCCTCAGGTGAAGATTAAAAAAAAAAAAAGCCATTGTACAGTTACATAATGGAATGCTACTTGATCTCAAAAAAAGAAATCTTACATTTTGGGACAGCATGGATATACCTGAAGAGTATTACGCTAAGTGAAAGAAGCCAGGGAAGGACAAACACTATATCATTTCATTCATATGTGGAATATAAAAACAAAATAAACTAACAAAATAGAAACAGACTTACAGAGAACAGAGTAACAGCTCTCAGAGGGCACAACGGTTGTGGGTCTGCATGAAAATAGTGAAGAGATTAAGCAAAAAAACAAAACAAAAACAACAACAAACACCCTCATAGACACAGACAACAGTATGGTGATTACCAGAGTGAAAGTGGGGTTGGGGGAGGTAGAAGATGGTATAGTGGGGATAAATGGTGATGGAAGGAGACTTGACTATGGGTGATGAATACACAATACAGATGATGTATTATAGAATTGTACACCTGAAATCTACATAATATTATTTTTTAAAGATTTATTTATTTTTAGAAAGAGGAGAAGGGAGGGAGAAAGAGTGGGAGAGAAACATTAATGTGGCAGCTTCTTGTGCACCCCCTAGTGGAGATTTGGCTTGCAACCAGGCATGTGCCCTGAACAGGAATCGAACTAGCAACCCTTTGGTTCACATGCCAGCACTCAATCCACTGAGCCACACCAGTTAGGGCCTATATGACAGTATTAACTAGTGTTACTCCAATAAATCCAATAAAAATAAAAAATAATAAATTCAATAAAAAACAAAAATAATAATTAGGAAAATATAATAAAAGGGTTGTTGGCCAGTTTTCAGTGCCAATATTTGAGGTGTGTCATAAATACAAAGTGACTAGAGGTCATGATGAGGAAGTATTATCATCCAAATATTACTTTTACTGGTTGAAAGCTAATGAAAGCTAGGCCCCTGGTAGGCACCTGGGTATAAGCAATGTAAAAAGCAGGGGAAAAAAGTCATATTGCAATTTTTATAATTTCATAGTTCTGTTGATGTCTGACTCTGTGTTCATGTCAAATGGGACAGTGAAACATTCTTTCCACACCTAAGGAATTTCTTCTCAATAGCCCAGCACTGAATAACTGAAACCATGTTTCAAACAAAGCACTCTGTTTACTGCATTTTAAACTCAGATCTAAATTTAGTTAAGAAATCGGTAAAATAAAGTGAGAACATATCGAGCTACTACTTCAGAGTCCACAAGGACCTTTATTAAGATCATTCAAATGTGAAACTTGAGGGCATAGCTATTTCCCCTTAATATATGCCATGTGAAAATTTAAAAAATTACTGTATAACTTTAGTAATTGCATGGGTGAAAGCAGCATGAATGGAATTAATATTTAAATAAATGCCCACAAAGGCCCAGGAAAGACCACTTGTGTTATTTGGCAGGGAAATGAAAACTAACACAATCACTTTGATATTCAACCAAAAGAACATGACTTTTTAAGATGAGAGCAAATGCAAATACTGACCCTTTTTATAGACTATATTATAACATAATAGTTCTTTGCAAAAATCCTTTTATACCAGGAGATGAAAGACACAATATCAAAGCATAGGTCACAAAGCCCAGGATGCCCATTTGAAAAACTAAGAAGTAAAAGTACCTTAAAGAAACTTTAATGGAGATTGGACACGCAGAATGGAAATGCAACAACAAAGGTTTTGACATCAGTGTAGAGAGGCTGTTATGTAAACTAAGACAATTAATATGACAGAGAGAAAAGAATTGTGAATATACAGTTGAAGAGATTGTTTGGATAAAGAGGTGACATAATAGGAATTTTAACAGTAAAGTCAAAGTTGCAGAAAGGTAGAACAAAGAATTAAATGAATGCATTATTCTCCTGCTGTTTCCCAACAGAAATATTTTAAAGCCCTGGCCAGGTGGCTCAGTTGGTTAGAGCATCATCCCATACACCAAAATGTTGTGAGTTCTATTCCCGGTCAGGGCACATATGAAGGTTTGATTCCCAGTTTAGGGACATATGGGAGGCCATACATTGATGTTTCTCTCTCAGATCAATGTCTATCTGTCTTTCTGTCTGTCTGTCTTGCTGCCTCCCTCCCTCTCTAAAATCAATAAACATATACTTAGGTAAGAATTTAAAAAAGGAAAACAATAAACATGTATGACACCCAACCCCAAAAGCACAAGAGCTAAGTGAGGAGATGAATGAGTAGCTAAAAAGAGCTGTTCAAACTGAAAAAAAAAAATAATATTAAAGGAAAGGAGATAAACCCTACTATCAATCATGTTAAGTTTAAATTACATTTCAATGAATTATTAAAATGCTTTGACTAAAATAAAATATTTAGACAGATAGGCAAAAAGAGGACATTAAAAGGTTTGGGTTTTTTTCCTAGAGATATTTTTTATAATGATATTTGTTCTTATAGGAATCGATTACACAAATGTCACAGCTGAATGAATGTCTGTGGTTTGAGAACAAGTGAACTGTCCCAGAGAATGGGAAAAGGACCTTGGACTGCAATAAAAGTCATTCTCGACATGAGTTTCTAGACCCTCCATCAAATGCAGTAATGGATGACTCATTTTAAAAACAGTACTACAGATAGACTAATAAAAGTTGATGATTAAGCTACCCAGACAAACTGCACAGTCTGATTGAAAATTATGTAATTGTTTTTTAATTAAAAATCAGAAATCTGCCTTGCTTCCTTTATGTCTCATTCTTGCTGCCACAAGATTTGTGTCACTGACACAGTGTTCGCTCATAAACCTTACTGCAGGCTCTGCATTCTAGGGAAATGAGACAAGAGAAAGAACAGTCTTTATATACACCAATCAAGGACACAAATGTGTGGCAATAACGATCAAGCAAAAAGAAGGAAGGCAATGATAAACATTTTAAGAATGAGGAAGGAGCCATGACTAAAGACTATAGAAATTTTAGTCATTAGAAAAGATATTATACAAAATGTAATGCTGATAAATTTGAAAACTTAAAATAGGTAAGAATTTCTTAAATTTGATACCAAATGCACAAAACATAAAAGACATACATTTGCTTCATTTAACTTAAGAGCTTCTTTTCATCAATAGACACTAAAAACCAAGCCATTGACTGCGGGACTGAATGTATTTGAAATGTATAAAGCTGGCAATTGATCCAGAATTCACAAACTCCTACAAATCAATCAAGAAAAAAAAACAGTCTATTTGAAAAATAATCATTCAATATGAACAAGCAATTAACAGAAGAGAAAACTCAAATAGCCAATGAATATGTATTAGGCTGCTCTATCTCCTTAGTAATCACTTCACATTCATCAGGTTGCCAAAATTAAAAAGCCTGACAATATCAAGTGTTGCGTATCATAGGTATGGGCCTATGAGAATCATTATACTCTATTGATGAGGATATAAATTGTACAACAGATTTGAGGACAATTCAGCATCAACTAGTAAAGTTAAATGTAGATTAATTCTATAACCTAGCAGTACCACTTGCAGGAACCTGTCCTACGAAGGTCCTGGCTGAGGAGACTGTGAAGAATGCCCACTGCAGGACTAAATCTCGATTGTGATTATCTGCGTGGAGGAAACAAGAACTATGGACTTAATAAGAGATGCATAATAGCCTTCGCTTTATCTGTAATGTTTTATACCATAAGCTGAGGGTTGGGTACCTAGTTGTCTTTATGTTATAACCTATATATTTCATTTGCCTGAAACATTTCATAAGAATTTCTAAAAAAATAATAATTACTTACCAAACTATCCACATCTATGCTGGAGTTCATAGCCCACTGCAAAGTACTCATGATGTTCATGGCCAATGTTAGAATGATACCTACTCTTCCTTCTCCTTCACCTATAAAGATATAAACAAACTTTATGTTATTTCCCTCCTGAACCCCTTTATTTATACCTCTCCTAGGACATATGACATTTAAAGTTCATGTCAATTTTGGACCAGTTTTAACCATCTTTCATCTCAGTTCACCAAGGAGTTACCACTAGTAATAATGCCCTGCATATAGTAAGTATTTAATCAATGTTTTAAATCAAAGAGTGACAGAATATTAAGAAAGAACTGCCCTTTTTTAAATGTTTCGGGTATGGAAGGGGCTGTTGATGTTGGGTAGATATCATGTTTAACTCCTCTACTATTACTCTGTAAATAATAATACCTTCAAAAACTACAATGGACAATGGAAAAAAAGCCCTGTGTCCCAATGAGTTCCTCTTCAAAGCAGGCTGATGCTGTTGAGAAGCAACTGGACTGGGAGTTTCACTGGGATGTCAAAACTCATGGGTCTGCCATTTGGAAAGGGAAGACTGCCATTTATGTGAAAAAATACACAAAACACAAAACTAGTTAACCCAGGGTGAACAAAACTTAAGAGTTTAATTAGAGTGAATAGACTTTCAGGGCTGGAGAGGACCACTAATTAAAATAATTAATATTCAGTATTTATGGCCATAAAATTTTTCTAATACAAATGTTCTTAAATTATTATAAATTTAGTTATCAAATCTCAATTGAGAGTCACTCCTTGTATCTATTTGCATGATAAAATTGTCACGGGGTTCTAAAAATAGAAGAGGACTTCTGGCCAAGATGGAGGCATAGGTGGACACACTGTGCCTCCTCACACAACCAAAAGAGGAAAAACAACAATTTAAAAAACAAAAACAGCCAGATCTGACAGAAAAATGAACTGAGTTGAAGTCCGACAACCAAGGAGTTAAAGAAGACACATTCATCCAGACCAGTAAGCGGGACAGAGCTGGGTGGAAAGCGCTCAGCGAGACGCGGTTTGTGGAGCAGTACCGGCAACACTCCAGCTGCCCGGAGAGGCCCGTGGCGGCGCGCCTGGCCAAAATGCTGCAGGCACACTCAGGGAAACTGGGGCTGAGACTGGTGGACTGGGCAGTCCCTCATTTGCTTGCAGATAAACCGGGAAGAAAAGCTAGGGAGTGGAGGAGATCATGAGGCCCACCAACACAGGAAAATAAAGCCTCAAATCACCAATTGAAAACACCTGTGGGGGTTGAGGTGGCAGCAGGAAGAACTCCGGGCCTCACAGGAGAGTTCGTTGGGGAGACCTACAGGGACTTGGAACTGTGCAGGCCCATCCACTCACCCTGGAGCCAGCACAGAAGGGCCCGACTTGCTTGTGGGTAGCAGGGGAAGTGTGGAGAACAGAGCAAGTGCCATTGTTCTCTCAGGCCCCACCCCCACAGACAATGTCACAACACAACAAGGTGGGTTGCCCCGCCTTGCTGAACACCTAAGGCTCCACCCCTTAAAGTAACAGGCGCACCAAGAAAAAAAATGGCCCAAGTGAAAGAATACATCAAAGCTCCAGAAAAAATACAACTAAGTGATGAAGAGATAGCCAACCTATCAGATGCACAGTTCAAAACACTGGTAATCAGGATGCTCACAGGATTCAAAGAAAGGTGGTCACAGTTAGTTGAACAAATGAAGGATAATATAAAGGAAATGAGGGGAAATCTGCAGGGAACCAATAGGGATGAGAAGGAAACTGGGACTCAAATCAATGGAGTGGACCAGCAGAAAGAAAAAAAAAACATCCAACCAGAAAAGAATGAAGAAACAAGAATTCAAAAAACTGAGGAGAGGCTTAGGAACCTTCAGGACATTTAAATGTTCCAACATCCAAGTCATAGGGGTGCCAAAAGGAGAAGAGGAAGACCAAGGGATTGAAAACTTATTTGAACAAATAATGAAGGAGAACTTCCCCAAGCTGGTGAAGGAAATAGACTTCCAGGAAGTCCAGGAAGCTCAGAGAGTCCCAAAGAAGTTGGACCCAAAGAGGAACACACCAAAACACATCATAATTACATTACACAAGATTAAAAATAAGGAGAGAATCTTAGAAGCAGCAAGAGAAAAGGAGACAGTTACCTACAAAGGAATTCCCATAAGACTGTCAGCTGATTTCTCAAAAGAGACCTTTCAAGCAAGAAGGGGCTGGAGAGAAGTATTCCAAGTCATGAAAGGCAAGGACCTACATCCAAGAATACTCTATCCAGCAAAGCTATCATTTAGAATGGAAGGGCAGATAAAGTGCTTCTCAGATAAGGTCAAGTTCAAGGAGTTCATCATCACCCAACCTTTATTATACGAAATGTTAAAGGGATTTATATAAGGCATGGAGGGATAGCAACAGGGGAATGGTAGGGGGAGAGAGGGGGAAAAGGTGCAGAGAATAAGTAGCATAAATGGTAGGTAGAAAACAGAATAGTATAGGAAATATAGAAGACAAAGAACTTATGTGTATGACCTATGGACAAAAACTAAAGGGCGGGGAATGGGGGAGTGGAGGGGAAGAAAGGGGGAAAATGGGACAACTGTAACAGCATAATCAATAAAATATATTAAAAAAATAAAAAATAAAACAATTTCACAGTGAAAAAATAAAAATAGAAGAAACAATTCATCCTATAATTAGTGTTTAAGATTTTATTTCTTTATTTTTAGACAGAGGGGAAAGGTGGGAGAAAAAGAGGGAGAGAAACATCAATGTGTGGTTGTTTCTTGCATGTCCCACACTGAGGACCTGGCCTGCAATCCAGGCATGTGCCCTGACAGGGAATCGAACTATCGACCCTTTGGTTTGCAGGCCAGCACTTATAATAATTAATTAAATTTTTTCCTTCCACAATTCCTCTAAGAGACGACAAAGCATAGACAGCAGGTATGTGCTTTTAGTACTAAATCATTTATTCTAAGTAGGTAAGATTTATTCAGGATCCCAATATATTATCCATTCTGAAGATTAAGATGAGAGTAAGATAAAATTTAATGGTAATGTAAGATTTATGTGCCAGGCACTATAATAAGTGTTCAGCACAAATTATCACATTTAATTCTCACAACAAACCTATGGGATAGGTACTAATATTATGTATATTTATTTACACATGAGGAAAATAAGGGCCTTGGAGAAGTTAATTAATGTGTACAAGTTAATACAGCTGAAGACCAGTAGAGGCAGGGCTGGTTAGCAGTGTGGCCAGCATTCACTCTGGCTGGGCACTGGATTTGATTGATAGGCGCTAAACTACACTGATTGTTAAGTGCTTTGCCTATCATCCTTGGTAAATTGGGCCTCAATCAGATCCTTAACCATTACATTAAAGATCTGACATATCTGATTGAATTAATTATTAACAAATCTTTATTCATGTAATTTAGCCCCCTTTGATCCTGTTTCAAATAACTTATGAGAAAAACTTAAAGTTCTGAACCTAAAAAAAACCTTCAGTTTTTAAAATGTTGCCCCAAATTACTGCGCTGCTAAGGGTCCATTTGCCTGCTCACTTGGATTCCTTTCATAGAGTCCTTTCCCACTGCCCTATCTGAGAGAACCACGAAGGTGGGAAACCTGCTACCCTCACAGCAACCGCATGCACTACAGGTGGATTCCTGACCCCAAACAGGCCTATTTTCTGTTCTCCTCAGGATGTTGTAAGTGGACAGAGGAATTCTGTTGTTAATCAGGGGGCCTGAATAAAGAAGCCACATGAAGTTACTGCGGCATAGCCCTGGTACACCAGAAAACAGTCTTCAAAGAGAAAAATGAATGAAGCAGCTGCAGAAAGCAAGGGACAGAGGCCAGCATTTGACCTCAAGAAGAGCCAAGTCTGACTCTCCGTTTCATTTTCTGTGCCTCCTGTCTTGGGGTTCCACAAGGCACTCTTGTAATTCTCCAACAGGTGCCTCATTTTTATTTGAGCAGGATTCTGTTCTTATAGCCAAACAACCCTTTGGCATTGGGCATTTGCTCTGAGCCCCTGTCTACTGTCATATATATATATGTGTGTGTGTATGTGTGTGTGTATACATATACATATATATACATATCAATACTATACATAGCTCAATAATTCAACTTCTTTTTCTTGGTGGAAATTTTATTTATTTTATTTTATTTCTTCTTTAATTTAATTAATCTTTATTGTATTGTTTCCATTACCATTTAGTTCCATCATACTCCCCTCCCTGCAGCAACCACCACACTGTTGTCCATGCCCATGAGTCCTTTTTCCCTTGTACCCATCCCTCCCCTCCTCCCCTCCCCCGACTATTTGCTCTCCATCTATGCACGAATCTGTCTGTTTTGCTTGTTAGTTCAGTTTGAACTTCTTAAATTAGAAGAACTCACCTGTCTATATGGATTTTTATTTTACTTATAATGGAAAATTCAACACATCTGTACTTGAAAAATATGGTACTTTTATCTAACATTTCACACTTGCGGCAGTTTTTGTCATGCAATATTCTCATTAGAATAACAAATTTTACCAACTGGTGGTTAAAAAAACAAAACTTACCAGGGATGAAGATTTTGTATATGTTTATGTGTGAATATGGAAGTTTTTTTCCCCCTATTCAGAGAGTTCTTTATTAGAGAGATTTTTTAAATCATAGATTTGTTATTTTTGTTTCAGTTTTTTAAACCGTGAAGTAGTAATAATGCTATACACAGTTCTAATTCAAAGCATCATTTGTTCAACAATAAACAATAGAAATTCAAGAAAATAATTTGTTAAAAAAGAAACTGATAAATGTTTTGATTAACAAATACCTCCCCAAATTGATTTAAAGATATTGAAAATTTTTAACCTAAAGAATGTAACATTTTATTGGTTGACAAAACTTTAAATTAAATGTTCATGGTACCTGTTGTTAAAATGGAAATGAAGGTAACAGCAATGAAGAAGATGACAAAAATCATTTCTATTCTCATTTGGAACCAGCGCAGTGTTGATAGATACAAGAACCAGTTGGCAGTATGTAAGTTCAGAGCTTTGTGGAACAGTGTTTCAAAGTAAGGCTGACGTCCAAAGGCACGAAGTGTCCACAGTCCTTTTAAGCTTGTAACCAGATGAGTGAATATTGGACTTCTGCCTGTGAAATATTCCCATAGAAAATAATGCAAATCACATAAATACACAATGTGAACCCTTATTGTCATGTACCTGATAAAGATTAGTTCAAAAGACAGCAAATATTGGTTAGAGAGGTTTTAATCCTGGTGCCATACTTGGAATAAATGAATTTTTTTATTTTTCATTTTTATTTTTTTAAAACATACTTTATTGATTATGCCATTATGGTCATCCCATTTCCCCACCCTCTTTATTCCCCTCTGCCCTGCACACCCCCTCCCACCCGCATTTCTGCATTTCCCCCTTTTAGTTCATGTCCATGGGTTGTACATGTAAGTTCTTTGGCTTCTACATTTCCTATACTATTCTTAACCTCACCCTGTCTATTTTCTACCTACCATTCTCTAAGTACCTACCATGCAATATATTCTCTGTACCTTTTCCCCCTCTCTTCCCCTCCCATTCCCTCGCTGATAACCCTCCATGTGATCTCCATTTCTGTAACTCTGTTCCTGTTCTAGTTGTTTCCTTAGTTTTTTTTTTTTAAGATTTTTATTTATTTATCTTTAGAGAGAGGGGAAGGGAGGGAGACAGAGAGGGAGAGAAACAGCAATGTATGGTTGCCTCTCACATGGTCCTCACTGGGGACCTGGCCTGCAACCCAGGCATGTGCCCTGACTGGGAATCGAACCGGGACCCTCTGGTTCATTCCCAGCCTGCACTCAATCCACTGAACTACACCAGCCAGGGCCTTAGTTTGTTTTTGTTTTTGTTTTTTAGGTTCAGTTGTTGATAGTTGTGAGTTTGTTGTCATTTTACTGTTCATA
Organism: Micronycteris hirsuta; assembly: GCA_004026765.1. NCBI lineage: Eukaryota > Metazoa > Chordata > Mammalia > Chiroptera > Phyllostomidae > Micronycteris > Micronycteris hirsuta. The sequence goes on from PVJI01000856.1 coordinate 65,289, forward strand.
TTTTTTATCTTCTTTGTCTTAGATAAGTACCTTTAACATTTCATATAATAAAGGCTGGGTGATGATGAAATCCTTGAACTTGACCTTATCTGGGAAGCACTTTCTCTTCCCTTCTATTCTAAATGATAGCTTTGCTGGATAGAGTAATCTCGGATGTAGGTCCTTGCCTTTCATGACTTGGAATACTTCTTTCCAGCCCCTTCTTGCCTGCAAGGTTTCTTTTGAGAAATCAGCAGATAGTCTTATGGGAACTCCTTTGTAAGTAACTGTCTCCTTTTCTCTCGCTGCCTTTAATATTCTCTCCTTATCTTTAATCTTGGGTAATTTAATTAGGATGTGTCTTGGGTGTGCTTCCTTGGGTCTAACTTCTTTGGGACTCTCTGAGCTTCCTGCACTTCCTGAAGTCTATTTCCTTTGCCAGATTGGGAAAGTTCTCCATTATCTTTTCAAATAGGTTTCACTTCCTTGTTCTTCCTCTTTTCCTTCTGGCACCCCTATGATTGGGATGTTGGAACATTTAAAGATGTCCTGGAGGTTCCTAAATCTCTCCTCAGTTTTTTGAATTCTTGTTTCTTCATTCTGTTCTGGTTAAATGTTTCTTTCGTCCTTCTGCTCCAAACCACTGATTTGAGTCCCAGTTTCCTTCCCTTTACTCTTGGTTCCTTGTACATTTTCCTTTATTTCACTTTTCATAGCCTTCATTTTTTCCTCTAATTTGTGACCATATTCAACCAAATCTGTGAGCATCCTGATTACCAGTGTTTTGAACTCTACATCTGATAGGTTAGCTATCTCTTCATCACTTAGTTGTATTTTTCCTGGGGCTTTGTACTGTTCTTTCATTTGGGCTATTTTTTTTTGTCTTGGTACACCTATTAAGTATTATGGGGCATAGCCTTCGGTATTCACTATGGTAGGGCAACCCACGTGGCTGCGTTGTGGCGCTGTTTGTGGGGGAAGGGTCTGAGAGGGAACACGCTGCTTACTCCACTTTCTGCTGGTTTTCAGTCACTTCCTCCACTACCCACAATCAAATTGGGCCCTTCTGGTGCTGATTCCCGGGTGGGTGGGTTTGTGTATGTTCTAGAACCCTGTGGATCTCTCCAATGGACTCTCCTGTGAGGTTGGGAGTTTCTCCTGCTGCTGCAACCCTCACAGGTTTTCTCAGAGATTTTGAGGCTTTATTTCTCTGAGCTGGAGCCCTGGGTTGTGGGTCTGTCTCACTCCCCAGTTGTTCCTCCGGTTTATCTGCACACAAATGTGGGACTGCCCGCTGCACTAGCTGATGCCTAGCCGAGACCCCCAGCCTGACTGCCCATCTCTGCCCTTCCTACCGGTCTGGATGAATGTTTCTTCTTTAACTCCTTGGTTGTCATACTTCCACACAGTTCAATTTTCTGGGAGTTCTTGTTGCTTTTTGTTTTTAAATTTGTTATTGCCCTTTCTTTTGGTTGTGTGAGGAGGCACAGTGTGTCTACCTATGCCTCCATCTTGGCCAGAAGTCCCAAAATTTGTTATCTTTTTAATGCTACCCTCTTTTTTTTTACTTGGCTACCATGTTTGCAAACTTATAAAATCACTTCCATTATTTATTCATGTTTCTTGTCTACTACTGGGCATTCTTTTTCTGGCTAATCCTAAATTAATCACTGCTGAGAGAAAATATTTTTCTCTTAATTTATTCAATGCCTTGATTAAAAAAGTTTATATGACTTAATTTAGCAAATAACCTCCAATGCAGAAATGCACAGAAATTTTAGCCCCTGAAAATGCACCTACACATAGGCTGTTACCAAAAAATGTGCTTACAAACAGCTTGAGCATTGTTTGGGGCACAAGAAGGCAGACCTGAAGAAAGAAAGGAGCAGTGTCTGAAAACAAGCCGGAAAGAAAATTTTTGTCCAGTGTCATTTGGGAACCCAAACAAACCTTTAGTAATATTAGCACTATCATTTTAAAATTTAATTTATATGGGAAAGTTATGCGTTAATATCCTATATATTAATCCTGGTAAGATTCTATAAAATTGCTCTAAAACCAAAATGATTTCATAGTCTTATTTAACAAAAATAATCCATGTGTACTTTGTAATTTACTGTTTTCTGTTACATTCACATACTTTAAAAAAGTTATTGCTATATGATGCAAAAGTTTAAAAGCAGAGAAAAAAATTTTTGAAAAGTAGCTTAATAATAGAGAATTACAGGTAGCTCTTGTGGATATTTTCCAAGGTAAGCATTGCACATTCAGCGTCATACCTTCAGATTCCAGTTGTTTGAGTTGCTGGGAGGTGGGGAGGAAGTAGGCTCTCAGTATAATAAAAGCAGTGATCACCGGCACTGTTGCTAGGAAAATGTAGGGCTCTAAAACTGACACCACTACTATAGCTCCAATCACAACTAGTACCAACTGTAGGGTCAAGAAAAGACATTGTGAGTAAACATTTTTATGTTGCAAAGTGGACAAGGTATGTCTGCAATATTATTTCTAAGTAAGCTCTTCACACTGTTTGTCCCATTCTCAGTAAGGATCAAGCATTTTCCTATTAGGAAAGCTGTCATCTCAAGTACTTTTTTTTCCCCATAAGTTCTCTGAATACTCAAAAAATTGTGTAGGTCACTCATAATACCATTTTGAAATTTGAAAACATGGTGATCTTGGATCTCTTAATGTTCTCATTTCCTAGACACTTTAAAGTATATGACAAATAAATTGAGAAAGGGTGATTTTTTTCTATACTGGCCTACTTTTAAAATAAACTTTTTATTTTGAGATAATTTTAGTATTTATTTTTGCTGAGATAATTCATCTTGCAGTCTTTTGAGTCAGACAGACCTGGTTTAAACATTGGCTTGGTCTTTTAGGCAAGCTACTTAACTCTTCTGAACCTAGTTTTCTCATGTTTAAGATTTAAAAAAATACTTAATAAATGTTACTCCCCTTCCCCTCAAATCCTGTTTCTGTTCCTTAAAACAACTAGAGATAACCTACAGGCTCAAAAAAAATTGGGGTAGGAGTATGGGTAATTTAATTCAAAATCAGACAATTTTTCTATCTCGCATACTGTCAAAATGAATTTTGTGTTTCAGTCAAGTCCATCCACACTATAGCTACTGCTTCACATTATTTACAAAAAAAAAAGAGAGAAAAAAAAAAGCCCTGTTGGCAATCTCAGAAACAATCCACAACACTGGTGTTCTTCAGGAACAACTTAAAGGTTTTTAACTTCTATATTTCCACATGACAGTAAATCCACACATTTTAAAAAGAAAAAAATCTGTTAACATTTATTCCACAATAACACACCTGAATAAAGTATAAGTAACTGTCACAGAAGGGCTAAAAATAAACCTATTGTTATATCTATATGATAATCAATGAACCACTTCTCCATCAACTTCCCTGGGTGGCACACGCATTTTTCAGGCAATGAAGATAATACAGAACATTGTGGTTGATGCGAGCAGGATGTGGGTGTAGCTAAGATCTGCATAAATCTTTGAACAGGTTATTTTCATCTGAAATTTCATACAATCACATCTCAATAACACTTTTTTAGGGAAAATGCCTGCACTTCTCCAGTCATCAAACTCTGCAATACCAGCCCTTTGCTAATACAACAAATATTCAGATAACTCTTACTGCCAGACACTGGATGAAGCCCATATGACGACTCAATAATCTAAAGAAAGCCTTCTCTATTCCATTCTGGCATCACACATGCCAACAGTGTAGTGAGAAAGCCCCAAATGCCCTGGTTGCTACATGGCAAGACTTTATTAATGGAAAGCCATAGTTGTTGGTTTTTTTTTAAACTTTTTTTTAAAGATTTTATTTTTATTTATTTTTAGAGAGAGGGGAAGGGAGGGAGAGAGGGAGAGAAAGAGCAATGTATGGTTGCCTCTCACATGGCCCTCATAGGGACCTGGCCTGCAACCCAGGCATGCGCCCTGACTGGGAATCGAACCAGGACCCTCTGGTTCCCAGCCCGCGCTCAATCCACTGAGCTACACCAGCCAGGGCAGAAAGCCATAGTTTTAATGATAGATTTTTTTCTTGTAAATAGGATCGTTTGGGGAGAAAAGAGAAAAATTCCATTCTAAGCATGATTAACTAGGGAATATGACTTAATATAAATGGACTATTATATTAAATACCAGTATGTCTGAAGGACAAATGCTGCTGCATTAGTAGCATGGAAACACTCAGCTACCCTGTTAAAATCAGGGTCTTTTGTTTGCTGTTGACAACTATAAATGTACTGTGTCCATTTGACTTGTTCTTATATTTACCAATATCTGGGTAGTCAACCAAGATATCGCACTGGGTTAGAGAAGAATGGTGAAGGTGGGTACAACTGGAAGTGATGAAACATTCACAAAATAGATTTCAAGCAATTATAATCATCCAGAATATAGCCCAAACTGAGAAATAAGGGAAAAATAAGCCTAAGTATTAAGGAAAATAACTTCATTTGTCCCATAAGAGGACACCCTTCGGCACTAAATTGAAAAGGTAAAACTAAAGGCACTGGTTTAATATATATGATATTCGAATTACACAAAGAAACCTAAATTTTGTCCTAGTTTAATTCACAACAGATAAGAAACAAGTCATTTCAGACGGTGTATATTAGTGAGAAGACAACAAAACAAATAAATAGAGGGACGTCAAGACGAAATGAAAATGTAGCAGTTTTCCAATTCCCTTATATCCTTAACCAAATCCTAAACTTTGTCAAAGAAAAAAAAAGTCAACAAACTATAAAACCTTCAAGGTACCATTCATTCACACTCCTAGGAAGTGGGCAGCACATTCCCTCCCACTGAAGGCGACTCCAAAGCACCCAGACACTGACAGACACGCAGCACTGCCTGTGAAACGGGGGCTGGCAATGAGAACAAAGGACCATTTCAAAACAAGTTAATTAACAGATAAGTAGGTAAATAAATTAATAACTATTTAAAACCATGCAATGAACACCAGATTTGGAATCCATAAATGATAGTGAGTCCTTGAGAATTTTTAAGCAAGGGATTGATGGAATTTACAGAGTGAGTAGGGGAAAATAATGTGAAAGACACAGTAGAGATCAAAGTAGTATGACTCAGTGTGTAATTGTATATAAGAGAGAAGAAATCAAAAAAGACCTACAGGTTTTTAGGCTAAGAAGAATAGATTTCAGTATTTAAAAATGTGTAGGCTTCTGTCTCATTAAAAAAATCATTCATGCAAACAGAGACATAGTAGGAGCTAGAGTACAATATTTCTCTGTTTGGCTTCAAATTCAAATCAGTCATGAATGGTCTACTTCCATTACACCAGTCTGAAGCATACAACTTTAGTACCGAAAGCGCCATCATCAGATTTATCTTTCTTCTTTCACAGGTTAGAAAGCTGAAACCCTCAGAGATTAAGTATCTTGTTAAGGTGAAATGGTGGTATCTGCAGACAGAATCTGGATCTTCCATTTTCATTATATGGTGTTCCTATCTAGACAGCAAATTTGTCAGAACATTATCAAACGTTAGGAAATAGAGCAAATAGAAATTAATTTTTAAAAGAAAATTTACATGTATGTTTTATTTGTACAGAAATTTCTTCCTGAATTGCACCTAGAATGAAATTTCCTTTGCCAGAACATGCTTAAATATAACCAGAGGAGCTCACAATTTAAAGAAGCCCCTGTAATACATTTTTTAAATTTTTTTTTTTTGTAGAGAGAGGGGGAGGGAAGGAGAAAGAGAGAGGGAGAAGCATTGCTGTGAGAGAGAAACATTGATCAGTTGCCTCTTGCATGCTCCCTGATGGAGGACAGAACCTGAAACACAGGCATGTGCCCGGACAGGAAATCAAACCAGCAACCTTTTGGTTTGCAGGACGGCGCCCAACCAGCTGAGCCACTTTGGTCAGAGCCAATATATTTTTTAATAAAATAGAAATGAATCAGACTTTTACTGTATTTGGTTGTCATCTATTATACTTCCTTATTATGAGACCCTCCTATAAATAAAACAGGGAAATTAAAAGAGTCCTGCCCAAGCCCTTGTGAAGCAACAGCTAAAGAATGTCAGTAACATTAGAAATTAAGCAGAAACTCTTCAAACTGCCATAGAGACAGCACTTGACAGACATCTTATATGTCAAAAAGTGTTCATTTATAAAATAAATATTAAAAATTAACTCTCCTATAGGATTTTTGAAGTGAGCCTTATACTGATTCAGAAAATACTCAGGAGACTACAAAAGTAGAAAAAAATTTATCATGAATCCTTTTGTAATCATGTCAAGATGTTTGTGTTCCAGTCTGTACCTGATTTAGTAATATTATATTTGGAACAGTCATTTACACTCCTGAAAAAAGGAACAAATGTCCAGCATAAAAGAAAGACAAAGGAAACACTCCTTCAAATACATGAACTCGAAGCATCAGTAAAAGAACTCCAGCGACTGCTGCTGAGTTATATCCTGAGCAACTGAAGGAAATCCAAAATGCTAAAGTTCACTTAGAACAGTTAATGTGTTTGCTTCTGCCAATCATTGCAGATGAGGCAAACTGACAATCTGGTTTTTGTGCATCAGCCAATGGTGATTGTGTGTACACACAAATGTGGGAGCTCTTATTTTGTTGTATAGGTTTGCTCAAATAAAGTATGTTATTAAGTGGGAGGGAGGAGAAAATGACTCGTCACAAGATGGGCTGCATCCTGTTCCAACTGTCTCTCCAAAGAGATCGCTGGGACTAGCATTTGCTCTCTGGGGCTCAAACTAAGCCAGACAGGAAGCTGTTTGTAAATCTGGTCTAACAGCCCAGGTTATTAATTCACAGCACACCTTAAGCCCTGTCACTTACGGAACCCTAACGCACTGTCCTGTAGCTGACCTTCGTCTCCATCCCTCCCTTCTTCATCTCACCGCCACTCAGTCACCACACCCCAGAGACACGCTCAGAGCCAAGCTGCACTGGAGGCCTCTTCACATCTATCACCCAGGCATAGTCCAGACTAGTCCTGAAGTTTTCTTTCCCCTCTCGCCTTCCTGAACACTTACTTGTACTTCTGTCCCTGCATTATGGTCCTTATTGTGAGGATGCTGGCCAGCTAATCTGTGCCAAGGTGTTCATGGATGAGATTGGTTGAAACTGTAGCCCACCAGGAAATCGATCTTCATTTTAACATGCGCCCTTTTGAGGTAGGTGACTTCAATCAAATAGTGATGTCAATGTCAAAAATGTCATACTATATGGACAGTGATCTGGGGGAAGATGGTCTGCTATTCCTCTCAAATCACTCCCAAGTAGACAGGAGTACATCTAAATGCAGAATTGCCTTGGATTTGGGTCAGGTATGGTGTTTTAACTTGTCATTGAACTTACTAAAATTATGCTTACTTTGAAGATTTTTTTTAATTGACAAAATTCATACAGTAGATAGTACTTCACCTCTCAAGCAAAAGAAAAATAAGCAAAAACTCATTTACTTCTTTTTCTAATTATTTTTAAAAGATGACAAATCAAAGACACTTAGTAATACTTATTTTTACAAACCTGAATGAAGTCAAATATGGTAAGAGGCAGAAGATCATCCAAAATTGCTGTATCTTTGGAAAATCTATTAAGAATCTCACCTATAATATAAAGGAAGATAAACTTCTCAAAAACAAGTAATCTTAATAAATTAATATGTGATAAATTCAGATCATAGTACAAGCATTTAGAACTCAAGAACTAGCATACAATCAGATAAACAAGGACTTACAAAAATTTAGCGTTCTACAAAGATTCTAAGCAATTGTTTCCCACTTTTAAACTTTTATAAAATACAGATTGCTGTAAGATTCTGGCAAAAACGAATGTCTTTAATAGAGCCCATAACAGAAATTATGTCAGGAACGGGGACCCATCCTACTACAATGTCACACTTGCAAGCCTGGCTATGTTCTCATCATTCCCTTATATCTGTAGTCCATACTATATACTCTCTTTCTCTGATTTTCTCACCTTTCTGATGCACCTCTGCAGAACCCATGGCTGCTCCAAGTCCTACCTGCCCACTGCGTGGATGTCCTTTGCCATGGTCTCTCTTTCTACCCTCTTCACTGGCAATCCAAATTTCAGCCTACTTTCTAAAGACCAGACTCACATTTATAAGTCTGATAATTTTTTCCCTCAATAAAAGAGTTATAAATGAAGTGGCAACTATGCACCAGACCCAATGCAAGGCATTGAGGTAACACAAGTGAAAAAACCATGATATTGCCTTTGAGGAATTCATTATCTAGAGGGGTAGTGAAACATATAATTGAATTAAATACAACAGAATACTGTACACACAGTGTGATACTGAATCTTATCATTCACACCCCACCCCCATTCACTGCAGGATAAAATCCAAAATTCTTAGTTAAATATTTAATGCCTTACATGATTTGGCCTCGAAAACCCCCTAGTTAATATAAGCCTCCTCTACTCAAACATTGTTTCAGCCAAATCCTTTTATTCTTTTTAAAATTTTATTTTAATTATAGTTGATATACAATAATGTATTAGTTTTAGGTGATTAGTGATTAGATATTTATATATGTTACAAGGTCATCACCTCAGTAAGTCTAGCACCCGCCTGGCACCATACAGAGTTATTACATTATTATTGACTATATTCCCTATACTCTACTTTACTTTCCCGTGGCTAATTTTATAACTAAGTGCTCTTCTTGGTTTATTTTAAAAATATATCCTATACTCTCCTACCTCCTTGTTTTTCCCATTCGGTACCCTCTGCCTGAAAACCCTTTCTCCTCATTTTTATTTCTCAAAATCTATGTCTCCTTCCTGGTCCAACTCAAATGCCTCTTCTGCAAGGAAACATCAACATTTGCACCAGCTCAGATGAATCCTTTTCTCCTCTGGATACAATTCCTTTACTGCATCTTGTCAACACTTCTATGTTATATGACTATATCCACATCTCATACCATAGTCGCTTGTATACACGTCTTATCTCTGTTTCTAGACTGTAGATAGCCAGAGGGCAAGGGGCTCATGCCACACTTATTTTCTATTACTCAGACCTCAGCAAAAAGCCTTGTATGTAAGAATTATTCAATGCATACTTACTTATTTAAGTCGCTCTCTCTTAGCCTTTATCAATATTTCTTTTAGCATTTTAAAACATATTTGTATATCTTTCCAAAGTTACCAAAAATTGAAAACTACTAGTTTATGGCATATATACTGTTCAGAAAATGGAAGTCCATTTTGATGAAAAAAAGTCATTCTGGTGGTGCTTATTATATTTCAAATGGCAGTATCCTCTCAAAATATGCATTCACACTTCCATTTATTTAACATATTTTAGTGAGCACCTACTGTGTGTCTGTATGACTTAAGGTCATTCAAATAACATAAGAAAATCAGACAAGGAATCGAAGAAAATCAAGTACAGTATACAATGGCAGAAGGGCCCATCTAAGAGAAACTGAAGTACACATGGCAGGCAAGGAAGCATTGGCTGCTGCTGATTACAGCAGAGTAGGCAACATAATGAGAAAAAGTGGACCATGTGTTAGTAACAGCAATGTTTTCTAACATAAAGCATCATCCTTCCATACAGAAATCGTGGCTGAAGATGGGAAAAGGACATCTAAATGTTGTAAGATCATCTTGCTATTTCAGCTCTCATGAGCATAAATAATGAAAAATGCAAAAACAGAGATGGTTCAGAATCATCCCACAAAGCACATTAAAGTTTGGAAAGTAAGATGTATTAGAAAATAAAATGAATGAAAGCCATTTAAATAGGAAACAGAGAAGGTTCTGAGCCATTGTGTGTAAGTTAGTGTTCAAGGGAATGAGGAGCTCTGAAATGTAGAGAGAGGAATGGAAAGGGCACCCCCTGTGGGAACAGGGCCCCACAGAAGGAAACAACAGGGAACTGACATTTATTTCACATTGGCCATGAAACAGGCAAGAAGATCTCACAGTGATCCTCTGAGGTCACCGCTTTACAGATGTAAAGGCAAGGCTCAGGCTCAGAGAGCAACTTGCCCATGACCATCACTCATGTGGGGACAAGCCAGGACTAAACAATTACTGTGCTCTTTCCATTATGTCTCATGCCCATTTCTGACTGCTGGCAACTTTGACAAATCCTCTATCTTATTTGGGTCTCAGTTTTTCCATAAAAATATGAAATCACTGGATCAAGTAAATCTGACATTCCCTTTTAGGCCTAAAATTTCTTAGCTCTAAAACAGAGGGTGGTGATGAGTATATTCAAATGAGTCAAGGCTTTAGCAGCCCACAAAGGCTTCAGAATAAATATAAAGATCTTCCTGGGAACTAACAATGAAATCTTGTTAGCCAAAAAAAAAAAAAAAAAAAGAAGTCCATGGATATTTCTTACTTTGAGATTTGTGGATACAAACTAGTCTAAAATCAATCTTGAACTTATTCTTTGCTTTCTAATCAAATGTTTCTGTATTTCCCTTCTCTCCCTTGTCTGTGAGTTCTTGCAGGGAATGAACTGTGCCTCATTCATCTTTTCATCCCAGCCCCTGGCTCAGTGCCACACAAAGGAAGTGCTCAGCAGAGTGCTATAAAAATAAAACTTGGGGAACTCCTTATTCAACTCTAAATGTGAATTTGTCTAAAGGGGAATTAATTAAATTGATTACTTTCAATGTACCTTATTGCCCTTAGCTTTTTAAATCTTTGGCCCCTTTATTTCACTATTCTTATTATCTGTGACTTCTTTTTACTGAAGTATAACTGACAAATAAAATTGGAAGGTATTTCACGTGTACAACGTACTGATTTGATATATGTATACATTGTGAAAGGGTTTCTTCCACCAAGTTACACATCCATCACCTCATTTAAGTTTTATTCTCTTAGCAAATTTCAATTATACAATAAAGAGTTATCAGTTATAGTCATGTTATACATTAAATTCTCAGGCCTTATTCATCTTATAACTGAAAGCTTCTACCCTTTTACCAACTTCTATGATGGTATAAAAAATACTTTTAAAGTACATTTGGGATTTCAACCACCACCAACCCTCCGCCCACCAAAAAAGTGGAAAAAAAATAACCTGAAACAAATTTGTATGATCACCTTTGAACGGTTATAGGAAACTAGATTATTTTACTCCATCAAAAGACTTTATCAGTAAAAGAATTTTATATTTTCCTTGATTGCTTCAAATCTTCTCTTCTAAACAATACTGTACATTGGCAATATACTCAAGATGCCTTTGAAGGAGTTAGACCAAACATCTGAATGGAGAATAGCCAACCCGAAGGGCTTGCTGTTGCTATTGCAATGTTCTGAGCACAAACTGAGCTACTCGAATTAACTGATACAGAAATATAAAGAACAACAATATCGGACAGTCTATAGGTTCCAAAAAATCTACACGCCTGTCATAAGGAAGCCCAATAAACGTGCAGATGCCTCTGTGTAGAGCTACTACCAGAAGACCAACTAAATCACAGGCCCCCTGGGTGGTGGATCAGCAGCTTCATTTTGTATCCCTAGTTAAGTACCTGCTTTTAACATGTTGAGGGTTGACATAGGTGCATGAAGAACAGAATGTAACATTTTGTGGTGTAAAATTTTTGACACTGTGATTAAAGAATGCACCAGCGGTAAACCTCGGATGAATCCCAGAGCAAGCAAAGTGTCGGCTACTCCCACATAAATGTAAAAAAAATAAAAGTAGCTGGTGCTGGTGATGATGAATGCAGAGCTGCTATTTGTACTCCCAGTACTATTCCCTTTGTCTTGAGGAGGTCTTCTGTAAAGCAAAGGGACATTGTTATTCAGCAACCAAACCTCCCCATTGAATTTCCAATATATTATAAATGAAACTGAAGTTGAGTCTAAAGAAATACAACATATTTCTATTAGTAGGGTTTATGCCTTTAATCTCAAGGACATACTTTTGCCAGAAAGTAAATTATACTTTTTCACCACTGAAAAAGATAAACTTGATTTTTATTAAGTATGCAGAGATAATTCTAATATATAATATTGTTTTAAATATTTTCACTACATCTTATGAAAATTAAACACAATGGAATTTTTTGTTTAGAAATCAGTGAAGAGCTGCAGGATCTGCACATGTTCACGATTCTAAACAAAAGAATTTGATTTTTCGCTTCTATGATATTGTGTAAAAATGAAACACAGTGGATGCTACAATATTTAATAAGACCCAAATAATCAGTAGAAACAAAATACAATCCACAATAGGACAGGGAATACTCACTCTTTAAATAGCCACAACGCAACCAAAGAAGCAGCCACCTGGAATGGAACAATCAATACACACTTGATTTTTTTCACTGTATTTGCCTATTATCCCCACATCCACCTGTAATTTCACCACAACCAACATCAAAACACGCGCAATTTCATTTCCTTTTTCTTTCCTAGGTCCAGCAGCTGCAGTAAAGCTGCAGTAATTGTTCTAAGAACCATTATTGTGATGAGAATATATTAAGTTAATGGGATTCAAATTTCACTGAATTAAATACTTTGCCATTTCTTTCTTTAATTCAGCAGGAAGTATTCATTGCCTCACAGGAGAGCTAAGTTCACACTTAAATATTTTAAATAAACTTTACTTCTTGTAAAGTTTATTTAAATCTCAGCTTGCTGGCAGATAGCTTATCTGGCTATGTATAACCTGATAATTTCATTTGTTAGGAAATGATTATGAGGGACTAATATCTATGAGACTAAGTAAGAGTGTCTCATAGAGTAAGATTATTGGAAGAGTAAGAGTAAGGTTATGGGAAGAGATGAGATTAGTATTTATGAAAATCAAATAAAATGTCAATAGTACAAAAATTCACAGTTTATGAATAAAGATAAGATACATTCAGGTTAAAACAAACACTATTGGTACTATTTGGGCTTTCTCAGGTGGAAACTTTGGGCTGAGGGACAAATGTTTTATGCCATAGCTAAACAAACAAAAAAAATTAACAACTGTGACTTTGTTTACTTCCTTTGATATTTAAATGATCTCTACTCTGTTCTATATCAATCTGGCTTTCTATTCTCCTAAACTCTATAGGGGAAAAATCTTCTGTTGATGCCTTCACAATTGTAATACTAGAAATGAGTAAAATGATATAATTTGCCCAATAAAAGCTATACCAAAACTCCAAATAAAAAAACAAGAAACTGTGAGTTAAATAATGAACACAGCAAAAAAATAAAGAGAAAAGAAACAAATATACTTGGTATAGATCTATGTCTTATTTAATATTCAAATTTAACTTATTCAATAGTACTATATAAAATTTATACAGAACATTTAGTATTAAGAAATTACATTATAATGTCCTATACTTGAAACAGGTATGTCTCTTTCAGTTAAATTCACATATCAGATAGGACTATAATGAAGAAAAATCTAAGGCATCAATCTCACTTTCCCACTTTTCTTCATTGTACACATAGCCTTCATGCACAATATTTATAAAAAGAAAAACTACCCTGTTTCCTTCAAATTCAAGTAAATTCAAAATGATATGAAACTCAGAAATAATTCAGGTCAAAAGTCTTTTTTCCTGGACAAATGTTTTTCTATTTCTTAAGACCAATCAATATACTAAAAAACCTAGATAAAGGTATATTTCTGTGTCACTCTTCGGTTACTATAGTCCCTCTTTATTCCAATTAAAGGAGTGTCAATAATGCTGGCATTACCAACATTCCCTGGCTGTGAGTAAATCCAAGAAATAAATATTTTATATTTAACATTTACTATGGAATAACCAAAGCGGTTTTCCAAGTCTAACCAGTGTAATATAAAGTTTTTCCTGGCTCTTGTGGATAGAGACATGGAATCTGCAACCCAATCAGTTTTCATTGACTGGAAAAAAAGCACTTGACATAATGACTTCAGCCAAAATACTTGGACCATCAGAAACAACTGAGGAAGCAAGTTGTACCACTTCATTTCCAAAATGTTTTCAGATTATGAAAGTTCCTGCAGTTTCTGATAGTGACAGTCCTCGATGGTTAAAACAAAGAGGTCTTTATTTTCAGTTTTTTCAGGTTTTAAACATCATTCCATGTCACATAGAAAATGATACAGTATAGACTAGCATTGTCCAATAGAAATTTAAACAATAATAGAAATGTTACATACATGTGCTGGCTCAGGATCATTGATCGCTTGATATGTAGTTAGTGTGTATGAATGAGGAAGCTAATTTAAAATTTTATTTTATTTAATTTCTCTTAACTTATATAGTCACATGTGGCTGGTGGTTAATATATTGAAAAGTGCATGCATAGATTATAATAACTATTATGTAGGGGCGTAGGCAGAGTATTTATTATATAAGCAAACTGTTAGGTATCAGGAATCTGATGATGGCATTCTCCAGGAATGGCCAAGATGATGAATCATGAACTTTGCAAATGGAGCCACGATGAAAAACAAAAATCAATATTCAGAAGCTAGGTCAGAATTAAAATTATATAGGTAATTTATCTACATGATTAAAATAAATGTATGTGAGTGTAGAATGTCATGGTACATACATATGAAAGGAGAAGTCATGTGTTTATGTCTGAAAAACTTATTTGCTAAATGAATTACTAAACATCTTAGGAGATGTGATAGATGAAAGTTAATCATGTATCTAGTAAAACCCTAATAGTATGGTTTCAAAAATTAGATGTAATGTAGATCTGCAGCAAGAACATATCCAGGACTTATGAGGAACCCTGCCCAGATACAATTCTGATATTCACAACTAAAGAAAATAGGTTTGAAAGAGAAGAAAACTGCCAGGGGCAATGTGATAAGACCTGGTTTATAAAAGGCTCAAAAATATGAATACAAGCAAACAAGGTATAACGGTCACCCAACATTTTATCGTGAAGAACTTTAAATGACTAAAGAGAAGACACACTTAAATATTTCACTGTGGAATATCTGCAGAGGCCTCTAAATATGACTAAGGTCCTCAATGCTCTTGATGTTAAGCCTGGCTAATAGCAGCAATCCCTTCTAGTCACAGCAGATGTCCCTGCCTCCCCTCGTGCCAACATCCAATCCATTTTTCATATAGTAGACAGAGAAAGATTTTAAGAACATGAAAAAGATCACATCATATCCTGCCTGAAGCTTCTGAGTTGAAAGGCTTCCTACTGCATTTAAAATAAAATCCAAGCTCTTTAATACAGCCAGTGGTCCTGGGAATCCAGTTCTCACCTACATTGTCTATATCACTACACAACACTTGCTTCCCTCTCACACCCCCCAATTACACCAGCTTCCTCTCAGTTTCCATAATTCATCAAACTCTTCAAAGAGCTTTGCATTTACCTCAGTCTTTGTATGTCTGAGTCTTCTTTTCATTTGGGTGTAAGTGAATGTCTTTCCCTCAGAAAGGCCTCCCTGTCAACCTTCCTTTTCCTACCTTTATATTAAAGCAATTTATTTTCCTTCGGAGATTATCATGTTATGTAATTATCTCCATCAAAATGTAGTTATCATCTATCTCCTCCTTCAGAATATGCTCCATAAAGCAAAGAGAGTCATTTTGTGCTTGTTCACACCATATCCTCAATGCCTAGCACAAAACCTGGTAAACGCTCAGCATAGAGTCAATCTAAATAAAGCAATAGATAAGAGAATAATTTAAAATATACTTACAAATGTCAACAGAGAGTACACAACGATCATATAGAAAACACACTGGGATTACTGGAGACTTCCGGCCAAGAAGGAGACATAGGTAGACACACTGTGCCTCCTCACACAACCAAAAGAAGGACAACAAAAATTAAAAAAAAAAACAAAAAAAAACAAAACAACCAGAACTGACAGAAAATCAAACTGTATGGAAGTCCAACAACCAAGGAGTTAAAGAAGAAACATTCACCCAGACTGGTAGGAAGGGCAGAGATGGACAGTGGGCAGAGAGGACTCACAGCAAGGCAGCGGCTAGAGGACTGGGGGAGTGTGGTGGGGCACAAAGCAGAGGCTAGTGGTCTGAGCAAGGTGACGGATTGTAGAGCAGGGTGGGCGAGGCTGCAGCTGGCCGGCAAGGTGAGAGCTGGCGGACCCAGTGGGGTGGTGGCTGATGGAGCGGGCAGTCCCACATTCTCAAGCTGGTAAACCAGGAATAACAACTGGGGAGCGAGACAGACTGTGCAAACCAGGGCTGCAGCACAGGGAAATAAAGCCTCAAACATCTGATTGAAAACACTGGTGGGGGTTGAGGCGGCAGTGGGAGAAACCCTCAGCCTCATAGGAGAGTTTATTGCAGAGACCCACAGGGTTCTAGAATGTACACAAGCCTATCCACCTGGAAATCAGCACCAGAGGGGCCCAATTTGATTGTGGGTAGCAGGGGAAGTGACTGAAAACCAGCAGAGAGTGGAGAGAGCACCATTGTTCCCTCTTGGACCCCTCCCCCACATATAGCATCACAATGCAACAATGTGGGTTACCCCACCCTGGTGAACACCTAAGGCTCTGCCCCTTACTATGTAACAGGCACGCTGAGACAAAAAAAATGGCCCAAATAAAAGAACAGCTCAAAGCTCCAGAAAAAATACAACTAAGCCACAAAGAGATAGCCAACCTATCAGATGTACAATTCAAAACACTGGTAATCAGGATGCTCACAGAATTGGTCGAATTTGGTCGCAAATTAGATGAAAAAATGAAGACTATGCTAAGTGAAATAAAGGAAAATGTACAGGGAACCAACAGTAAAGGGAAGGAAACTGGGACTTAAATCAGCAGTATGGACCAGGAGGAAGAAAGAAATATTCAACCAGAAAAGAATGAAAAACGAGAATTCAAAAAAATGAGGAGAGGCTTAGGAACCTCCAGGACATCTTTAAATTTTCCAACATCCAAATCATAGGGGTACCAGAAGGAGAAGAGGAAGAGCAAGAAAGTGAAACTTATTTGAACAAATAATGAAGGAGAACTTTCCCAATCTGACAAAGAA
This sequence comes from Micronycteris hirsuta, assembly GCA_004026765.1. NCBI lineage: Eukaryota > Metazoa > Chordata > Mammalia > Chiroptera > Phyllostomidae > Micronycteris > Micronycteris hirsuta. Next base: position 82,284 of record PVJI01000856.1, read on the forward strand.
AACAGAACTCCAGGAAGTCCAGGAAGCTCAGAGAGTCCCAAAGAAGTTGGACCCAAGGAGGAACACACCAAGATACATCATAATTACATTACCCAAATTAAAAATAAGGAGAGAATCTTAGAAGCAGCAAGAGAAAAGGGGACCATTACCTACAAAGGAGTGCCCATAAGACTGCCAGCTGATTTCTCAAAAGAGACCTTTCGGGCAAGAAGGAGCTGGAAAGAAGTATTCCAAGTCAGGAAAGACAAGGACCTACATCCAAGATTACTCTATCCAGCAAAGCTTTCATTTAGAATGGAAGGGCAAATAAAGTGCTTCTCAGATAAGGTCAAGTTAAAGGAGTTCATCATCACCAAGCCCTTATTATATGAAATATTAAAGGGATTTATCTAAGAAAAAGAAGATAAAAAATATGAACAGTAAAATGAAAACAAACACAGTTATTAACAATTACACCTAAATCAAAAACAAAAACAAACAAAGAAAACCAGAACAGGAACAGAATCACAGAAATGGAGATCACATGGAGGGTTATCAGCAGGGGAGTGGGAGGGAGAAAGAGGGGGAAAAGGTACAGAGAATAAGTAGCATAATGATAGGTACAAAATAGACAGGGGGAGGTTAAGAATAGAATAGAAAATGTAAAAGCCAAAGAACTTATATGTATGATCCACGGACGTGAACTAAAGTTGTGGGGCAGGGGATGGAGGTGGGAGAGGGTGTGCAGGGCAGAGAGGAATAAAGGGGAAAAATGGGATGACTGTAATAGAATAATCAATAAAATATATTTTAAAAAATAAAATATTATATTACTGTTAAAAAAACATATTGGAAGGAGCAGGTGACATGTTATATAAAGATACAGAACCAAAACCAATTTATCCTACAAGCTTTGTACATGTATAGAACTCAGAACTATCTCCCAAATCACAAAATGAGATCCGTGTTAAATGAAGACCTATTAAAATGCTATAGACTGCTGAAACCATTGTGGAAAACAGTATGGAATTTCCTCAGAAAACTAAAAATGGAGCTGCTTTTTGACCTGGCAATTCCATTGCTGGGATTATACCCTAAGAGCCCTGAAACACCAATCCAAAGGAACTGATGCACCCCAATGTCCATAGCAGCACAATTTACAAAGAGAACTGCTGAAACAGCCTAAGTGCCCATCAGTAAATGAGTGGATCAAAAAACTGTGGTACATTTACACAATGGAATTCTATGCAGCAGAAGGAAAGGAGCTCCTACCCTTCTCAACAGCCTGGATGAAACTTGAGAGCATTATGCTAAGTGAAATAAACTAGGCGGTGAAAGACAAATACCACATGATCTCGCCTATAAGTGGAACCTAATCAACAAAACAAACAAGGAAGCAAAATATAAACAGAGACATTGGAATAAAGACAGACTGATAGTAACCAGAGGAGAGTGGGTAGGGGGATGGGGGAAAGAAGGGGAAGGGTCATCAAGGAACATGTATAAAGGACCCATGGGACCCATGGACAAAGCCAAAGGGAAAGGATTGAGGGTGGAAGGTGGGGATAAGGGGGTGGGGGAAAATGGAGACAGCTATACTTGAAAAACAATAAAAAATAAAAAATATAAAAAATAAAATACTACTCACACTTTGAGCTTTAGCAAAGCAGCACAGCATTATACATGTTCCTCCACATTCTAAACATAAGTACATTCATGTATTCCACTTGCGTGTTCTGTTTTGTTCTTCACTGTACAAAAAGTATGCAGAATTGTGCTAGCATAGTGAGGGAACTAAAAGAATGTGTTGAGTGAATTAATAGCTGAAAGAATGACAGGAAATAGTATAAAGTGACACACTGTCATGGTTTAATACTTGATTTTAATGCTTCTCAGGTCAAATCATGCTCTAAAACTTAGAACCAAGCTAAGTAAATCTGCCTTAAAAAGATTACAGTCCATCAGTAGCAGCAGAGGTATTACGGGAGCATATTATATGTCCAAGCCACCCAGGGATTCCTCATTAGCAGAGAGAAGAAGAATCACAAAAGAATAGGATACAGCAGTTCTCTGACATATTTCTTAAAAAAGTCATAGAATGAAAGCACTAAACAGGATTTTCTTGAAACTCCAGTCAACAACACTACTCTCAATTGTAAAAGGAACCAGGAAACTGCCTCCTAATCTATTATTTGCATTTTTTCTCGATCTAGTCAACAATGCACTGCCAAGTAGGAACACTAGAAAGACCAAGATAATAGACATTTTATAACCTATATCCTTGGTGCTAGTATCTAAGAACTTAGAGAAGATATTTTCTTATAGTATGAGAAAAGATATAAAAATACAATGGTAGACTGATCCACATCAAAATGACATACTAATGATAAGTAGTAACAAATAGAACAGAACAAACTGATTTTTTCCGTGAAGCAGTTTGAAAACATTAAAAAGGCTATGTGTTCATTACTATAAAAGAGGAGCATATTGACCTACTGTATGTAATCATAAAATCTAAACTGAAGTACAACCCCTATGAAAACTAAAAATGGACAAATCACTTAAGCCAAGGAAGAAATGTATTTTATCCTTTATTAGAATCTCTGGCCATGATGAGCATGAGGCACTAAACAAGATTTAAAAGAACTAAACTATCTTCCTGGATTAGCAACTGTATCATAATGCAAAGCAATGATGAGATATTTCAATAATGAGAAAAGGGAACACTGGTATCAAGAAAGGAGGGTAAAAATGGCCACATAATGATAGCTGGCATGGCTCAGTGGATTGAGTGCTGGCCTGAGAACCAGAAGGCCACCAGTTTGATTCTCCATCAGGGCACATGCCTGGGTTGCAGGCCAGGCCCCCCACTGAGGGCATGAGAGAGGCAACCGACCAATGTTCTCACTCACATCAATGTTTCTCTCCCTCTATTTCTTCCTTCCTTCCCATCTCTCTAAAAATAAATAGATAAAATATTTTTTAAAAGATGGCAGCAAAGGTAAATAAGCCTTGCCCCCTTGCACAACCATTTCAAAATTACAACTGAACTACAAGACCATCATCATTTGGAACCACCAGAAATCAAGCTGAAAGGAAGTCCTACAACTACAGAATTAAAGAAGAAGCCCCATCAAGACTGGTAGGAGGGGTGGAGGCATGAATGAGCTGGTGCCACACCCACATGTCGCAGATAAAAATCAGACGGGATATCTCAGGGGCAGGGGCTCCAGCTCCACACCAGCCTCCCCAGTCCAGGGTTCCAGTGCCAGGAAAAGAAGTTCCGTAACTTCTGGCCATAAAAACCAGTGGGGATTGAGGTTGTGGAAGACAGAAACTTCTGCAGTCCCAGGCAGTTCCTCTTAAAGGGCCCACACATGAACTTACTCTGACTCATTCCCTCTGAGTTCCAGCATGGGGGAAGCAGACTAAAAGGCACCAGAGATGTACAGGGAGGAACTGAATTGTCCAGCATTAGGACAAGTGCTAAGGAACAGCTTTCTCCCACACAGAAGTACTGGCCGAGGCCACTGTTCCTTTTCTGAGCCTTCCCCCTACAGAGCTGGCAGGTGGGCACCATATGTTAGATTCCATTAACCTGGCTCACAAAGTTTGTGCCACACAGGTGTTCCTGAGGCCTCACCCAATTCAACTTTGGGACCACCCAAGCTGTTTCCAGTGGCTTTTCCTTATGAATGGCTTATTTTGGCCCATGCTTCAGATTTTCCTCAATTCTCTCAAATAAACAGCATCTGGCCTCAGTGAGCCCCATACTTCTTACTGAGTGGCACCATGCCTGTCAATAGCAGTGGCAGTCTTTGGTCACAGCTTGGCCTTACCTGGGCCACTCCAAGCCCAGCTCAAGTAGTAGCCATCTGCAGATCGCTTTGTAGCCTATGCCAGGTAGTCCCATGAAGAACACAGGAGGTGGCTAACTTTGGATCTGTCAACAGCAATCAAGGCACAACCATACAAGTATGGTGTACATAGCCCACTCAAGGGATGTGCCCCTTGAGTACCCAGCTTGGGTGATAGGGGAGGCTGTGTCACTGCACCCTACAGGACACCTACTATATTAGGTCCCTCTACCAAGCCTCGGAGACATAGCAGCTCTACTTAATACACAGAAACAGCACAGAGAGACTGCCAAAATGAGGAGGCAAAAAAACATGGCCCCAATTAAAGAACAGAACAAAACTCCAGAAAAAAGAACTAAACAAAATGGAGACAAGCAATCTACTAGATGCAGAGTTCAAAACATTGGTTTTAAGGATGCTCACTAAACTTAGTGAGAATCTCAACAGCATAAAAAATGATTTAGTCAGATATAAAGGATACAGTAATTCAAATAAAGAACAATTTTCAGCAAATCAATAGTAGAATCAAATCAGCGATTTGGAATTTAAGGAAGCAAAACACACCCAATCAGAACAAGAAGAGAAAAAACACAAAAAAATTAGGATAGTGTAAGGAGCCTCTGGGACAACTTCAAGTGTACCAATATTCACATCATGGGGGTACCAGATGGAGAAGAGAAAGAAATTTAAAACCTATTTGAAAAAATAATGACAGAAAATTTCCCTAACCTGGTGAAGGAAATAGACATACAAGTCCTGGAAGCACAGAGAGCCCCAAAGAAGATTAACCCAAAGATGCGCACCATGACATATCACAATTAAAATGCTAACGGTTAAAAATAAAGAGAGAATCTTAAAAGCAGCAAGATAAAAGCAGTTAGTTACCTACAGGGGACTTCCCATAAGACCGTCAGCTGATTTCTCAAAAGAAATTTTGCAGGCTAGAAGGGATTGACAATAAATATTCGAAGTGGTAAAAAGCTAGGACCTACAATCAAGATTACTCTATCCAGGAGAATTGAAGGACAGATAGAGAACTTCCCAGACAAGAAGAAGCTAAAGAAATTCATCACCACCAAACCAGTATTAAATTAAATGTTAAAGGGTTTTCTTTAAGAAGAAGATAAAAATATGAACAATAAAATGTCAATAAATACATATCCATCAACAATTAAATCTAAAAAACAAAATAAACAAGTAGAACAGAAACAGAATCATAGACACAGAAAATGTTTTGACAATTGCCAGATGGGAGAGGTGTTAGGGAGATAGGCAAAAAAGGTGACGGGATTAATAAGTCCCAGTTGGTAGTTACAGAACAGTCATGGGGATGTAGCGTACAGCACAGGGAATAGAGTAGCCAAAGAACATACATGCATGACCCATGGACAAGGACAATGGCATGGGGATTGCCTGAGGGATTGGGGGCAGTTCGGTGGAGGGGGCTAAAGAGCAAATTTGGGACAGCTGTAATAGCATTAACAATAAAATATAATTTAAAAAGAAAAAAGAAAAAAGATGGGTATTTGTCCTGGTCAGATAATTCAGTAAGTTGGAGCAATATCCCATACACCAAAAGGCTGAGGGTTTGATCCCTAGTCAGTGCACATATGAGAGGCAACTGATTGATGTCTCCTCCCTCACATCTCTCTCTTCTCTCTCCCTCCCTTCCTCTCTCTCTAAAATCAATAAACTCATCCTTGTGTGAGGATAAATAAAGGAACTTAATAAAAAATAAAAACTATGTAAATTTTGATTCAAAGAAAGCAACAGAATTGTGAACATCAGTGAATAATCTGTTTAGCTGCATAATTGTGCACATAATTAAAACAATTACTATTGCCTACTATCACCAAATTTTTGTTATTCAAAATTCTGAGAGCCTGTTCATTGGCAATGCTTCTAGGATATTGGCCCAAAAGGCTTATCATTTAGTATTTTAATTCTTGCCTAGAAAATGATGCTATCAATTGTTTTGTCCATTAGAAAGAAAATTTTTGCAATAATTTTTGAGAGCTCAAAAATAATGGATAGTCATACAGCATTTGCATGTTCTGTTGTAATTTAGTTTCTAGCCCAAAGACAAAGGAGCATTGTCTTCTTGATTAAGTGAGCTAATATTATACACATATGCAGAAACTCAATGCTCAATCACTAATTAATTAATTTTATACCATTTTGAAAGATATGTAAGTTTAACTCTATGGAGTTGCATGGGGAAAAGTTTCTGTAAATTAACATAAATCACCACCACATTCAGATAGGGCTGTTTTTCTTACATAACACTATAAATTGAAAATAATTAAGAAATGTGATCTTTCGATGCAAAGGTTTGAAACATTAACAATTATTAAGGGCTGGTTTGACATTAAATGTAGCACATGACCGCGTTTTGTTCACATTAATGTTGGTCATTTGGCAAGAATGGCATACATTAACCAGGTAAATTTAAAATACGACTTTTATTACTCATGCGAAGTGTTAAATTATCTAATCCCATATTTTTGTTAAAGTGTAAAGGAATTATTGAAACTTTCATTTTGTCTGTGTTACGGACTTGCTCACCTAAAACTTTTTTGAGCTTTAAAATAGTAATATGGCCTTAACGCTATTAATGAGAACAAGCATTGCTCAGCACGTGCCAAGCCCTCCATTGAGCGCTTTATCGTCACCACGTCCTTTAACCCACAAAAATGGCCTCTGAAGCTGGCATTCTTAAAACCTCCATTTTATAGATGAGGAAACCAAAGCTCAAGGGGCATAACTAACTGACTTTCATAGTGTTAGTAAGATGGAGTTAGAATTCACAGCCAGGTCAGTGTGATTCCAGAGTTGGCACTATGCTATATTATATATTGCATCAAGTCTTCATTTGGTTTATTAATTTGAAATAGTTGTATGGCAAAAGAGATATCAGAACCCAAAGATCAAATGGAAACCGATGGCTTAAAGGTGAAGTAGTACGCATAACTTTTTAGGACACACCTTTACATATTTAACACTTAGATGGTCGCAGAGGAGTGATGATATTTTATGTAGACTTTTTTTTATCCTTACCTGAGGACTTTTTTTGTTTTTAGAGAGAATCATCATTGTGAGATAGAGAAGCATCAATTAGTTGCCTCCTACACATGCCCAGCTCAGGGATCTTACATGTCTGGACCAGAGCAGCACCCGCCAGAGCACGGACCGGCCATGGAGATAGGTATGTGCCCGGACTGGAATCGAACGCTCAACCTTTTGGTTAACGGAGATGCTCTAACCAACTAAGCTACAGAGGACAGCGCTTATGTAGGCTTCTTAAATGAGGTTACAAACAGCTTAATAACAGAACAAACATGTAGTAATCAGCTTGGTTTCAGTTATATATGTATTTATATAGCCTCAGGAAAGGCAGCTCTTCCCCTGGCTCATTTCTTCCCTGAAGGCAGCATGGGCCTTCATGTTAGATTTAGGTTGTGTATTAGGACACATCCAGCAGTGTCCTCTGGAATAAATATCTAGAGTAAGTAGTCATTCACAGGCTGAATCCAACCTACAGATGTGTTTTGCTATGGCCACATAGTGTTTATTTGTTTTTATTTAATTGACTACCCACACTTAAAAATGGGAATGTTTTACACAAAAATCTCAGTTTCCATTTTATCTTGATAAATAAGAAGATTTTGCAAAACTGATCCCAAATGCCCTCATAACAATTCCTTGGCTGGTGGTGAGTTACAGCTGCCCCCTTAGACGACGGGCAGTTAAATGGTTTCTGTTCAGCTTCAAGGCCACGGCACCCACCTACCAGGCCCCTTTCACCATTTAGTGGCTGCTCCTGATCTAGAGAAAAGCCTCCTCCATCAGCCAGCTTCAGGAGCCTCCTGCGCTGATGTGGAACTGATCTGTGGCCCACTGTGCCGTGTGCACCTCCCCTTTTTGTAGGCCTGCTGATGTGAAGGACAGCAGCGGCGTGGCAAAGACACTGTGATGGCTTCGAACAAAAATCTTCAAATATCACCCAGTTAGCACCTGGGTAATTCAAATCTCTAAAAGGCTCGTTTACAATGATTACTAAGCCACTAATATATGTTTACTTCATTTTTGAAGAAAGTCATTTAAAGGTGGTGATTCATCACTTCCATATTTAGTAATCTAATATCTAGAGTCAAATGAACTTAGCATTTAGTACAGAATGACTTTCAGCACTTAATTTCAATCCATATAAAGGCATTCTACATCAAGGTTTTGAACATCTCTAGTAATAACTTCATATAGAAGATATCTGTTTGTCTATTTTATATAGTATATATATACTTGTAGAAAAAACTATATAAAACTATACATGTAGTTTTTCTACATATAGTGTATATACTTGTAGAGAAACTATATAAAATTATACATACCATATTATAATATAAAGTTACAAATATACATATATACTTATTTTTATTTCTATACATTTATACATGTATACATATACAAGGACATACTTTTATATTGTCCAGATTTATCTTCTGGAAGGTAGACCCCTTGTAGTACAGGATCCCCCCACTAGGTGAGTGTTCCAGGAACCCATCCGTATCAGTGCACCAGCTGGTGGTGTTGTGAGAGGCTACATTCCCCTTCAGTCATTTTTTTGAAGACTCTTTCAATGCATTTGCCAATGAGTGATTTATGAGCACACCTGCCCACACCGCACTGAGTGTTGGGCAGCTTCTGACAAAAAATGGCATGACCCTCATGCTCCATCTTCCCTATTCATCCCATCTCAACTGGAGTGATTTTTTTTTGTTTCCCCAGATGAAAAAGTCCTCAAAGGGCAACATTTTGAAGATGTGGAAGAGGTAAAACAAAAAACAGCAGAAGCACTAAAAGGCATCAAAATCAATGAGTTCAAAAACATTTTAAGCAGTGGAAAAATGTCTTGATAGGTGTAGTGCATCAAATGAAAAGTAATTTGAAAGTGACTGAAGTTCAAACATATAAAAATAAATAAACAATTTTTATAAATAATCTGCTTTTGGGGGGGAGTCCCTTGTATATGCATATATCCTTCCAAACTATTATTATTTTGACTTTAAATCAAAGTAATATTTTACAGCAGAAAATATTTACCTCAGCAAGAAAAATAGCTAAACACCAAATCAGCACAAAACTTAAGCTCTTGTGGACAGTCACGTATCTAAGGTACGTGTTCCATGTAGTCACTGCCGGCACGCTCTCCGTGTCGTCAAAAAAGCACTCCTGAAAAAAGCACGCCTGGTTATCACAACGAGACTATACCGTTTCACCTCTGTGGTTTTATTTTGAACGTGTGAACATAAGAAAGTGTCAGTATTTGAAGCTACGTGAATTTAATATAAATACAAACCGTTATGAACGACACATGCGCTCTCACTCCACAGCCAGTATGTCCAATGGAGCAACGCAGCTTTTCAAGAAATGAGAAGCACTGTGATTCTTCAAAATGACACTGTGTACACTGACTATGTAACTACTATTTTGGGGCAATTTTACCATTTCAATGCTTATCAGTGTCACATCTTTCATCAAATGAACAGTACCATCACAATGAAGCTTCCCAGAACTCTACCTGATTTCACTTATTTCTTAAGGGGGTCAACGGATAAGTACAGTTTGAAATTTTGCTAGATGCAGAAATCCCCAAATAGACCTGGGGCCAATTGATGTTTGTAAATTCCTAAATAGCCTAGGCCAGGGGTGTCAAACTCATTTTCACCAGGGGCCACATCAGCCTCAAGGTTGCCTTCAAAAGGGCCGAAATAATTTTAGAACTATACAAATATAACTACTCCTTAACTGTTAAGGAATTGAAATTACATTCGGCCCTTTGAAGGTATCCACTAGGCTGATAGAGCCCTGGTGAAAATGAGTTTGACACCCCTGGCCTAGGATTATCTCTCTTTCCATTTTTGATTTAAATTACAGAATTCTATTCCTCAGTATATTCCCCTAGAAGTTTTTGTCAAATGTAGATGCATTTCAAAAATTTGAAAAAGAATGATTCTGATAGTCCAAAGGAAAAGGATATTTTGTTTTTCTTCTGTGAAAATTCACAGAAGAAGCAGTTAAATTTCAAAGAAGGAGTCCTATGAAATTGGGGCAGAGCACACTAGTTAGAGATGAAGATTCCTGGAGAACAATAAACCTGGCTTTGAATCTGGATTCCACATTGACTTCCTAGATGCTTCTTAAGTTTGGGTAGTTGAACTTCTCTAAACTTTACTTACCTTATGTGTAACTGAGGATAATGATAGGTATATTCTAGTATAGTAATAGGAACTAAGTATTTGCTGCCTAGCAGTAGAAGCAATCAATAAATATCGCTAGGTATTAATCAAAGAAATTACTCTTTACAACTAAATTTATAAGGCTCAGGTTTGAGAAATTCATTCAGAATGATATTAAAACATAAATAAATGATCCTTTAGGAAACCTTTTTAAAAATTATATAAATACTGAAAGTATGTATTTTAGAGATAACATAACATGTTCCTTCATTTTACAAAGGAGGAAAACTCAGCCCAGAGATATTAAATGACTTGCGATTGCCAAAAGTCATACTACTCTTCATTGATCTATACTATTAAACATATCAATTTATTGCAACGCTGCCTGTTTCACCCAAGGCACATAAAGAATTTTTCTAGTAAAAATTAAACAAATCCTCTCCACTTAAATTGCTTCCTATTTTAAAAATAAAAGTATTTTATTCTTGAAAACTTAATGTAAAAAACTTTCTATCTGGAGGCTGGTGCTAGTATACGTTGAGTTTCACACACCTTCTTTAAAAGAAACCTGTCTAGAAACTGAATGTATAAAGCAAATTTAAGAGATAAAAAAGCTCACACTAAGATCAGGTAAGATTGATATGTAAACCAGAACAAAAACCAGAGTATGTAGTCCTATTGAGAAACTAGATGCTTATATACCTTACATACAGAAATATTTCTTGGGCTCTAAATAACTGCTTTATCTGTTTACATATTTATTTATACTCCACCTCTTCCTAGAGAGGTTTTAAGGTGGTAATAAGCAGTTTTATAATGATTTTTAATAATTTATAATGTTTCTAATTTACAATGATAAGTTTCACTGGCCCAGTAAACCCAACACTAGCCTTTGCTTTGACATACATTTTATGGAAAAAGATATGTCTATTGCAAAAGGAAATAGCTGATTCTTTTATATTTTGAAGTTGCTTGTAATTATGAACTTTGCACTTTCAGAGTCTTAAGAGAAACCTCATGCTAAAACCATAATTTAAGTAAGTTTTGTAACATACTATATATTGTATTCCGTTCAGTTGTACTCTGCAGTAAAAAAAAAAAGAACCACTAATAATTTATACACACCTTTAAATCTTCTTCATTAATTTCTTCACTTATTTCCAAGCCACTACCTTGAGATAAACGTCTTGAATATATATCCATTTCAGCTAAGTCCCCCTGAGGGGCCAGTGACATTTTTCCTGTGGATGCTGCTGTCTTTTGGTGAATGATTTGGCATTGGTTCACTGAGGAGTGTGTCATCAGGTTCAGAACAGATTGCCTCCTTCGTTTCTGGAATGTGGGACCAGTGTTAATCACATTGCTTCGTGGCAGGATAGCCTCTCCCTGCTCAGATTCTGGAACTAAGGACAGTCTTCTCTCAGAAGGCTGTTCTGAATCTTCTTCGATGCCATTCATTTGTAATGGAGTCTTTTGTACTATTGAAAATTTTTTTGCAGAATTGATTGGATTGAGAACAGAGTTCTTCCTTTTCTCACCAAACTCTCCAGTTTGTTTAAAAGACTGTTTTTTTGTTTCGTTCCAGGGGATGCCAGAATCTCCTTCTAATGAGAAACGCCGTAAAGTCTCAGTTAGGATTGAATTTCTTCTTTCTGCACTAAACTGGTCGAAAGAATCATATCCCATGAGCTTTGAGTGGAAGTCGGGCCGTAGATTTTGTAATTCTGAAAATGTCCCATAAAAATAGCTGCTACCTTCATGTAAAATTAATATTTTGTCAGCTTTCTTTAAGTGTTCCATTTTAGAAGTGACCAAAATCCTAGTTTTGTTAGCCATCAATTTACAGACACAGCTTTAAGAATATAAAAAGATATAAATAAGATGTCAATGTTATAAACACTTTATTACAATAAATATTTCATTTTAACATTTTATTATCTTATTCTCATATTTCTCATACAAAACCTCTACAATACAATGTTACTATACTTAAAATAACTCTAAAAATAAATACCTAATACTAATTAATTTGGTACCTCTTGAGTTATTATGGCATGAAATACTGTATTATTGAATTATTATAGTACGGCATATTGTAAAGTTGAGTGTTAACAGACCTCAAATGAAATTGAATATCTTTATTAAATAAAGTTTTGAGTTTGAGCAAACTGGTTATCCTCTGGGTCTTGGTTCATTCATCTAGAAAACGGAGAATTGTCAGATGACCTTTAAGACTCCTGGGGAGGAGAGTTCTGGCCAGGATGGAGGCGTAGGTAGAAACCCTTCACTTCCTCATACAACAAACAGGAGGGTGACAACCAATCTAAAAAACAATAAACAACCAGAAGTGCCAGAAAATCAAACTACATGGAACTCCAACAACCAAGGAATTAAAGAAACATTCAATCAGACCAGAAGGAGGGAGACGGGCAGCTGGGCAGTCTGAGAAGACCTGCCGCAAGGCGGCAGACTGCACTAGCTTGGCAGGACTGGCTGACTGGGAAACTAAAACTAAAGCCAGCTGTAAACCATGGTGGGGTTGCCGCGGTGGGAGAAAATCCCAGTCTGACACAAGAGTTCACTGCAAAGTCAGGCTAGAGCCAAGCACGCGAGCCACATCGTTCCCTCTCTGACCCTCTCCCAGCTACAGCGCCATAACATAGTAAAGAGGGTTGCCCCGTCCTGAAAAATACCTAAGGCCCCACCACTTAAAACATCCAGGTATACCAAGACAAAGAAATATGGCCCAAATGAAAGACCAGATCAAAACTTCAGGAAGAGAGCTAAGCAATGAGGAGAGAGCCAACATATCTGATGTAGAGTTCAAAGCACTGGTAATCAGGACGCTCAGAGAACTGACTGAGCTCAGTTCCAAAATGAAGGAACAAATGCAGGCTACCCAAAGTGAAATAAAGCAAAGTATTAAGGGAACCAACAGTGATGGGAAGGAAACCAGGATTCAAGTCAACAATTTGGAACAAAAGGAAGAAATAAACCTCCAACCAGAACAGAATGAAGAAAGAATTCAAAAAAAATGAGGAGAGGCTTAGGAAGCTCTTGGTCAACTTTAAATGTTCCAACATCCAAATCACAGGGCTGCCAGAAGGAGAAGAACAAGAGCAAGAAGTTGAAAACTTATTTGAAAAAATAATGAAGGAGAACTTCCCAATCTGACAAAGGAAATAGACTTCCAGGAAGTCCAGGAAACCCAGAGTAGCAAAGAAATTGGACCCAAAGAGGAACACACCAAGGCACATCATCATTAAATTACCCAAGATTAAAGATAAAGAGAGAATCTTAAAAGCAGCAAGAGGAAAGGAGGGAGTTACTTACAAAGAAGTACCCATAAGACTATCTGCTGATTTCTCAAAAGAAACCTTACAGGTAAGAAGGGGCTGAAAAGGAATATTCCAAGTTGTGAAAGGCAAGGACCTCCATCCGAGATTACTCTATCCAGCATAGCTATCATTTAGAATGGAAGGGCAGATAAAGTGCTTCCCAGATAAGGTAGAGTTAAAGGACTTCATCATTACCAAGCTCTTCTTATATGAAATGTTAAGGGGATTTATCTAAGAAAAAGAAGATAAAAATTATGAACAGTAAAATGACAACAAATTCACAATTATAACAACTGAACCTAAAAATACCCAAACAACGAAAACAAAAACCAGGCAAAAACTAGAACAGGAACAGAATCAGAGAAATGGACATCGCATGTAGGGTTTTCAGTGGGGAAGGGGAGGGGAAGAATAGGTGGTGAAAGGTACAGGGAATAAGAAGCATAACTGGTAGGCATAAAATAGACCGGGAGAGGTTAAGAATGGTATAGGAAACAGAGAAGTCAAAGAACTTATATGTATAACCTACGGTCATGAACTGAGGTGGGGGAATGCTGGAGGGTTGGGGGATGCAGGGTGGAGGGGGGATAAAGGGGGAAATATTGGGAACACTGTAATAGCATAATCAATAAAATATACTCTTAAAAAAAGAATCCTGGGGGGTAGGGTGTAGAGGACCATATTTCTATGTAGTTTCTAAAATGTCCAAGCTTACCTGTTCTTTAAATTTTCTATTAAATTCCCTTTTAATTTTCAGTTGATCACCAATTTAGTTCTCAAGAGCTTATAATGACTAATCTGATTTGTTAAATCAAAAACAACAAACCTAAGAATTAGATAAACTGACCCTCCTCTAAAAAGTTTCCCTCTAGAACCAGAATAGAAACACCTAAGAAAAACCGATTTCTTTTAGGTATTAAAACATTGTATAGTGTATAGAGAGAGGCATAACTCTAGAGTGTACTCTAATATGCTAGAAAAGTTTGTATTGGTAAGAAGTTACTCATCACAGTCATAGGATTGTAAAAATAGTATCTTATGTATTAAATTTAACTAAATTCTTGGAAAGGTGCTTCCGGGAATAATGCCATTTTATACATACATACACCTACATCCATTTTGCTTAAAATCTTTATTTCTAGAAGAGTATTTCATGGCAATTCTCATAATAAACTACTTTATAATCATTGAAATAATTTTGAAACTTTGAAATCAAGTCATAAAACTGTTTCTCTTTGGAACTTCCCATACGTTGAGCCCTATCAGGAACTCCAGTGAAAAATAAATCCTGAGCTCTGTGTGACTGAGGACAAGGTTTTCAAGGAGGCTTTTCTGTAGATGAATAGTCTGAGCATTCACTTACATTAAACATTAAAATGTTCAGCTTGTTGCCCTAGCCAGGTGGCTCAGTTGGTTGGAGCATCATTCCATACAGCAACATGTTGCAGGTTCGGTTTCTGGTCAGGGCATGTACCTAGGTTGCGCGTTCAGGTTCAAGAATCAACTGATTGATTTTTTTTCTCTCTCAATTGATGCTTCTCTCTCTCTCTCTACCCCAACTCTCTTTATAATCAATAAACATACCCTCAATGAGGATTAAAAAAAATTCAGCTTATTTAATTCCTTAAGAAGTTTACTATCTAAGGAGGGGATAGGATAAAATACTAACACAAAAAAGCAAGTAAAAACTCTAAGTATAATAACCAATTAAAATAGTGTCACAAGATAATAATGCTATAAAAACTACATAGACAGTGATTATTAAAGCACTAACAGTGGAAGAAATTGGTTTAGCAGGAGGCAGTCAGAAGTTTACATGCAAGTGATATTAAAACTTGACTGTGAAGGGAAAATCAGATTTAAGTGTGATGTTAAATTCCTTCTTACTGAGTCACGATGGTGGGCACATTTCTCATGGAATACTATGCAGTCTCTGATAGTACAGTAATTCTTTGTCTTTTAGCATGAGCATTATGTTACTCAAAGAACATACCTTTCAAATATTTGTTTTTCCGTTAAAACATCTAGGTATCCAAAAGGAGAGTCTAACAGGTACAAATCAGCATCTTTGTACACTGCTCTAAAAAGAAAATGAAAACTAAGTTAGACTTCCTCAGTACTTCCCATGTCATTTAGTGTAGATAACTTTAAATGAAGAATAATAAAATGTTACATATGATTTTCATGACTTTTTCACAATACTCCAAGAATTGCTAACGTAGTTTTGCTAAATGTAAGTGATATAAACTAGCAAAAGTTACAAACTGAGTTACACAAGGCCATGTAACTTAAAACATTACTTTAAATAGAAAAAAGAACACCTTCTAACCTCAGTATCTAACTAGAGCAAAGCACAATGCTATATGCTGGGAACACAATGGTAAAAATTACACAGTGCCTGCCCTCAAAGACTTTGCGTTTTGGTGGGGAAAAAATAGAATAAAATACACTACTTCAATCCTGTAAAATGTCAGAGACAGCAACTAAATTGTAGCACTTATATGAAATTATTTCTTTTTAATGTTTTTCATTGTAGACGGCTACCAACAAATTGATAGCAGTGCTACAGTGGCTGTGTGATTGATATGCTTTTCACTCAGGCTCTGTACTATATTTATAAAAATCCCAAACAAGGTAAGAATGAATAATTCACAGTAAAAATGTATACCCATATTATTTGACCTTTTAAGTTAAAAAAATAAAATTTTGTGAGTAAATTCTTCATTAAGTTGATCTTAGTAATAAGACAAAGATATAGTCCAATATTAATGGAAATAAGATGATTTCTTTGTAACATTTAAATTTTTCAGGTATGGTGTAAGTAACCCTACCTCTATCCCAAACACATAGAATTCAGCTTTTATGTATAATTTTTGGTACTCTCAGTAAAAAGAATAATGTGTTCAATCAGCAGATTTCTAAGAGAAAATACAGAAATGGCAAAATGTCAAAGTAAAATATAAAAGAAAAAGCTTTGCAGTATAAATTATTTTTGAAGACAAGATGTAAGAGCTAGATAAAAGACCTTCATCAAAATATAACCTCAGGGTCTATATATCTCTCTCTTTCCCTAACATCTATCACCATAGTTTCTTAACAGATTAGAAATAATATCTCCACCATCTAAAACTGGACAACACATAATACATTCCAATCAGAATAAAAATAATTATTTTCAGTAGTACCTCAAACCGTGTGCACCTTACAATAAAACCAACTCTTAAACTAGTAAATACAAACTCAAATGTATGTTGGATGTAGCATATAGAAGCCATATAGCATATCTTACCTAAGTATGGAATGGAATGTTTAAGATAAGTCTTACTTTGGCTCACAGGTTAATTAACAACTTACATTTATTTAGAAGCCATTATCTTTTTCCTGTGAATTATCCATATCTATTGATTTATTTCTTCAAATTGTAATCCTAATATCAAGGCACAATTTAATGTAGAGTTGAGAAGACCTAATTCGAATTGTAACTCTACCTTTCCCAATGTGAGTTTTGACAAGTTAACATCTAACAGCTTTAACTATCTCATGATTTCTTCCATAAAGTGGGAGAGCAATCCTATCTTTGCAGGGTGATGTGGGAACTAAGTCAAATCACACACACACACCCTACCTAGAATATTATTAGGCAACTGCAGTTGCTCAGTGAGTTGTCTTTCTGTTCCAGCTTTTAAAAGCAGGAAAAAAAGTAAAGAAAAGGAGCCAAAATATCACTAAGTCAATATGATTTCTTATTAACAACATTGGTAACACAGTAAGATTTTGTTCGAATAAAACTGGAAGAACATTAGACATCCCATATCACCAATAAGTTTTTAAACTGAACTTGACAGTTTAACCACAAAATGTCTTCTTAATAGAAATTAACTGTATGTACTTCTTTCTTTGACCGCTCAAAATGCTTAGACCAAGGATGTCTCTACTAGTGTAATCTCGCACCACAATATTCAATGTGTTTGTCTTATTTATTTGTCTTTAAAGATTGTTGACTTTAAGCCAAGTGATTTAATTTGCCTTGCTACTCTTGTTATGAGAATTATTGATTATGTTGAAAAATTTGAAAGTATGTATTTATCTAAACTTAGAAGAATAAATAGAAGTGTAGAACAGGTGTATTCATTGTGGGGTGAGTGGGGGACTGTGTGATGGACTTCACAAAAATTTACATCACATCTTTCCTGTGCTATGCAGAATCCCAGAGTTTTCCTTTGTAGTAAAACATACCATAGGGCAGGGGTATCAAACTCGTTTTCACCGGGAGCCACATCAGCCTCATGGTTGCCTTCTAACAGCCGAATGTAGAGCTCCTTGTGCCTAGTTAAGGAGTAGTTACATTTATACAGTACTCGAATTACATTCGGCCCTTTGAAGGCAAGTGCAAGGTTGATATGGCCCCTGATGAAAATGACTTTGACACCCCTGCCATAGGGCAATCAAATATACACACACCAAAATAAGGGCATGCATTTTGAAAAAGTCATCATTTTAACAGGTATGAATATTATTTATATCATGATCTATACTCTTTGAAGATTATTCTTAAACAGCCAGTCATCAGGTCCCAAGTATTTTTCAATTCCAAAACAATATAAAGAAATAGAGATATATCTATAATTTTTACATGCATGATACTTATAGCAAATGCTATATAAAACCAATAATCAGATATTCACCTTGCTAAACAAATTTTCGCTCGCTGCCCTCCACTCAGCGTGAGTCCACCTTCTCCAAGAACTACATTGTCTTTCTCTGCAAACTTGGAAATGTCCTATTATCAAAAATACAAAGTAAGAAAGAAATTGTTAGTATGTTGAATCTGAACTCGAAAGGTGCTTTTTCCTTCAAATGTAATCATATCACACTATTGTTTTTAACCACAGCTGAATTTTGAACTGCATCTCAACGATTTCAAATCCACTTCAATTGCTCAAAACATTGCTGAAATTAAGAAATAAATCTTCGTTTAATTTTAAAATGCTATTAATGATTATTAAGTAATAATTGGGAAATATAAAAAAATAAAGCCTATGTATATTTATGGATATGTAAATATGTGTGAATATCATCCATAGGCCATTATACAATTCCAAGTGCTATTCATGTGCTCAAGCGCACTTCCTTCCAATTTAAATTAACTCTTAGAATTCCAGCCAAGATGGAGGCATAGGTAGATACACTTTGCCTCCTTGCACAACCAAAAGGACAACAACACATTTAAAAACAAAAAATAACCAGAACTGCCAGAAAATCGAACTGTATGGAAGTCTGACAACCAAGGAGTTAAAGAAAAAACATTCATCCAGACCAGTAGGAGGGGTGGAGAGGGGCAGCCCAGGCAGAGAGACTCAAGGCAAGGCAGAGGCTGGAGGACCAGGGCGGGCGAGGAGGTGGCTGGTGGAGAGGGCAGTCCCACATTTGCATGCAGATAAACCAGGAGGAACAACTGGAGAGTGAGACAGACCATGCAACTTGGGGTTCCAGTGTGGGGTAATGAAAGCCTTAAAACCTCTGACTGGAAAAAACCTGTGGGGATTGCAGCAGTGGGAGAAATTCCCAGCCTCACAGGAGAGTTCCTTGGAGAGACGCACAGGTTCCTAGAATGTACACAAACCCACTCACCTGGGAATCAGCACCAGAAGGTTCCAATTTCCTTGTGGGTAACAGAGGAAGTGACTGAAAGCTGGCCTAGAGCCCAGTAAGCAGCATTGTTCCCTCTCAGACCCCTCCCCCACACTTAGCACCACAGTGCAGTGACATGGGTTGCCCCACCCTGGTGAATAATACCTAAGGCTCTGCCCTTTACTATGTAACAGGCTTGCTGAGACAAAAAAATTTGGCCCAAATTAAAGAACAGATCAAAGCTCCCCCCAAAAATAACAACTAAGCGATGAAGAGATAGCCAACCTATCAGATGCACAGTTCAAAACACTGGTAATCAGGATGATCACAGAAATGGTTGAGTATGGTCGCGAAAATGGAGGAAAAAGTGAAGGCTGTGCAAAGTGAAATAAAGCAAAATATACAGGGAACCAACAGTGATGGGAAGGACACCAGGGCTCAAATCAACGGTTTGAACGAGAAGGAAGAAATTAACCTTCAACCAGAGCAGAATGAGGAAACAAATTAAAAAAATGAGGAACCTCCAGGACAACTTTAAAAGTTTCAACATCTGAATCATAAGGATGCCAGAAAGAAAAGAGGAAGAGCAAGAAATTGAAAGCTTATTTAAAAACATAATGAAGGAGAATCCCCTAATCTGGCAAAGGAAATAGACTTCCAGGAAGTCCAGGGAGCTCAAAGAGTACCAGAAAAGTTGGACTTAAGGAAGCACACACCAAGACACATCATAATTAAGTTATCCAAGATTAAAGATAAAGAGAGAATCTTAAAAACAGCAAGAGAAAAGAAGAGAGTTACCTACAAAGGAGTTCCCAAGAGACAACCAGCTGATTTCTCAAAAGAAACCTTGTAGGCAAGAAGGGGTTGGAAAGAAGTATTCCAAGTCATGAAAAGCAAGGACCTACACCCAAGATTACTCTATCCAGCAAAGCTATCATTTAGAATGGAAGGGCAGATAAAGTGCTTCTCAGATAAGGTCAAGTTAAAGGAGTTCATCATCACCAAGCCCTTATTATACGAAATGTTAAAGGAACTTACCTAAGAAAAAGAAGATAAAAAATATGAACAGTAAAATGACAACAAACTCACCACTATCAACAACCGACCTAAGAAAACAAAAACAAAAACAAACTAAGCAAACAACCAGGACAGGAACAGAATCACAGAAACAGAGATCACATGGAGGGTTAGCAGCAGGGAGGGGGTGGGTAGAGAATGGGAGAAAAGGCACAGGGAATAAGAAGCATAAATGGTAGGTACAAAATGCACAGGGGGAGGTTAAGAATAATATAGGAAATGGAGAAGCCAAAGAACTTTTATGTATAACCCATGGACTTGAACTAAAGTGGGGGAATGCTAGTTGGGGAGAGGGGTACAGGGCAGACAGGAATAAAGGGGAGAGAAAAATATGACCACTGTAATAGCATAATCAATAAAATATAAGAAAATAGTAAAACAATTCACTTTTAAAAGGAAATCTCCAAAACTGAATAAACCTCTCAATAAGAGAAACTAAAAGAACGCTACTTACATTCACCACACCTGCAGTACCTAAACATATTTAGTGGGCGGCCATGGGTACCAGGCAACTCCCTCCCATAGGTCTCTCACGTACCCCCCAGCACCTTATTCCTGTGTCCTCTCCCAACTGTTCTGCCTCTCCTGTCACCTCCCTTCAACATGAGTTGGGTCATCCTTTCTCCCAGTTAGTGAACTTTCTGTGCCACAACCACCCTAAGCATTGTAAGAGAAGTTTAGTATTTATCAGAAATAGTCTTTGACTCCCAGCCATTCTAGATCTAATTTGGAAGATAAGCCATAATCCTGGAGAATACCAAAAAGTATCTAAAGATTTAATTAACCACATTAATAGAGGTCATAAACTAGTAAACAATTAAAGTATACTTTAATTACAGACATACAAAGAAAATGGGGATGTTGTCATATGAATGTTTTCTATCTAAAATAGACACCAGTGAGACAGATTACTTTTAAAAAGCATTAAAATAAAAAAATTCTTGCATCTGAAAAGATTTAGTATTCTGAGGCAATGTTTTTGGCCTCCTTTCTGGACTGACACCATTTATGAAATGATATGTGCAAATTTAGATAATTTAACAAGTAGCTCAGAATCTGTAATTAATAGAAAGCTACTGAGATTGAAATGAAAAAATGGTGGAGGTAGATTGTAGAGAATTGTGAATAAGTCTATTATTTTAAGATCAAATGCATTAGTAATACCAATATCCTGCGGCTAATGTGAGCACTTGTTCTGATCACCTAGTTAATTGTGCATTTGTAGATTTCTTTATTAGTGTTTGGCTTTTTCTATTTGATCTAACATAAAACACTTTGTTTTGTGTACACTGTTAAACCTTTATCTTTGCTGATTACTAAGAGCACTCAAATCTAGTAATATATTTATCTTAAGGGTGTTGGTTTTCAGCCTTCACAGCAGATTTTTCCTTCCATTAAAATGATAATCTAAAACAAAATTATACCACTTGGTGCTCTCATTAGTTTAAAAAGCAGCCTAAAATCAGGAGTTGCTAGGCAAAAGCCTTGCACAAAGAGAGACAAATGCTATTTCTCTTCCTTCACACTGCAACTTCTCTTGAGTTCCCTTGCAGGTATTCATAAAAATTGCTGGCCCCGACTGGTGTGGCTCAGTGGGTTTGGTGTTGTGCGCGGTCTGATTAATGGTCAGGGCACATGCCTGGGTTTGGGGCCAGGACCCCTACTGGGGCCAAGCAAGAGGCAACTGATCAATGTTTGTCTCACACATTGATGTTTCTCTCCCTCTCTTTCTCCCTCCCTTCCCCTCTCTCTAAAAATAAATAATTGAAACCTTTTTTTAAATGTTGGAGGAAATCATTAAATGGAACTGGATGTGAACTGATTTCTTATATAAAAATTAACTACTGAGTTTTTTTGAAAACTAAATCTTATTGTGGGATCATTTTGCAGTGTATACAAATATCAAACTGATATGTTGTGCACCTGATGATATTGTTATATCAATTATACCTCAATAAAAATATCTTAAAATAAATCAAATATAAACTTATAAAAGTCATGATCAATTAATTTTCTTGTTGAAGGAGACCCTGAAAAACCTTTCTTTGAAGCCATCCTACACTGCCATTTCAATTTTTAATAATTTTCTCAGCACAATTTATCTACAGATAAAATCAAGTATTTAAATAACTGGTTCTCAAAGTGTGGTTCCTGGACCAACTGTTTCACAGGCACCTGGGGAGCTTGTTTCAAACAATGCTCTATACTCAGAAAAACTGGGGCAGAGCCCAGAAATCTGCATTTTAACCTATAATTATGACTCCTCAGAAACTTGTTCTTTGGCTAATTTCCTTTACAACATGCTGGTTAGAAAGGCAAATATTAACTTCAAAGGATTCTGTGCATAAAATACATTAGGTCTATTTGAGATTGTAATGCACTTGAAAATACTTAGATAAAGAGTACCAGAGAGGGTCAAAGTAGTGTTATAAGTATGCAATAAAGATTAGCTTATTTTATTACTAAGAAGTACATAATATGCCCATGTAATATATGCACTTTTCACACAAATGTTTATCATATTACTCTTTTAAATGCAACTAACTCCATCACCTTAGGATTATTCAACTGAGTCAGACAAATCAAGAGTGTTAAAGAGAAATTGCTAATATAAAGCTCATTAACACTGACAGCAACACATAACAGAAGGATAATACAGGGTGTTATATTGAGAGAAAGAGAGAGAAAGAAAGAGAACTTTAAAGAAAGGGTAGTGTTACATTTAATGGTCCTGTGTGATTTTGCAATATTTGCTGAGTACATCTGAGCTTCTTGTGGCTTTGTAGATAATGAAAATACCATAAACCTTGCTTTATGACTGCCTTATCACTCTTTAGAATAACCTTGACAATAGAGCCGCTTGTGGTAAGAGAGGAGGGTGAGAAGCTTGGGTTAGGGCAACATGAACTTCAGAGGTAATGCCAGTCAATAAAGCATGTCTTTAACAGTAAATCATTGGAGAGTTAGTGCCATTGTTATTAATGTTTAATAATTACTAAACACTTGCATTGTGTTTTATGCACAAGGAAATGGGCAAGAAGGAGGGAGGAGAAAAGTGTTGGTGTTGGGGGAACAGAGAGAAGAGGTAGGGAGAAGAAAGGAACAGAAGGAGAGAATGTGAGAAAGCCAAGAGAGTACTGGAAAGAGAGAGAAAGAATGAATTAACCATTTTTGCACACAGCTGTTGTAAATGTGGATGTGTTATCCTAAAAGTTCTGTGTACCACATAAATGAATTCGTAAATTAAAAATTGGAGTTCTGTTTATTAAGAAAGATTGTTGACCCTAAGTCAAACTTGATTACAAATAATTACACAGAAATACTGCATAAAGATTCATCATTGCTAGAAAGCGTAAGATGTGAGAACTTACCATCACCTGGGAAAATAAAAGCTATTCCTTCACTGAGCTTTAGTACTGACCAAATATATAGCAGGAAACTTAAATTCCAATATAATTTTCTTAGACTCCACAAAAGTACAAAAAGCACTACTATAATGAATGTTACAGTTTTTAACACCAGTATTAAACATTATTTATTATTCACAAATATAGTTTTATGCATGAACTCGTGAGAATATATGTATTTCTGTTAATATTCCTATGCCTCTTTAGTGTTTATTTCTGTATATGTACAGGTCTGTATTTGTATTTCAAAACTAATAACTTGAGCATTTTTAAAGGAAGAACTGTAAAATTCAATAATTTAAGGTTTCTTTGGGTAAACATTCCCAAGGGAGTAAAGTCAAAAAAGAGACTTGAAATGAATTTTAAAAATCTTATTTATCTTATTCTGGTTCTATATTAAACTCATTCAACTATAGATTTCTGGACTCTAGATTGTAAATTCTCTGAAATAACCCTTAAAAGTCTGGTTTTTAAAAGTTCACTAGATCATTTTGATTCAGTTGGTCTAAGAATTGACATTTAGGAAGGTACTAATTCCTTAACTCTCTCTTCTAGGTCTACCCACCCAAGAGGCTGGGAGAAATCCAATCTGTTAAAAAGTACTCTGTTCTTAGTATTTCATTGGCATATGCAGTGTTGTCCTGCTCTGGAGTTCCTAACATACCTCCAAGGCCCTTATTAACTAGTTTTCTGCTTCGTAATTCAGTTCCTTAGGAGATACGCTTCAATACTCACTCACTCATCATCTCTGAAGTAATCCTACCGTGAATGACCCTTATTTTCTCAACATCAATGGCTAAACTTGACCTGAGCAGGCTTCCTCCCCTGTGCTGACTGCCTGCCCTCTTGGATTTCCACATTTTAAATTTGAGGTTATGAAGCATGAAGAAGAGGTTTTGCACTGAGGGGAGAGGAGAAGAAAAATATAATTTGCAAGAAGAACTGGGAAGAAATTTCCTGATTTCTTTAAATTTTAAGAATAGATGACTTCCCTAAGATACACTTATTTAGAATTTCGTGGTAGCTTGATATATCATTTACATGAAAATAAATATCCTGAAAATACTTTTCTAAACTAAGTCACAGAATTTTCAAAGCCATTAGTTCACAAGTGTTTGTTATCATTACCTTCTCTACAAATAGAAGGTTTATAATCTTGTTGGTTTAATACTACTGTTGCAATAACAGTGAGATTAACTATCCTGGCATTCTAACTCGAAGTCAGCAATCGTCGATGGGTAAGTCATTAGAGTTTATGATAGAGTCTATTTTCCAAGAGGCAACATCTCTAAATAGTATGTAGCAAAAAAGATGTGGAATGGATTTTATTGCTGATCTCACGGATTGTGACCCAGGTGATCTTAAACAAGTCTCTTAAACTTTCACCTCTTATTCTTTAAGATGTGAAGAATCTGCTAAACCTCTAACAACAACATCTACATCATCTCCCTCTAGTTTGCATATTACACTAGATGAATCTATCTAAGATACAGTTTTGATTATGGCATTTCTCCAATAAGGAAAAGGTACTGTGGACCCATTTGCTCTCCTCCCAGGGCACTTTCCTGTGCTCCCACTTAGCACCATGTTTCCCTGGCTCCCCTGCAGCTAGAGTGCTGTATGAGGACAGATTTCACCAGGTACATGAAACATGAAAGTGAAGTGGAACACTTCTGCCTTTCTGCATCTTTTGGCTGTTTTTTCATTGATGGTAAGTGGGGAGACAGAAACCACAATCTGACTGTCCTCTCCCAGTTCAGCGTTCACCATATACCCCTTCCTTTCCAGAGCCCAGCCTTGCTGCAACCCCTTGAGATCCCCCAAAGTGCCATGCTGTTTCTGGGCTCTAGGCTCATTTTATTTCCCATCCCATCCACATGAAGCTGTAACTTCCTGAATATACAATGTTCTCTCTTGGCCCCAGACCTTGTACATTCTGTTTTCATTTTGGAATGTTCTCCCTGTTCTTCATTTACATGACTCTTACTCACTCATCATCTCTTACCTTAGATATCACTTCTTACAGGAATACCTTGCTTGACCTTCTAAGACCAGATTAAGTGCCACTTCTCTGTACTCAGATAAGATCCTGTATTGACCGATATCATAAGACTTATCAAACTGTACTGGTTTTTACTCGTTCCTCTCCACTAGAAGAAAAGCTCCATGAGGATCTTGTCTTGTTTATTAATAATTCCCAGAGTTTGGTGCAGTCCCTAATTCAATGTTTGCAGTCACTAATATTTATGAAGTAAATATATTTAAATACCTTTTACTCAAAAATATCTGTAAGTCATTGCAGACGGGGATCCTTGTTATACTTGCAGACAGCATACAGAGTACCTAACACAGTACTGTGTCCATAGTAGGAACTCAACAAATATTTATTGAAATTTTAAAAAATTTATTGAAATATTTTTAATTTATTAAATTTGATTCAAGGGTCACTAAACCTTCTAAATAAAAATTAGGTATTGTAAACTTGGTTTTGAAACATATTAATGATAATACAATTGCCATTCCAAAGGACTATTTTGTCTAGAGAACACCTGCACTCAGAATTTTCAGAGGAAAACAAGTTTCTCTTCCTGGGAATGTCTTTATGAACATTACTAACTTGTAATGTTCTATTAAAGGTCTAAGGTTCTATTGAAATAGAAGTGTAGAATCTTCTCTTGACCTTGTTTAGTTAGTCATTACTAGAAGATTGGAAACTTCAAGAGCGCTGGGTTCAGAATCTCAGTTCTTGCAGAGGGATATGTGTGATGCCTTTTACCTTTGGAAAACAGTGCTTTTGTTTGTTTGTCTGTTTTGAGATGAAAGTGTGTCTTCAATATCTTAATTTCATTATCTGTTCATGAAATAGCTAGATCCAGTTATAATTAAATTTTTATACTACTGTTCTGTTGACTTGCCCAAATCTTACTAAGAGAGTTTTAGGGCAAATTTGGTTTTAGGGATGTAAGAATTCTCATTTGTTAAGCTAATAATTAGTTCCAGAGTTGTCATTTTAATTCCTAAAATGTAGTTCATACTTTTAGAATTTAGCACATTTTCATTTGGACTGCAAACTCTAAGCAAAGTTGTCACTAGATAAGTAGAAAGTGAGAATTCAATGCACCAACGTGTGCAGAGTGCTTAGCACAGCAGTGCTGACATGTGCTCTCTCAATAGGTGTTAGCTACTATTTCTTTAGTTCCAAGGTTCAAATGAAGTGAAATAACAGTTTCATTCAGGATATGCCATGCTATTCCTGTTTGGTTCCAGTTCAGTAGTCTTATAAAATAAATGCACTTGCTTCATATTACAGTAAATAAATGTCAGTGCTTTCAAACTCAATTACCTATCAGTAGCAAATTACAAGTGGATCAAGGTACAATCACTTAGTGTAGTTTATTCTGGTTTAAGAAACACAGTTAAATGTGTTTCAAATATCTGTTTCAGAGTCCATTATGTCTTGCTACTATTGAATGCAAATGTTAATTCCTATGGCACCTTTTTATTTACAGATCTCCCAGTGGAACATTCCTGAATTCTCCTACAATGGTACAATATATTGACCATCTAAAAATTAAACCTCTGTTCAATGCAGGTTAGTTTTGGCCAGATCTAGAAATCCAGAGGTCACTAATTTTAATTTACCGTATTTTTTGAACTATAAGACACACTCCCCCCCCAAATTTGGGAGGAAAATGGGGGTGCATCTTATAGTCCAAATGTAGCTTACCTGGCTGTTTACATTTACATTGGTGAAATATTATGTTATTTATGTTATTAAATAATTTACCACATTTTTTGCTTCAAAATTTTTTCCCCTATTTTCCTCCTCTAAAACTTAGGTGTGTCTTATGGCCCAGTGGGTCTTATAGTCCAAAAAATATGGTACTTGTATCTGTATGATGGAATTTATTTTCCAGAACAGTTGTCAACTCATTTCTTTGCTTACTTCCCTCCCAAGTTTTTCATACTTCTTGCCAATATCCCTCCCAAGTATTTTTCTTTCAGTAAATTCTTGCCAACTTCCCTCCCAGTTTTTTCTTCCAATGTCTTAAATATAAAAACTGTCAGGCAGTGGTGAAATAGACAACACAGCAATTTTACTTCTTCACCTTACACAGTAAGTGGTTTTATTACAATTCGTATGTAATGACCGTCATAACAAATACTTAATGTAACATACTTGGTGTTTACAAAAGGATCTCGACTTTTTTTTTAAACCAATTGCATATCCTAAGCCCCTGACTTCTTCTCACAACCCCCCTCCCCACCTCCCATCGTGAACACTATAAAGGTCAATTACTTCTCCAAACCCAGGTACTTTCATAAGAGAGTGACTCACTGAATAAAGACAGTTCAATTACTCATTAAGTAAACACCGGCCTGCCTAGAGTTTTCTCACTGTTAGCTGTGGGGCCATGTGGTGGGATGAGGAATTGGTGAAGTACAAAAGAGGTGGTTTTCTGGGAACAAAAAAGGCAAGAGAACAGTGAGGTCTGTCACTCTTTCAATAAGGAAATATGATTATAATCTCCTTAAGAAATAAGTTAATGAGGGCCCAGTTTTGTTAATTACTCTTTCTAAACTGGCAAAGTCTCCAGTAGTAGTTACAAAAGTTGGAAATATTCAAGAGGAGTCTAAGATAGTTTGGGTACTTGGAAAGCAAGAAAAAAGAGGATAAGTTAATGGTCATTGGGATAAAAATGATATTTTAAAAATAATTATCAGTTTGCCTAGGAATCCATTCTACCATGATCTAGATCCAAAGCAGGATACATAAGCAAGACGTGCAGATGCTGCTAAATAGGAGCCCTAAAGGTCAAGAATCTGAACTTTCTCACTCCTGTTTCCACATTACAAGTTATTCTGTCAGCACACAACTCTTTCCGTGCCCTTCCCTGTGATAACGCCTTTGAGCTATCCCACTGAGTGAATAGTTTTCAACAAACTGAAATCAGAAAACTATGTGAAATATGTTGTGCGTGCTTTTTCGTCTCCAAGTAAATTTACACCTACCAGCCTACTCCTATGACACCAAGCATCACTACATACGCAAGTGCTTTGTAGGCAGTAGAGCTGAACAAAAACACAAAAATGAGGAAGAAAATATTCCATCCTCATCTCCAGTTCCAAGTCTAGATGTAGTACATTAAAAAAAAAAACAGATCAACTTTGGCAGTCAAAATGAAAACATATTGAGTCATGAATGTTTGTATTTGGTGACAGGGGACACCTAGAGAAAGAAGGTAAGGGATTCTTCTGCTGGCAAGAGCTGTAGGTATTGCATGTTCCTACGTTCAGAGCTCCTCCTCACTTAAAAAAATAAAACTTTCATTTTGGAAGGTTCTCACTGGCATTTTTCAAAGGTGTGAACACCTGTTTAACAATAACAACAAAAATACAAAAACTGGCAACTCTAAAGTCACTGAGAATAGAGGAAACTTCATTTGGACTGTGAACATAATTGGCACTTTTGATTATTTTTATCGGTCACTCCCAGCAATAATATGCTGTCATGTAATGTCTCCTCAAACTCTTAGACTGTGAGCCTCAGAGAAGAACATTTTTTTTCCACAAAATTCTTGCAACTGGCATGCCTACTTCAAAATACTTCTGAAACAGTCATTGAGTAAGAATTTACCCTTCTGCGTATCAATGTGCTAGGGGAAGTATACCAATATAAATTCTTTAGAATTGCTGTTCTCAAGAAATTTACCATGTAGTTTGACAGATAACAACATACAGGAAATGTTCAGGAAAGAGGAGCGAACAGAATACACTAATGTATTCTGCACTCACTACATCTGTCAGTTTAAAGGAATTTAAGTGTACAAGGAATTTTAGGAAACCCTGAATGGTTTTGCCTATCATAAGATGACTAAAAATGTCTTGCAAAAGTCAGCAAGACAGTGTATTACAAATGAAATGTTAAGCGTTTTATTTCACATCAAAAATGGAGGTCGTCACTGCTATTAGTAAGTTTTTGGTAAAGCCCACTAGCGGGTTCCCCATTGGTGCTGTGTTGGTGAGACCCGTGATCCTTATGCCTTGGTGAGGTATTTCAGTTCTGTGTCATTTGGCTCCACGTCCTTTTTCCTAAAGTCACAGTATTTCTCCCTGTCCCTCTTTCCAAATCCTGTTGTGCAAGGAATCCTTAATCTTAAACCCATTTCTCTTCTCTCCTAATTTCTTGAGGAAAGTACTCACTCTTCCCTGAAGGATGCCCGTTTTTTCCTGATGCACTTTCCTACAGATGCAAATATGAAGTACATAGAGATGATCTTCCTAATATTCTCACAATTCCTCTGCTTAACTTTTGTCTCTTCTTGTTTATCATGACCATTATCTAGATTACTGAAATAGCAAATACTACTACCATTACTACTAATACGAATAGTTTCCATGTGCCAGAAACATATAGAAAACCCTACAAAGTAGGTTATATTATTCCCATATAGCAGAGGATAAAACTCAGCGCTCAGCAAGGGTAAATAACTTTCTTTAGTAACCCAGCTCAGTCAGATTTCAAAATCTATGTTCTTTCTGCTATCCCACAAAACTTTAAATCATGTCCACCTTAATTCAGCTCCTCATATTACAACCAAAGGGATATATCTAAAATGCAAAGCTGATTGAATCATACTTCTAACTAAAGCTACTCGAGACCAAATTTCTGAGACTGTTAGACAAGGCTCCCAAGACATAGCCTTCCAGCTTCATTCCTCCCCAGTCACTGTCCCAAGTCATACTCTAATCCTATCAAGAGGCTTGTGGTCCCCTGTACTAAACGAGTGGTTTTATGTCTCATTTTTATGCTCATACATTTTCCTCTGATCAGAATACTTTTCTCATCTTACTCATCCTTCTAGGTATCCATTTTTTACAGGAAGCTTCCAGAACTGTCCAGGCAAGCTAAAAGCCCTCAACTGGGCTTTCATACTGCTCTGAGAGTACCCACTACTTGCTATATTATATTGAAGTGGTCTCTTTATGTATGTTTTCCCCTAACTAGCCTGTAAGTTCTGTAAGGAAAGAGATAAGAAAGTTTTCCATTCTGTACCCACCTTGTTCCCACCACACTGAACAGTGCCTGGCATAAGGCAGTCACATAGTGCTGTTCGGGGACTGAAAGGGACATAGACATCGGAATCATCTCCCAACCCCACTGCCATTTCTGGAGCCTGGAACCAATGTGTCCACACTCTAAACCTTCAGGATCAATGCCCTCTGTTTTCTTCCACAGAACACTCCAACTTTTGTTGACTGGGTCATGAAGACCAACTACCATATTTACAGATGACCACTTTTACAACTTTCTCTTATAACTATTTTGTCAACATCAAAATTCATATTGATGGTTTTTCATTACTTTTGAGCTTCTTGGTTCTCCTTCTTAATTACGCCAACCTCCAGCCTGTTTCCATAGTAGTCACTTACTAACAAGAACTAACTCTCAGTCACATTTATCTTATGTCATGCTCTCTGGCAGTATTCTCCATCTCAAAAGATAGTAGAACAAACTGATGATTGCCAGAGGGGAGGGGGGGAGGGAGGACCAGGTGAAAAAGGTAAAGAAGTACAAAATGTCAGTTATATAATAGTCACAGGGATGTAAAGTACAGCACATGGAATATAGTCAATAATATTGTAATAACTATATATGGTGCCTGGTGGGTACTGGAAATATCAGGCGAACACTGTGAAGTATATGATTGTCTAATCACTATGTTATATACCTGAAACTAATACAAAATAATATTGAATGTAAACTGCAATTGAAAAATAAAATTAAAATACCAGTAAATAAAGGTAGTAGAAATGAGCTAATAGTTACTGAGTGGCTAACTTGTACCAGATGCCATGTTAGGCACCTTACATTTATTTCATTTTCTTTTGTCAATAATAGTGACCATTTACTCATCAATCTCCCACTTTTCCCCATTAACTCAACCATCTCTTTACTGGAATCTCTAGTGTTCTTAATAAAAAAATTTCTACAAGGCCATAATTTCCACCCTTGTCATCACTGGAATTCCGTAGTCACTGGCCTTCTGCTTTCTCTGGAGGTTAATTCTTACATTAGAAAAAAACAGATAGATTCCCATGCTTTCTCCTTTTACTTCCATAGAAATGCCTCTTTCTTTTTCCATTAGATTACATTTTTTATTGATATGTTTCTTTCTCCTACTGGTCCATGAACCTCTGAAGTATATGGACATTGTTTTATTTATATTTTCATAAAATACACCAATTCTCAATAAATGTTTTCAAAATAAAGACATTATCTTCTTCTAGCTTAAAAGTTTAATTAGGCACAAAAGGTCATATATTACATGATTCTATTTACAAGAAATATCCAGAATAGAAAAATTTTAGAGACTGAAAGTTGCTTAAGGCTGGTAAAGGAGATATGAAGAAATAAAAATTGATTGCTAATGGGGTTTCTTTTAAACTGGTTGAAAATGTGGTGATGGTTGTTCAACCCTGTGAATATAATAATAAAAAAAACACTGAATTATACACTTTAAAAATAATGTTAAAGCTGACCATGGAGTCAGAAAAAAAAATCAATAATATGTTCTTCCTCATATCATCTTTCTTTCCTTATTTTAACAGCTTTATGGAGATCAATTCATACACCACACAATTATTCATTAAAACACAGGTCACCATACTATGAACCTTTTAGAAAATGGCCCGCGTCTTATTCAACTTGGCATTTTCGAGACCTAGCACAGTAATCAGAATTGAGTATATGCTCATTATATGAATGAGGGACTGTTAACTCTGACTTTATACTAGTATTTTAACTATGCCATATTTGGATTAAATATAATTTTACAGGCTTACTTGGGGAATCAAACCACCACAATAATATTATTTCTATGGGAAAAGGTATATTCAAAGCAAAATATAAGCCTACCAGAAACCTTCCAACACATTTCCACTAATAAATAAATAAATCCCATGATTTATTTTGCAAGGCACTACCACATCTACATCCCAGTACCCTCACACACAAATATCTGTGTTCTCTGGGAACGCTCAGACTTTTTATGACGAATCTACTGAGTGTTCCAACCTCCAGGTTAGGAAAAACTCTTCCTTGGAAGAAGGGCTTTCGATGAATGAAGAATATCTTCTTCAAAGTAAATCCAATACTTTTTCAGGATAGCTTTTATTTTTATTGTACTTTCAGGTTTTAAGAGGATAGAACTTTTTAAAAACTGTTGAATTAGTCCACATATATAGAGAGAGCCATTTATGCAAGCATGTAGTCCTCTTTTGTAAAAATTGCGGTTTCTATCTATTACACAGTTAGCCATGTTCTACTTTCCATACACAGTATTCTGTTTTATTTTGTTCCCACTGCAATTTTTTTTTCATTAAAAGTAACTGAAAGGAATCTACTACTGTCGAATGCCATCTATCAAACAAGTGATTTTGAATGAAGATCACTATTCAGGAAATACTTCTGAAAACCTCATAATGATATATTCTCTGTAATTATTTACATCAATAGTTATTGAAGCTCCCATCATATAATTTATGTATCAGATAGCACAAGATCCATATACTGACTTCATTTGAAATATGTCACGTATTTCCAAATAATTAGCCCATTCCCCAATAATGTGAAATAAGTCAACAGCATCATCTTCATTTAACTATCATTTCAGAGAATTACAGTCACTAGAGATGATATATGTTGTTGACATAGTTATGTTGAAGGCCAAACAATAAGATAAAGTCACAAGTTTATCTCTGATTCTCTACTGGCAGGGAACACTCATTTTATTAGACTATGGCGTTCTTAAAATTATTAAAATACTCTTATGTAATTTGGAAATATCTGTTTTAAAATGCATGCCACATAAATGTCAACTGAGGACATATTCTCATAAATGAATGAAAAAATTCTTACCATTTCATAAAGAGTTTTTGTTCTAACCAAATGGTTCATCATTTTAAAAATAAAGTATACCTTCTTTATGTTTTTGTGAAAACATGATTAATATATGTAGACTGACTGATTAAGTAGGAAGCTCAATATACAATTTAGGTAGTTTGAAGGTTTCATATGTATAATCAGAAAATCTTCACATAATTACTTACCTCTTCTAGCTGGCATGCTTTGATGACACTCTTATATCTATACTCATCATAGCAAACACCAAAGATAATATTTTCTTTAATGGTGCCAGGCATGATCCATGAAAACTGAGAGCAGAATGAAATTCTTCCACTGTGCTTGATTTTACCCTCCGAAGGCTCCAGCTCTCCCATGAGCATCATCAGAAGTGAGGTCTAAGAATAAAACCATTGTTATTAAGTTAAATGATTGGATCAAATCACCCTCAGAATGCTCTTGCTTCCAAATGTCATTCTAAATGGAGGTATCTATTCTGATTTTGAAAGATTCTATATTAATTCATTCAGTTCAAAATTTATTAAGCACTTCCTGTTTTGAGTACACTTGTAGTGAACTGAAAAGTAGAAGACTAAAGATGAAACATAAAATTATTATTATAAATATAACCACTGGGGGTTGGGGGAAAACACATCCCTAACCTCTAAAAGTTGGAATGCCCTTGGGCTCCTACCTTGGTCGCTTTCTCTTCTTATCAACATTCTCTCCCTTGGAATCTCACCTAGCCCCATGTCTTTACCCTGCTGGCCCCCACTTCGTTGAAACCAGATTTATCCAAATAACATCTCTGTTTAGATTTCAAATAGGTATCTTAAAGTTAACATTCCAAAATCAATCTGTAACCAAAACCTGTTTCTCCCATAACATTCTCAATAAATAGAACCTTCATCCTTCCAGTTATTCAGTCCAAAAACCTTGGACTCACCCTTGAGTCTTCCATTTTTCTCACATGCCATGTTCAATCTCGAATCCGTTGTATCTTTCTTGGAAACATGTCCTGAATCTATTGCTTTGATTACTGCTAGGATTAAGCCAACACTGTCCCTTGACTGGATTAGCACAATAGCCTTTTAACTCACCCCCTTGCTTTTCCTACGATTTGTTGATTTTCCTACACTCAACTGCCCTTGATTTCCTACAGTCTATTCTCAAAGTAGCTCTATCAAAATGTATTTACATATCTCTTATTATCATGAATAAAATACATTATCTTTTCATATGTTAAAGGCCACTTCTATTTTCATTTTTGGTGTAATATCTGTTCACATACATTTTTCTAACAGGTTGTTTGTATGTTTTTTTTTAATTTTAGGTTCACTTTATTTAGAGAGAGATCAATCCTTTGTGCAATATAAATTGCACATATTTATCTCAGAATGACGTTTTTTCCTTTTGTTTTCCACATACATGTGTGTTTTTTTTTTCAATGTGGTTTAATTTATCTTTTATTTATGGCTGCTGGACTTTCAGTCATAGAAAGGCTTTCTTCCTCCGTGGTTGTATTTTTTTTCCTTTTCATTTATGCATCCTCCATTGTTTTCTTTAAGCGTTCTATCATCTTATTTTTGTCTTTATTGTTTGATCTATTTCAAATTCATCAGGCTTATGATGTGAGA
Source organism: Micronycteris hirsuta (assembly GCA_004026765.1). Taxonomy (NCBI): domain Eukaryota; kingdom Metazoa; phylum Chordata; class Mammalia; order Chiroptera; family Phyllostomidae; genus Micronycteris; species Micronycteris hirsuta. The sequence continues at coordinate 117,353 of PVJI01000856.1, forward strand.
TTTGGATACAATTTTTTTGTTTGCCTTCAAGTGGCTGTCCAGTTGTCCAACACCATTTATTGAATAATCCATTTTCCTCACTGATTTTAGATGCTACTTTTACCAAATATGAATTCCTTTATGCATTTGGATCTATTTTTGTAGCTTTAATTCTATTCCACTGGTTCATCTATTTATTTATGTACCAGTAATTCACTTTTTAAAATTATTGAGCCCTTATAATTTAATATAATGTATCAATATCATTAAGTTATGACATTTTACATTAAAAACACATAAATATATATACACATACATACTTATATATACATATACAAAAATAAATATGTAATTTATATATTTATACAGTTATCAATGTTTTGGTATTTTGTGAGATATGAAGTTAAATGAAAACATTAAATATATACATATAAAATAAAAAAATATTAATTAAACTCTGAAGACACTGTATTTTACTTAAAAAATAAGCAAAAGCAGAAGCTAACAGCTTATTCTACACATCTAATTCTCAGTTTCTATAACCAAGCTAAAGCTTAGTACCAGAGCATGGCCAGGATGAGTGAGGGAGACTATGTGGTGTCGGGGGTTGTCAGCAAAGCCACAGAACAGTTTCAGTTGTCATGGGGATAACAGAAGAACGGAAAATCCCCCCATCCTGGGGGAGATGTGGCAAGCCAGCCTTCAGCACCCAGTGGTGCAGATTCTTAAATCAATAGTGCTTAATTAAAATAATTTAAGGACATTTCCTGAATGAAAGATACTTAATGTAGATTAGAACAAAAACCACACAATTTTCCCAAAGCTGTTTAATAAATTTGTAGCTTATTTGCATCTCTAATTTCATTCCTTCACGTGCTTTAAATTTATTTCCTAAAGAGAACAAGTATTTTATCATTATCTGAATGATGGCCCATATCCTTGAAGATCACTATAAAGTCTTCCCTTCTCCTGACAATGAGGTTTAGGCCTTTAGCTGTTTTCACTTTCTTTTTTTTTTTTTTAATAATTACTTTATTGTTGTTCAATTACAGTTATTTGCATCCTCTCCCTTCCCCTCCTCTCTCCCCCTCCAACCCCACCCCCCTCCCCAGCCTCCCTCCTCCCCCTTGGTTCTGTCCACGTGCCCTCCATACTTATGACAAAAACTTGGAGTGTGTGTGTTTGGGGTGGGGGGTGGGCAGGCAGGGTGACCAGCACTGAGTAAATTAACATTCCTGTGTATTTCCTTTAAAAAACTATCCCATTCAGTAATTGTTCTCTTGATAAACCACAAGCAAATCTGAGTCCATTCTCCAAAATTCTAATATCAACAAAATGAGGCCTTTTGCCTATGTGGTGACAGAGGTAAAATCTGAGCCATGTTTTCCCTAGACCAGTTCTGAAAAAATGTATATGCCGTAGACATTTGGCATAATATGGATGGTTCATTTGTTCAGTAAAGTTACTGAATGCCCACCATGTATAAAACACTGTGCTGAGTGCTATACAAAATTTAAAGGTACAGAAGAAAGAGTCACTGGATATAATATTAAGAAATAAGGGCTATAGGATGTTATCAGTGGAATCATTTATATTTTAAGAAATACTACATGTAAGCATTCTCCTAATACCAATATAAGAATTTCTCCAAAATACCTTTTTACACTACAGAAAAACTAAAAAAAGGAAAGAAGAAATGCATGCCAAATTAAGATCATAATGGTAAGGAATAAAAGAGACTACCTTGCCTGCTCCAGTAGATCCAGCAATCGCCAACAACTGTCCTCTTTCTATCTGGAAATTGATATCTTTCAGGACGGGAGTACCAAGAAGTGAGAAGTTACTGAAGAAGAGGCTGTTATCCCTGTTGGAAATGTTTCTATTTTTATTGTTTTGTTTTGCATTCTCAAATAATTCCCCAAATCCCTGTAAAAAAAAAACATAGAAAGTAAAAAAGTAGGCTTTCCAGATAATTTCAATAGTTATTTATCTTATGTATGATGAGTTCTAAAAGCACATGGACCATGATCCATACATTGCAGCATGTAATTATGCAGCCCATGATTTCCAGAGCATTTGAAAAATTATAATTACAGCATTTAATACAAACATAGTTTTAATTTCTTTGATTGTTGCTCATCATCAAATTAAATTAAATACACCCATCTACCTATACAAATATTTATATATATATAACTTCTCCTATAGGCTGGATACATAAACATTATTTTTTAATCCTCAGCATAATAATAATATATGATGTAAGATTTGATAATCCTTTTCTTTCAAAGCTGTAGACTGAGATTTAGAGAGGTTAAGTGATTAAAGTCACATAACTAATAAGCCAGAGTTGAATTACAACCCAAATCTGACTTCTACTCCATCATGTTGGTGGTACCTTCCTCTGAAAAGCTCAAATTGTTTCTTTAAGTGGTTATTACTAAACATAAATGTGCAAACATTGTCAGATGATTTGAATAAATACCTTTTACCCAGGAAGGCAATCAACAGTGTCTTACCTAGCTTAAAATACATTTCAGAAGAGTTGAAGGATAAGGCATTTTAATTACTTATTTCATTGCTTAATTTTCAATAACTTACTTAATACACATTAACTATTTGCATTTTAATTGTAAAGTTACACATTTTCTTTTTTTTACTTTACATTTATTGTCAACACCATTACAGATGTCCCCATTTTCACCCCCTTTGCCCACCTCCACCCAGCTCCCAACTTCCTTCCCTCTGGCCATACCACACTGTTGTCTGCGTCTATGCGTCATACACGTATGTTCTTTGGCTAATCCCTTCACCTTCTTTCATCCAGTCCTCCCTCTCCCTTCCCCCCGACACCTATCAGTTCGTTCCATGTATCCATGCCTCTGTTTCTATTTCGTCAGTTTATTTAGTCCATTAGATTCCACATATAAGTGAGATCATGTGGTATGTCTTTCACTGACTAGCTTATTTCACTTAGCATAATAGTCTCAGGTTATTCCATGATGTTGCAAAAGGTAAGGTAAAGGAAGCTGATTGGCTTGACAAAGAGAAAGACTTCATAAATTCATTAGTTTTCTATAAATTGAATAAACTGAGAATGCAGCTCCCAAGTTTTGACAAAAATCCATTTAACAGATACACAATAAACCAGAATTGCATCTTTCGCCACTACTTTAACTTAGGTTCAAAAATTTATGTCAACTTAAAATGTGTCAGAGAAACATAGTTTTGCAAAATCCTTTTAAATTTGAAGACAGCTGCCCTGACCAGTGTGGCTCAGTTGTTTGGGCATCTTCCTGCAGATCGAAGGTCCCAGTTCAATTACCGGTCAGGGCACATGCCTGGACTACAGGCCTACTCCCCACTTGGAACATGTGAGAGACGCAACCAATTGATGTCTCTCTCACACACTGATGTTTCTCTCCCTCCTTTTCCTCTCTAAAAATAACAGAATAAAAAAATTCCAAGGAGGCAATTAAGTATTTATAAATGATTAAAAGGCATTTGCTTTTCCCTTATTCATTTAATTATCAAATAGATTAAGCTTGGTGAGCATCATCTCTGCATTAAAAACCACTTCAAGAATCCAACATGGGAGAATACCATATGAATAAATGTTAGTTTTGCCATGTGTTTAGTGCTACAACTGAAAATCATACCAAGTCCTGTAGGAGTACATTACAGAGAGAAACCAACTCAGGCTGGAGCTTGACCAAGCAAATGATATACACACTAGGCTGTACAGGATATAGGTGGGATTTGACAAGACCAAGAAATAGTATATGTATGTAGGAAGAGGGATCTGCACACATAATGATTTAGGCTTAAAAGAACAAATTAGGAGGAAGATAGAATTAGGTGGAATGAATAGAAGTCACAGGAACCTCCTTCCAGGACCAATCTGGAATTACAATTAAATTGTGGAGAAATCACCTGGAACAAACAACTGAGCAATAGCAAAGGAGAAGCCTTAAAACCTCAGACAGACAGAAGAATCAGCCTCAGCATAACCTGACTGGTAAGGAGTGCAGTGGAGACTGGAGAAGGCTGGCTGACCACCCACAGGCAGCAGCACTGGAGGGATAATTAAGCAGCCAGTTGGATCCTCCTGAGAATAATGGGGTCTAAACCCTAAGCTAGGATTCCCAGCCTAGAGCACCAGAGTCCAAAAAGTACACAGATAACAACCGGCAGAGAAAAGCGGTGGTGTTACTCCCTGCCAGAGATGGACAGCTAGAGACGCAAAGGGCCATTTAAAGGCCCAATGCACAAATTTTCATTTGCAACCATTTAACCTGAGCTCTGGCAAAGGCAGGGGCAGAGTGGGTTGGAGACCCCTTAGGAGAGATTAGGGACGGAATCCTTAGGGAGAGAACTGAGAGATCAGGCACTGGGATACTGGTGCTAAATCATCCCCCGTATGGCAGCAGCCATCATGTTCAGGCAGATCACTCCCCTCCCGAGCAGCAGCAGCCTGAGGGGAAACAATAACCCTGACCCCAGCAGGGATTCTGTCCTGCCCTACGGTACTTAAACCTGACTGCTGTGTGCAAAGTGACTAGATTAACAACCAAAGGAGACAGCCACAGACAGTAGATCCCTGGAAGTCTCAAACTGGCTGCCAAAGGTCAGACAGGGTCAACATCTGACATCACCAGAGGCAGATCCAGAAAGAAAAAAACATTGGTAAATACTAGAGGCTACAAAGATGAAAACCACTGTGGTCTTCTCCATGATTTGTGATATTTTCTTTGCTGCATAGCTTTTTAACATTCATTTCTTGTCCAGCAAGTTTGTACATATTGTCACTACATTTTATACTATAGTTTATTTCAATTTACATATTTTGCCCCTCCCTTCTCTTACCCTATTTTATCTTCTTCTTTCCTCTCATTATTTTCATTTCAAATTTTGTTTTCTCTGTTGCTACAACTCGTTTCCATTCTTTACTCTTATAATTTCTTCCCCATACAGATAAAGAACAAATTTTCTTGTCAATGGTCATCTCACATCCTTCTATCCTACTCTTAAAATACCTGAGTACTCTCTCCACCTGTAGCACTCTTTGCTCGTTGATTGTGGATAAGGTACAAAGAGGAAAAATGAATAAGTATCTATTAATAATAACTTTCCATGTAAATGGGTTAAATGCTCCAATCAATAGACATAGGGTCGCTGAATGGATAAGAAAACATGACCCACACATATGCTGGCTACAAGAGACCCACCTCAGAACAAAAGACCTACACAGACTGAAAGTGAAGGGTTGGAAAAAATATTCCAAGCAAATGGACAAGAAAATAAGCCTGAGTAGCAATACCTATATGACAAAATAGACTTCAAAACAATGGCCATAAAAAGAGACACAGAAGGACACTTCATAATACTCAAGGCAAGAATCCATCAAGACATAAATATTGTAAACATATAGGCACCCAAAATAGGAACATCCATATATATAGGGAAAATCTTGGAGGACTTCAAGAAAGATATAGACAGTAACATAATTATAGTAGAGGATTTTAACACCCCACTGTCAACAATGGATAGATCTTCCAAACAAAATATGAACTAGTTTATTGTGGACCTGAATGATGCATTAGATCAAATGAATTTAACTGATATATATATAGAGCCTTAATTCCCAAAGAAGCAAAAATACACATTCTTTTCAAGTGCACATGGAACATTTTCAAAGATAGACCACATGATAGGACACAAAACAAGCCTCAACAAATTCAAGAAAATTGAAATCATATCAAACATTTTATCAGACCATGAGGGCTTAAAACTAGAAACTAAACTCAAGAAAAAATCTCAAAAATATTCAATCTCATAGAGACTGACTAGCATGCTAATAAACAATGAATAGGTTAATGATGAGATCAAGAAAGAAATAAAAAAATTTCTGGAAACAAATGAAAATGAACACACAACAGCCCAAAACCTATGGGATACAGTGAAGGCAGTCTTCAGAGAGAAGTTCATAGCAATACAGGCCTACCTAAGAAAGATAGAAACATTTCAAACAACCCTACACCTACAAGAACTGGAGGAAAAACAACAAAGCCCAGAGCAAGTAGAAGGAAGGAAATAATCAAGATCAGAGCAGAATTAAATGACACAGATAGAGGCTAAAAGAACAATTTAAAGGATCAGTAAATCCAGGAGCTGGTTCTTTGAAAAGATAAACAAAATTGACAATTCTTTAACAAGATTCATTAAGAAAAAAAGGGAGAGGACCTAAATAAATAAAATCAGAAATGAAAGAGGAGCAATTACAAGTGATACCACAGGAATACAAAGGATTGTAAGAAATTACTATGAACAACTATATGCCAAGAAATTTGAAAGCCTGGGTGAAATGGACACATTTCTAGAAAAATATAATATTCCCAAACTTGATCAAGAAGAAGCAGAAAGCCTGAACAGACTGATAATAGCTAGTGAAACTGAAGCAGTAATTAAAAAACTCTCATCACACAAAAGCCCTGGACTGGATGCTTTCACAGGAGAATTTTACAAAACATTTAAGGAAGAGCTAACCCCTATCCTCTCAGACTATTCCAAAAAATCTAAGAAGAAGGAAGACTCTTAAACTCTTTCTTTGTGGCCAGCATCATCCTAATCCCAAAACCAGACAAAAATACAACAAAGAAAGAAAACTATGAGTCAATATTGCTGATGAATATAGATTTTAAAGTCCTCAACAAAATATTGGCAAACCGAATCGAGCAATAAATCAAAATGATCATACACCATGATCAACTGGGATTTATACCAGGGATATAAGGAGGGCTACAATAAATGTAATACATCACATAAACAAAAGGAAAGAAAAAATCACATGATCATATTAATAAAAGTGGAAAAAGCATTTGATAAGGTACAGCACCCATTTAAATAAAAACACTCAGCACAGTGGGAGTAGAGGGAGCATTCCTCAACATGATAAAGGCCATAGATGAAAAACCTACAGCAGACATCATAGTCAACAGGCAAAATCTAAAAGCTTTCCCACTAAGATCAGGAATAAAACAAGGATATCTGCTTTCACCACTTCTATTCAATATAGTATTGGAAGTCCTAGCCATAGCAATCAGACCAAGAAGAAATAAAAGGCATCCAAAGAGGAAAGGAGGAGGCAAAACTGCCATTGTTTGCAGATGACATGATAGTATACAGAGAAAACCCTACAGACGCCACCAAAAAGTACTCGACCTAATAAGTGAATTTGTCAAAGCAGCAGCAAGATACAAAGTCAATATTCAGAAGGCAAAGGCATTTTTGTACACCAACAATGAAATATCAGAAACAGAAATCAGAACAAAAAATTCCATTTGCTATAGCAACAAGAAAAATAAAGTACCTAGGAATAATCCTAACCAAGGAAATAAAAGACCTGTACTCAGAAAACTACACAACACTGAATAAAGAAATTAAGGATGATACAAATAAATGGAAGCATATCATATTCATGGGTTGGAAGAATGAACATCATCAAAATGTCCATACTACCCAAAGCAATTTATAGATTCAATGCAATCCCTATTAAAATATCAATGACATATTTCAGAGATACAGAACAAACATTTCAAAAATTTATATGGCATCATAAATGGCCCTGAATAGACACAGCAATTTTTAGAAAGAACAAATTAGGAGGGATCGCCAAACCTGACATCAAACTATATTACGAGGCCACAATAATCAAAACCGTCTGGTACTGGCATAAGAACAGACATATAAATCAATGGAACAGAATAGAGAGTCCAGAAATAAACCCTTGTCTCTATGGTTAATTAATACTCAACACAGGGGGCCGAAGTATAAAACGGAGTAAAAATAGCCTTTTCAACAAATGGTGTTGGGAGAGTTGGACAGCTATATGTAAAAAAAATGAAACTTGACCACCAACTTACACCATACACAAAAATAAACTCAAAGTGGATAAAAGACTTAAATATAAGTCCTGATACCATAAAAGTCCTAGAGGAGAACATAGGCAGGAAAATCTCAGATATTCCAGGATGCAATATTTTCACCAATATTTCCCCCCAGAGTAAGGGACAAAAAAGAAAGAATAAACAAATGGGACTTCATCAAAATAATAAGCTTCTGCACAGCTAAAGAAAACATCAGCAAAATGAAAAGGAAACCAACCATGTGGGAAAATATATTTGCCAATGATACCTCAGACAAGAGTTTGATTTTCAAAATATATAAAGAACTCATTTGACTCCACTCCAGGAAGACAAACAATTAAAAAAACGGGCAAAGGATCTAAACAGACACTTCTCCAAGGAGGTCACACAGAGTGCCCATAGATGAATGAAAGGATGCTCAGCATCACTAGCCATCAGAGAGATGGAAATTAAAACCACAATGAGATGCCACTTCACACTGGTCAGAATGGCCATCATAAACAAATCAACAAACAATAAGCGCTGCCAAGATTGTGGAGAAAAGGGAACCCTAGTACATTGTTGGTGGGAATGCTGCCATGTGGAAAACAGTATGGCATTTCCTCAAAAACCAAAAATGGAACTGCCTTTTGACCTGCCAATTCCACTGCTGGGATTATACTCTAAGAATCCTGAAACACTAATTCAAAAGAACCTATGAGCCCCTAAGTTCATATCAGCACAATTTATAATAGCCAAGTGCTGGAAGCAACCTAGGTGCCCATCAGTAAGTGAGTAGATCAAAAAACTATGGTACATTTACAAAACGGAATACTATGCAGCAGAAAGAAAGAAGGAGCTCCTACCCTTTGTGACAGCATGGATGGAACTGGAAAGCATTATGCTAAGTGAAATAAGCCAAGCGATGAAAGACAAATACCATATGATCTCACCTATCAGTAGAACCTAATCAACAAAACAAAGCAGCAAAATATAACAAAATATAAGCAGAGACATAGAAATAAAGAACAAAGGGACAGTAACCAGAGGAGGGAGGAGGGAGATAATGGGGGAAAGAAGGGGAAGGGTCATCAAGGAACATGTATAAAGAACCCATGGACAAAGCCAAAGCGGGGAAGGATTGATGATGGAAGGTCGGGGTGGGTGGGGCGGGGGAAAGTGGTGGTAGGACAATGGAGACAACTGTATTTGAACAATAAAAAGAAGTACAAACTGTGTCTCTGGAATGATATACATGGCAAGGTGACAAACGTTGTGCTTGGTACTGTGGGCAGTATAGGATGTGTACAATGCTTAGGAGGACTTTTATCTAAGAAGACAAAATGACTAATGGCAGGTTATTGTTAATAATAACTTTGATTTCTGATTACAGGAGTAAGACACTAATTTTAGGAAATTTGAAAAACACAGAAAAGCAGAAAGAAAAAAAAAGAAGTTACCTATAGCACTACTACTGAGAAAAAACTATGTTTGACATTTCAACTGATATCCCTCTATTCTTACCTATAATATAAATATATATAATACATAAAATCATATATATAATTTTTACATTAATAAAAATTATACCTGATGTTTGTGACCTGCTTTTTTGACTTAGAATAAATGAAAATTTTTTCATATGACATTAAATATTCTTTTAAATATATTTTAGTTCATATTTAAAACTAAATATGATAGTCCAAGAGTATGAGTAGTATCCAAGAGTATGGATAAACTGTATACATGTACTTTGCTATACATGTGGAGCACATGCTTTTTTTTTAGTATAACTTTTGACAAGTGAAATTTCCAAAGAGTCATTAGCATCTTGTCATCAACTGGGCCTGGGTGAGGTCACTGACAGAGAGCATGAAATGTGAGAAGGAGACTTAGGTGGGAACCCAGTGGCCCATCACTATTGAAATGGCTGGCAGAGTATCCTAGAAGTCATGGTCTGAGGATTAAAATAATGTGGAAAGAATTACTCACTAAAGTTCAGTGATAAATTCAAGAAGAAAAGAACAGTTCTAATAGACTGGTGAGGGCAGAAGACAGATTGCAGTGGGAAGACATCCATGAAAGTTGAGAAGTGAGAACAAGTTTGACAGTAAAGGGAAGGAAAGTGATGTCTTAGAGAATGAGACTGAGTGGAAAAAAGTAAAAAAAAAAAAATTTTAACTTGAAAATATTTAAATGTGAAGAGGTGTCAGTTGAAAAGAGATGTTGAAGCTTGTAGAGAGAGAATAATCACTGATCCCTGTTCTGAGATGAAACAAGGAAGCATACGTACTTCTCTTAGACAAGAACAAAAGGATGATTCCAAGGGTCAAGAGTGAAGTTGGAAGCATTGGTCCATGATGATGCCTCTATTTTCTCTATGTATTGTAGAAGACAAGGCCATGTGATGGGGGCGAGCAGACCCTAGGAGAGGTGGTATGGGTGGTTCCAGACAGTGGTAAAAGTCAGGAATAGCTTTTAGGGAAATGGTAAAGAAAATGAACTAGAGACAAACAAGAAGATTTCCCAAGGAGGTTTACAGGCCAAGCTGAAGTTGAGACATTAACTGTATAAAACATAAAATTGACTAGAATATGTGGTTTTTCCAGATAGCACCTTCTTCACCAAAGCTGATCGAGTGGAGGCTTTTCAAAAAAGGATTTAGCACACGGAAAGGGTAATTGAGAGTACTTCTGGGAGAAGAACTGAAGTGACTGGTCTTGGAATAAGCAGAGGTTAAACCAGGAGGAGACCAAAAAGGAGAATTAAAGAGACTATAAATCTTGATGAAATTGAATGGCAGTAAAGATGGGATTAAGACACTGAGTGAGTTGAAGTGTTAGGAAATTCTAGACTGAAAAAGAGATTTCAGGGTGTGATGCAATTGCCATAGTGGAGTAAGTAGGTGCTCACAAAACTCGGGACATGACTATGAGAGGAAGCTTCTGAAGAAGTCACTGTAAAATGTAAGTTCTAAGGATACTTTTGGAAGGGTTGCTCATGTGGATGTTGAAATCTCACAGATGATGCCAGAGGTTTCACAAGTACTGTTATCCTTAGTAAATACCATCAGGGAGTGTCTGGGTTTCGATAGGTGACAACCAAAAAACTGGAAGGTGAGGATACAGCAGACAGGAGTCAGCGGCTCAGTGGAAGGGTTGTAGATTGTGACATTTGGGAACAAAATCCTGTTTCAGGTCTGGCCAGGTGTGTGAGCTGAGCCAGGTCCCTTAACTTTTCTAAGTCTCCCTTTCCTTGTCAGTAAAATGGAAATATTAATATTACTTAAGCCATAGGAATGCGATGAGAATTATATGAGCCAACACATATAAAGGGGTTCTTTTACTGCCTGGCACTTAAGGGCTCAATCACCCTACCTACTTCATTAGCTAGAAGGAGCGTGAAAAGGATGACTTTTGCACCAGTATAGGAAAACAACTGTCAAAATAGTTGTAAAAATGTCAAATATATTTTTCTTTCATACCTAGAAGTACATTTGAAATTCCCAAAAACAAAGAGGTAAAATCAATCTGATCCACTTTACCACAGACAATTTTGTTATTTTGATAAAGAATTATTCTCTACCCATATCTTACAACATGAAGTAAAGTGAAGACTGGTGATCAAGTTACTTAAATAAATAAAACAAGTGTAAGAAATTGCGTAACATGGAGAAATAAGCCATTGGTTTCATAACGTCTACCTTTACTCAGCAGATATCAGTGATAAGGAAATGGGAACTCAATAGGATTTCTCAATAATCAGATATTGCTTTTTAGAGGTTGAAAATCATTGATAATATATTTCTGACTTTGAGAAATATGAGGATTTTTAACAGTGAATAAAAATAAGTAAAAATCATCAAAACCATAAATTAGTAGGTCTCTCATACATCTTTATGTTGACTGGTATATGTAAAGCACTTGGCCTGGAACTTGAGATCAGATGTGGTAGCATTCATTGAGGAACTATTATGTGCACTGAACACTTTACACAATCTGCAAGGTAAATATAAATATACCCATTTTACAGATGGAGAACCAGAGGCTCCCCAAAGACAAGAACTCGATCTAGATTACACAGAGAGTAAAGAGCAGAACCAGGATTCAAATTCAGCCCTACCTGAATCCAAAACCAATGAGCTGGGTATTACTTTCTAATGTTATGTGAAACAAGTTATGTGACTTAGAAAAAAATGAAGAGGCTTCCATACTATATTTAATATTCCTGGGGCTCTACTTCTTAATCTATAAAATAAATGGAGTGGTTTACCTCCAGCTCTACCAGTTCTAACATAATTCTCATTGTCCATTAGGATGAAAATCAGATTCACAAAGAAAATGCTTAAGTATATACAGCAAACAAAGTTTTTAAGATTCTGACCTCATCCCAGAAGGCTGTTACATTCTCCATCACTACTTCCGTGGTTGTTAAGTTATACTCCAATGTCTTAAACTCTTGCTTTTGCAAGAAATCCTGTTTATCAAAGAGAGCAAAAACATAATTTAGAACCAGAATAGCAAACACTAATGCACTATTACACCTATCTCACACTCTTAATAGTGCTGTGTCTTGTATTTAGATTTTATGAATTTCTTAATAAATAATTTAAAAATAATTTCTAAAGTAAACTTGCCAAGCACTAGGAGCCATCATACTAGAAATGCACTCTTTAAACCTGTAATATTACATAAATTTGGTTTCACACATTAAATTTTATCATACTTCCTTGTACTACACATGTTGACCTTAGTGAAGAATTTATAAAGCACCTCTGCATTAGCCAGCCACCAATTTGCCTTAAGTAGGACAGAGAGAAAACTACTATCTTTATCTTTATAGCACCCCCATCCCTTAAGAGACATCATTAGCATCACTTCTCTGAGTTAAATGAAGGTGTGAAGATCTGATAGAGCTGATTTTAAGTTGGCATCAAACCTTGATTCTAAAAGGGTCCTATTAGAAACTCTACTTCACAGTGTTCTGAGGGAAGATAGGAGCACAAGGAAGAATTAAGTCCCTGCATCCTGAAGCTTTCACCACAGGAGGTAATGAAAAAAGCCAGGTCCTTGCCTCACTTTTCCCCTTTCTTCTCTACTCTTCTTTCACTTACTACCTCTATTTGAGTTTCTCTCTTTTTCTCCAATTTGTTTTCAAGATGTTTCTCGATCTTTGTGTTCCTGTTCAGTGGCTCTCTCTGTCTCTGTGACACTCTCATTTTCTTATTTCTGGTCTGCATGTCTGTTCTCTCTCTCTCTCTCTCCCCCCACCTACTTCTCTCTCTCTATCTCACACACACACACACACACACACACACACACACACACACACACACACCTGGGATGGGTAAGAGAAGAAATAAGATTAGTCCAAGACTTGCTATGGTTTTGAGCTACATTCATCAATAAATTGCAGATCTCAAACTCAGAAGGGGGGTGCCAAAAAAAACCCTGGAATTATCTTCTGGAGGGCAGGGTCCTCATAGTATAGGCTTCCCCAGCTAGATGAATGCTCTAGGAATTCATATGTATCAGTGTACCAGCTGGCGTTGTTGTGAGAGGCTGCATTCAGCTTCAGTGAATTTTTTTTTGAACACTTTCAATGCATTTGTCCAATTCACAATGGGTGATTTACGAGCACACCTGCACACACCATGCTGACTGTTCAGCAGTTTTTGACTAAAAAAAGGCATGACCCCCATGCCGCATGTGATTCACCCAATCTTGCCCCAAGTAATTTTTTTGGTTTCCCCAGATGAAAAAAGCCCTCAGAGGGAAATGTTTTGTGGATGTGGTAGAGGTAAAACAAAAAAATGGCAGAATCACTAAAAGGCATCAAAATCCATGAGTTCAAAAACTATTTCGAGCAGTGGAAAAGTCTTGATAGGTGTATTGCATCAAATGGAGAACACCTTCAAGGTGACTTAAGTTTAAACTTGTAAGAATAAATACACAATTTTTTATAAATAAATTCCCAGGTGTTGGGGTCCCCCCTCATATTTATAAAATGATACAGTTGAGGAAGGGAGCAGAGGCTGTGATGGACTGGAGAGGGCAGGCCCCCTCTGAGGGAGGAGCTGCCACCGTTCTAAGGGAAGAGGACCCCATTTACTATACATTGCAGTCCTTCAAAAGAGGCTGAACATACAATGTATTGTTTATGTGACACTTCCTAATTTTTAAATGCTGTCAACTAATTTAATTTTTTTTAAGTAAAAGTGAAATAAAACAGGTCTAGGGGCCAAAAGTAGGTCCACAGGCCACCATTTGCAAACTCTTGCCTAGATTACATATTGGCAGAACGACTTAAAATTGGCTCACCTTCACCCTCACTTTTATTTATGTCATGGTGATTCATTTTCTGGCTTAAATTTTTAAATATTATTTTAATCCCTGGCCAGGTGGTTCAGTTGATTGTAATGTTGTTCCATATACCAAAAGGTTGCAGGTTCAATCCCCAGTCAGGGCACATGCCTAGGCTGTGGTTTGATCCCCAGTCAAGGTGAATACAGGAGGCAACCCATTTTTATTAATATCAGTGTTTCTCTCATATCAATATTTCTGCTCATGTCAGTGTTTCTCTCTCTCCCTCCCTCTCTCTTTAAAATCAATAAAATGTATCCTTGCATGAGGATTTAAAAAATAGTATTTTAAAAGTATAATACAACACTCTGAACTACATATTAATTATAAAAATTATAAGCACTACCCTGGCTGGTGTGGCTCAGTTGGAGCATCATCCCATAAACCAAAAGTTGTGGGTTTGAATTCTGGTCAGGACGTATGCCTAGGTGTGGGTTTGGCCCAGGTCAGAGCACGTGCCAGAGGCAACAGATCGATGTTTCTCCCTCTCATAGATGTTTCCCTCCTCTCTCTCCCTTCCTTCCCCTCTTTCTAAAATCAATAAGCGTGTCCTCTGATGAGGACTGAAAAAATTATAAGCACATAAAAATTGATAGTAGTGATTCAATTGCTTTGTATAAATTGAATCTCATCTAGTGAAGACTAGAACTTCTCTTTTGAGCTAGAAGCTGCATCAGCATTGCTGGGATTTCAAAGGAATTAATGTGATATAAAATGCCATTCTTGTCCATCATTCCTTGTCCAGGGAAATACTTCGAAAAGTTTAAGATGAATATTCCTGGTGCAAGTTAGAAAGTTAATAACTTCCCAGTGAATCTGCCACCATCTTTGTGCACATTTTCCAAATACATTAGAACTGATCTCTTGATTGATTAGCTGAATAAAATTCTCCAGAATACAGAAAAAATATTTTCTGTAATTTCTTTGATTTAAGAGAATCTCACAGGCTTTCATTACTAGGGTTCAACAGACCATATACAGATGTCAAGTGAGAAACTATGCGTATTAAACAGGCCCAAGACCAAAAATTTATCTCTAAACAGTTTGCCCACTGGTGAAGTTCTAAACTGTTCTAAAATCATTGTATACAATGCCCACTTATGGTACATTACCTGTATTTTGTTTATTGCTCCAATAGAGTCATACCACGTTTGCACAGCCCAGGGGAATTGCCGAGTGACTGCTGTGCGCAGAACAATGCAGAATGAGATGGTTGTGAATACTTTTCGAAGGATGATTCCTTTGTTCAATGCATAGGGAAGCACAGAAAACAGCACCACAAAGAACCCTGAGCAGAAGAAGGCTGCGCTATTCAAGTATCTTACATAGGCTGCCTTCTGGGTCAGTTTTAGTTCCATTCTATAAAACAAAATAATAAGATTTGGAATGCTTATTTACTGTTCAAATATGAAGCATCTTGGAATGTAAAATCTGAACACAGACTCTCAAGGCTTTGTGACCTTGGGCAAGTTATTTAACCTCTCTGGGCCTCAGTTACCTTATTTCAAAGAGGAATAGAAATGAATGTACCAGTGTCTTGCCCATAATATCTGTAAATATTATTTTTAAACTATAATAATAACCCCAATTATTACATTATTTTATATCTTTATCGCTTCATTATTGATTAGTGAGACTTTGATAATTTTTTGTTTGTTGGTTGACATTTTAAGCAATTAAGTGTGGAAATGAGGACTGTGATTTCCTAATAGATTCTTAGCACTTTAGAAATTCTATCTTGGCTTTGGGGAACACCAGAAAAACACAAACTACAGAGGAGTGTGGTTCTTAAATGTTAGTATAGGTAAAAATCACCTGAGAAACTTTTTAAAATGCAGTCTCAGGGCCAGCTCTCAAAGATATTGGTTAAGCTTACAGTAGGTTAAAAAAAAAAAATACCTGTGCGAAAGATTCTATTGCATGTGGTTCTTAAAAAACTATGAGGAAGATACCACATCCTCCTTGTCTCTCTCATTTTAATATAATTATTTGCAATTATATTATACTTCTAATCTTCTAGTCCAAATTGAAAATGAGAACTATTTTCTTTTTAGCACATAGGAGAGGTTTACATGGTGCAAAAGGCAGAAAACAGGTAGTGCAGAAGCTGGTGAGGGTAGAAGACAATCCCATTCTTCCTGGACCACACAAACTCGACTTGCTTGTGACCCTCCTACTCAGCTCTTGCAACGGAAAGAGCAGTGGTGACACAGGTAAGTAGAGTCCTGGTGGGAGGGAGTAACAGGTGTGCCCGGCGTTTGGGTGCTACTTCCACACATTTACACAACTCAGAAAGGTTCTCTTTCTTAATTGATAGAATTCAGAGAAAATATTCTTTTTTTTAAGTTTAAAAACATGTAAACTTGAGCACGTTGATGAAGAAAATGGAGTTCAATGTGCCCAACTTAGATGGTGATTTACAGTCTAATGCTTACTTGTATCAATTATTTGGCATTGAAGAGAGATTATGATTTTGGAATCTCACTGGGGTTTGATTCCTGGCTGTGCCAATTACACTTATGCCAACTTAAGCAGGTTGTTCTTCCCTTTGGTGCTATAGAATCTCCATCCACAGAAGGGAGACATAACATCGTCCGTGTGAATTTGTTGCCAAGATCAATGACATTACAGCAAGGGACCTGGCACTTGAACCTTACCGTGTTGTCTTTAATCTTCATCAGAAAAAGAATAATATTGGCTATACAGATATCAATAAAATTCTAGAAAACACTATTTACAAAAAAGTTAACAAATCTGTCAAAATTGTTGTGGAAATGTATTAGAAACAGTTGAGGAAAACAGAAGTAGTAGTACTACAGGAAAAGATTAATGGATTCAAGAATCACCAACAAAGCAGTTCTCTCCATTATAAAGTCACTAACACTTTATGAGTCATAAAAGTATTTTATCAGTTTCTTATAAAAAATTTGAAAATCATTTTATTACCAAGAACAATAAAGGAGTAGATTATCAGGGAGCTTTGCACAGCCTTTTGCACAGGTGAACAGTGGCCAAGGTAACCACCCCTTTGAAGTGCATCCCTCCAATCTCTTCCAGAACTTTATATTTGCTCTTTTGAATAGAATCAATTCTTGCTTTCCCATATTTACGTCAGCACTTTACAGCCGTTTCAGGTAACAATTTCATGCCAGATTAAGGAACTGGATTATACAAGTTACAACCAAACATTTGCTATTAGAATTGGTTGAACAGAAGTACAGAGTATGAAGGATGAATTTCATCTTTTTGGGAAACAGAGAAAAAAAAAATCAAGGAAAGTGAGCAAGCAGAACAACCTGACCAGGTGTTTACCTTGAGGCCTGAGAAAACCCCTCATCACTCTTGCTATATCTGCTATACTTGCTAATGAGAAAAATAATGTTAATAAAACAATCCCCCAAGATCTTTAAGGACATTTCCGGAAAGAAAACAAAATTCCTTTCCCGGATTCGTCTTGAAAGGCATAATAAAAACAGGTGAGCAATAATGTTTGGGAAATAAATATCCTTTTATTCCTTCTATTTACCTGGCAAAGGCCTTAACATTTCAGCATTTCCTTTGTTGTTCCAATCACACACCTGCAGCTCAGTTACCATTACTGTCTACTGGAATCAGCAGCCTGTATTCCTGATGACCCACAGTCCCATTATCCAAAAGGGTGCTCTTCTTTTTAGTATATTTTCCCTGTGAAACTGTCCTGCGTTACACACCCTGAAAAATTGGCTCTCTAATAGTGTATCTATTCCCACGGAGTCTCCTAGAACCTTTTTTTAATGTACTTTGTAGAATATGGAACTTGACTAAAGAGAAATGGTCTTACGCCTACCCTAGTTTATATTTTGCCCAAATTATATCAGTAATCTCATCTCAGTCTGCACTGTACATTTTCGCTGGTCATAATCTTTACTAATCAGTGATCAGAAAGGTTATCTAAGGTAAAACAAGACCAGAGATAGGTGCCAAATACTGATTCTACCTCAAAAGGTGGTTTTCATAACTTGAACTGAAATCTCAAGTAGAGGGTTTATAGAAATACAATTTATAGATACTACCCTGTGCTAGTATTCCTAAATAGGAAAAACAAACATATTTTAACCAAATGAAGGTTTTTTTCATTTTTCATGAGCCATAATGCAAAGATTGAAGTATATATAACAACAGACAATCATTTATTTGGTTCAGAATTATATACTTATCTCTCTAGCAGTTCTATTTAAGGTTTTGATCAGCCTTCAGCATCATGATCATTATTTTAGTCAAATAAATATATCAGGCAGCTATAAACATATATAGGATATTCTTTCATACAGTATAAAATACTCTTCTAGTTAAAAATAACATACTTGACAAACTAAAACTACAGCCCATGAAAATAATTTTATGCCACTTAACACATGAATATTGTGATAACTCAATACAATTGTCTGATTGTCAGAGACTTGAAATATGAGCTGGAAATCCACTGTGACTCATTTTTGAAGTATTAACCATTAACTGACCAATGATATTGAAATTATCTAAATGACTTACTTCCTTATATTTTCAATCATTTTTTCCATTGCTTCCTCCCAGCAGTATGCCTTAACAGATTGAATATTTTCAATAATTTCTGAGGTGATCGCGAGTCTTTCATTGATTTTCCCAGCTCTCTGGTCTCTGTAAATAAATCAATCCATCAATTTCACAGTAAAAACAAGTCAAATTATCCACTAAGAACTGCTCAAGCTTTTAAGAAGCAACATTTCTATTATTAAACAGATGAACATTTTATTTTCAAATAGGTGGTAATAAAAGTAGCTACCACTTAGTAAATGCATCTTATGTGCCAGACATTGTACTAGATGCATTCCACACACTATCTCTAATTCTTAAGGCATCTGAGGAATGGTGGTCACTTCTATTTTAAAGATGAAAAACCAGTCCTGGCCAAGTAATTCAGTTGGTTAGAACATTGTCCCAATACATCAAGGTTGTGTGTTTGATCCCTGGTCAGGGCACATACAAGAATCAACCAATGAATGCATAAAGAAGTGGAACAACAAATCAATGTTTCTCCTTCTCTCTCTCTTTTAACCCTCTTCTCTCTCTAAAATCAATTATTTAAAAAAAAAGATGAAAACCCAGAGACTCAGTGGGGCAAAGTGGCTTATTCAGGTCACATAACTAGTAAGTGTGAATCCTGGGATTCAAGCCAAGAGCTATCTAACTCCAAAATTTGTGTACTTTTATCATGCTCTAGCTGACAAACGCTAGAAGTCTTCTATCTAAGCAATGATGGATATCACTGAGTCATTCCATAATAAATAGTAACCAAGGCTCTGGTGAGATGATCCATGAACCAGGGTGGGAAAAGCTTCTACACTCTCCTCAAAGTCTATGCATCCCCTCCCACTCACATCAATGTTTTATCCATTGTATTTCAATCTTATGATCTACAAAAATGAACTGGATAATAACATACTTATAAAAAAATTCTACAAATTTATAAGTAAAAAATATCCCATTGACATAGGAATTATTATTTGCGCCATTAAAATAATTCCCTGACTGTGTGCTCACCACCCAGAGTTAAGTCTCCTGTCACCGTTCACCCTCCCTTTGCCCCTCCTACTTGCCCCCAGCCCCTCCCTCCGCAGTCACCGTGCCATAATCTGTGTTTATGAGGCTTTTTTTTTTGCTTAATCCCTTCACCTTTTTCATCAAGCCCCGAAACCGCCACCCCTCTGACAGCTGTCAGTCTGCTCTCTGAATCTATGAGTCTGTTTCTATTTTGCTGGTTTAATTTGTTCACAACATTCCACACATAGGTGAAAACATGTGGTATAAATAAATAAATAAATAAATAAATAAATAAATAAATGTTCATTCCTTTTTAGTGACACCTAGGAAGTAGGTCATCATTCAGGGCAGAGCAGTCCTGGCTTTACTAGCATGAGCTTGTTGGAAACTTAATTTAAAACCCTTTGAAACTATGTAAATAGAGTGCTACCTGTACTTCATCATCATTCTCCCTAACCAAGCTTGAAAAAGGGCGAGAACTATGAGTACGGCAAGTCCACAGAAGGCAGAGGCCTGTAACAATTCCCAGAGCAGCCCCATCAGAAGTGTCACTTGTAAAGGAGCGATCCACACAAAATGCGCCAGTGCAAGTCCCTGGAAAAAAAATCACAGTGAAAATGGTGATACTTTATCCCCCACTCCCCTCCAAAAACAAACCGACAGCATAGATGAATGAATCGAGCCCCGTGAGCTCATTCAATCAAACACTTCTTGATTCTGAGCACACCAAAATCTAGGTACTCATTATATAAAACACATAGCAATATGCTTAAACCTTCTACACATACACTAGGAATTCCCAAGGAACAAATTTCAAGTTACTGCATTTTTATGTACTTTTTTCCCAGTGGAACTGAAATTGGATCTCTTAAGTGTCATGTCAAAAAATTTATTTTAAGTAACTTCTATATGAATAAAGCAAGAGCTACAAGAGAACAAAAGACTGTTAGAGCCCAGTCTCTACAAAGGCACAACTTTATCTGACAATATATTCAGAATAAATGCATGCTCGATTTAACAGTAATTTATTTAGCATCTGTTGAGGGCTCAATACTATGTTAAATACTGAAAATGCAAAGATAAATAAAATATATTATCTTTCCTCAAGGACCTTGCATTTATTTATGATACAAGATAGCAATGACAAAAATGGTTCAGAGTATCATATTCAACTGAAATAAATAAATGATTTAAAGTATTAAAAGAAAACAATATTGGAAAAGGATGGAATTTTGAAAACCTTATCAAATACCCAGCAAGTTGAGGTGCCTTTGAGTTGTGTGGGTCTGCGAGACCCCAAAATGGCACTTCACTACACAACTTACCTTTCTCAGTTTTCAAAAATAAGGAAGGTAAAGATGTGTTCTACTTAACCACTTATTACCATTATCTAATCCAGCAAAACCTTCAGGGTTGTACGAGTCATAACAATATTGCATAAGAGATTAAATCATTAGGTTCATACTTCGTCAAATTTGTTCAGGTTGTTGGAAAGGAGACTGACAAGTTGTCCAATACTGATTTTATCTAGAACACGGCTTGACAGCTTTAAAGTCTAAAAGGAAAAACGGGAAGTTAGATGATGCTGACAAACAGAAGACAAATATATCATAAGTAACATAATAATACAATTGAGGAATTAGTTTACTATGCATGTATTTTTAAGTAAAGATAATGAAAATTACTTTATATTCATTTGGCTTTGTATCCCCTCAGATCTATAAATATTGTTCTTCACAGCAAATATTATACTGGCATACCACTAGTTAATTTTTTTAAGTATTTTTGCACCTCCAAAATGGAAATTATATTGTGTATATATCTATAGATAGATATATAGATATAAATATAGAGAGAAAAGTTTTGTTTTATTTTTACAAAACATAGAAGCAAAGGCAGTCTGAAATTAAAACCATGGCCTTAAATTCTGAATGCAGTCCTACAGCAACTCTCTTAAGCAAAATTATTGTTAAAGTCAAAGTATATTATGAATAATTAATAATATGAAAGATCATATTACTAATATAAAGTCCTTAGATTTTACAAAGAAATTACATTAATATATGCAAAATATAATTGTTTAGTAAATAAATTAATTATATTGATGAACAGTTATAGTCATACTTTGCCAGCAAAATTTAATAAGAATTGACTTGCCATTAGATGGCTTTGATCTGAGAGTACCTGTTTAATATTTGTTTTAACTGAATCCCTCATGTATGTATTGAGTACTTAGTAGAGGTAAATCACTTTATTTAGGCATCAGGGATTATTTTTATTAAGATTTTTAAAACATACCTAAATATGATATGATAAATGAGTTAAAGGGAGTAGAATATAATAGGGTGGTTAAGAGAGAGTTCACATATCTGGTTACAAAATCTGGAAAGATTTTATTAAAGAAGAACTTAAGATGGGTACAGAATAATTAATAGTGTTCAGATAAGCACAGATGAAGAAAGAATCAAGGTCATTAATTCCAAAACACTATTAGTATATGACAGGGAAAATCCATTGAGCCGGATCACACATGACCTGGTAAGAGACTCAGTCATAGGTGACTAAGTTCTCCGCAGGGTTCCATGATAGGCACAGTCAACACTCAGCGAGCATTTCTTCATTTTAGTTACTTCTATCTTTTTGACATTCAGAGGCAAAGCTTAATTCAGTTTGTCCTTACATTCATTATTTAAAATGTAATTTGAATGCATCATAGTTGCATATTTGGGAACAAAGCAAAATGGTGCCCTATTACAAAATTTGGAATATCATAGAAAGGAAGAATCAGTGGTTGCCTGCCACATGGATGAAACTGGTCAGCCAAAGTACCAGTTTATTTTAGGTTTACTTTAGGAACCAAAACACAGCCACGTGGAGATGCAATTGCATTCTTTGGTGATGATGCCAATGAAGGCTAACAAGTGTAGCTAGACAGATAAAGCAAACTAGGTAAGAACAGATACTCAACAATTAGAAAGAAGGATAGAGACAGCAGCTTCTAACTTTTCATGAATGTGCTGTGGATCTGAAAGCACCATATATTGCTGTGTTTGTGCTAAATGTTATGTATGGACTTATTTACAAACTAACCTGTTCTTTCATCTCTCCAGTCCCTTCAGCCCAAGACCACTTTGTTCCTCTCTTCCTGTATAACACAGTTTGTCTTACTACATTATTTCAGTACTATTTTATTTTCCCTAATATTAGAAAACCATTTACTTCAAGGAATATGATTTATCCATTTTAGAAAATTTAAACAAGTTTTTATACAATGTTCTATATTTTCTTGGGTCTTAGTTTCTTGAAATCTTTTATTGATAGTCTAGGGAGAAGCTCAAATGAGATAAAATCTCTAAATCACTTAGAAGCTTGTCATGTACATCATTGACTACTACTTATACTATGATAATAAGCACTTTTATAAATAATTTTTAAACTGGATTTTATTTTCTTTAATATGCTTGCTGTGTGGATCCTACCTTCTGAATAATACCTAATTTCTTCACTTACGTAAAATTTCTGGATCTATATAAAATTTTTGTTTATTTATCACCCATGCTTTCCTAGTAATTGAGAACTGATGAGACTGCAGCTGAGGTGATTTAATTAAACTGTGGACTCTATTTTTTTCTTGTGCCTCCATAAAAAGCTTCTTTGAACAATAAAGTATGGTTACCAAGTTTTACAACACAACTGACCTTGCATGTATATTATGGAAGTGTTATGGGTTATTTGCTAGAGGGAATTTCAGATCCATGACCCTTATAAACCAAGTATATAAAGTTTTTACACTGGGAGAAGAAAAGAGAGAATAAAGGTAAAGCAGTATCCAAATGATTCAACCGAAGCAGCTTTCTGTTTGAGGTTGGCCAAAAGTGTGTTTGTTTTTTTCCGTAAGGTGGCTCTAGTAGCGTTTAGTTGTCTTTAACTTCATTCAAAACAATTCCGTTAGATCGTATTATGACATCTGTATAACAGCGTGCATTTAAAAAAATCAAAATTGATGATTTTTAATAGCCATTTTAATATAGAAGATGGAAGAAAATATGCAACATTTTTGATATATTATGCTTTAGTATTTCAAGACAGGTAAAAACATAACTGAAACACAAAAAAAGATTTGTGCAGTGCATGGAGAAGGTGCTACGACTGGTCGAACATGTTAAAAGTGGTTTGCAAAGTTTGGTGCTAGAGATTTCTCTCTGGACGATACTCCACAGTTGGATAGACCAGTTGAACTTGAACGTGATCAAATGGAGACATTAATTGAGAACAACCAATGTTCTACCACACAGGAGATAGCCAACATACTCAAAATGTCCAAATCAACAGTTATTGGTGAAAATGAAAAATACGTCTTTTATTTTACAGAGTAAACTAAATGGACTTTTTGGCCAACCCAATATAATGACTTGGTAGATTTAATCAGTCACACTTAATTTAGAATCAGGTTGGTGAAAACATATGTTACTGAAATGATTTAAAATTATGTTTGCAAGGTAGCTAAATCCTAATCTGAATATACCCAAATCGTGCTTCAGTATCTCGGGTTCTTGTCTGAAGAGTACACATAGAAAACAAAAAGAAGTTCTTACGGTTGCCATCCATGTGCCATCCAAATTTTTTTTTTAATTTTCAAACCCACAGGATGACAAAAATCTAACTCAAAGTAAGGCAGTAGATAGATGAATACACCCCTGCATCGCAACTAGTTAAGGTGAAAACTTTCATTGTTTGGATGATCATTAACAATTACGTATACACTATATCCTTACAGTTTGAACGTAAGGATACATGGCATCATACCCTAAGACAATATTTTGTCAATAACTTATGCAGATGATAAGAACCATTTTAATGGGGAGCCATGGATTCCAAACGATGATGACATGACTAGTGACAAAAACAGAAATGAAACTATGTCATATGCAGTTTATAGAAGCTGTTCAAAAATTGTTAAATTGAATTAAGTTATCAAAGACAATTAGAAACACTAATTACTGCTCTAATTTATCTCACTGACTTATGAAATTGATTTCAGCATTTATCCCTAATTTGTACCAGCACAGCATTTACGACATGATGTTACTCCATGTGGCATGGAGACTGCACATAGAAGTATTACCTTCTTATAAATCAGACTAAACATAGCTATCCTCATTTGCATTCCAATGTGGTGTAGGCCAAAAATGGCTGGGTGCAGAAGCAGCGTCCGCAGGATAAAGAGAAGGCATAATCCTATGCCTAGGTAAATCGCGATGGAGCGCTCCACCTTGTTATCTGGATCATAGGAAGCTATGATTCTTCCCAGTAAGAGAGGCTGGACTGCTTTAGTGACTTCCTGCAGGAGAGGACAGAGAAATGAAATTTTATTCTTCTTTCATACAATACCCTCACAATTTCAACACAGGAAGTTTTATCTCTAAAGGAAAACTTAAAATGGCTGCACAAAGAGCCATGCCATACATGAAATTCTTAACATTGTTTTTAACATGTTTGTACTTCAACTCTCTGCCATTGTATCACCATTATATTGTTCCTATAACCTGTCACCTCTATCACAATAGACCCATTTGCTGAATGGTTACTCATTGAGTTTATAACAAAATAAATGAAATGTGTGTTAATCTGATTTAGATATCTATTCTACACATTATCATTACTGAACTAGTTAGTTATAATCTTGCCTTAAGCAAGAGAGGACACACTCATCCCTTGAACAACCATGGCTATTCCACAAAAACACTGGTACTATATTACTCTGGGAGGGTATACGTTCATAGAAAACTGCAATTTATTATTGGTAAACAAAATTCCAAAAACAGGATCATCTGACAACATCAAACAAAAACCTTACCACAACATGGAACTATTAATATTCAAGGACAAAATCAGCACTCCATCCCCTCGCCCTTTTAGTTTTCCCTACTCCGTTTTAAGCAACATGTTCTCTAATATTTACAATGGAACCATTAACAAATATCACCAGATTTTTTTTTTATTTGGAAGGGAAAACAATGGTAACTTATACCTAGCTTAGTCTAAAAATCATCCCTGTAATGACTGAAATAAACATAGCCCTACATTCTTTTTTTTTTTTTTAGATTTTATTTATTTACTTTAGAGAGAGGGGAGGGAGGGAGAAAGAGAGAGAGAGAAAAACATCAATCTGTTGCCTCTAGTGCACACCCCAACCAGAGACCTGGCAACAACCCAGTCACGTGCCCTGACTATGACTAAGTGGTGACTGTGCCAGGTGGTCTCTTTGCAGGAAGACGGTCAGGGCATGTGAAAGCTGTGTATACACCACTGCTCAGATTATTTTCAGAAACACAAGAAATTTCCCGGTAAGGCAGACTGAGGCTTGAATGTAATGAGAAGGAATATAATTTTTATTGAAAATTTCATAAAATATTTTGTTAATTTTATCAGACAGAAAGATGGAATTCACTTTATGGTTCGCTTAGATAATAGAAGATAAATACACCTTTTTCAGCCAGCATGACAGTGAAATGAACACTGAATTCAGAGCCATGAAATCCACATTCTTATCCCAACATGTTATCTATACTCTTGGTCACCATAATCACTTCCCTTCTCTGGATGGTTTCCTCACTGATAAAGTGAGTGGTGGAGCCGGCTGATCTTGAAGGCGCCCTGCATTGCTAACATCTCTGGTTGTATGGTCTGAGTCTGGGGAGTCCCGTGGCAGATGCTAAGGATTTCTTGGGCAACTGGCCTAGCCCACACCCAGCCACCACTACAGGTGTTTTCTTCTCAGAAGGATGCAGGTCTGAACAAAGAGAGTTCGGAAGACCGTGTGCTTAGAGAACAGCACAAGTGATTGCATTCCTGGTGGGAATACTCCTGAGTCTCAGCTTAGATAAGCCTCCCAGAGAAAAATGAAGAAGTGTGAAAGTAACTCCTGGGAGATAATATCTGTTCTTTCATGGGATCCTCCAGACCAGAGCTTAAAGTCACTGTGGATGAATCTAAATCCTTTAACCGTTTCTGTTCTACCTGCATACCTAGGATAGGGAAGTCTGATAGATATTCAGACCAGGAAAGAAAGTTCAGATGAAAATAGAAAACTTGGTTCAGGCTTGCAATTACAGTAAATGAAGTAATCCCAAGATAACTTTACCTTAAAAATTACAATTCCAAACCCAAAACATGCTTGTTTCGAATACAAGTAGAATGATTAATTGAAGAACTTCTAAATTGACATTATTTTCTATTGTGTATAGTCAGTAAAATCATCATTATCATCATCATCATCTTAACTCATTTTAAATATATTTTATATATCTTAATATTGGGAACACTAGGATATTTGAAAAATATTCAGAAGTTAGATGTTTTAATATTGAGAAATTAATTAAGAACCTGTGGTTATCTCAGTAACAACTGTAAAGGAATACTGTATGGTAAAACTTCAATACTTGTTTCCAGTAATGTTCAAATAAACTCAAATATAAACATATTCATTAACTTGAGAAAAACTTCTCCTTCAAAACAACAATCAGCACCACAATTAATAAAACTCTAGAAGCATTAACTATAGAGTCAGATACACACAAACAATAGCAATACTGGCAGCTACTACAGTTAAATATTTTTTTCTGGAACTTTTTGTTAATACAACTCAAAAAGAAAAACAACTGAAGCTTGACTATAGGAAAAGAGAAATGAAAGTATTATCATTATCAGCATAGAATGTGATTGTACATAGAACAAGTTTTAGTAAATCAAGAGTTTAACAGATAGAGAATTAAAAAATATTTTTACTAAGGAAATAGATTACTATATGCCAAGCATAATAATCAATTAAATAAGTATCCCATTTATAGCAAAAATATAACAAAAATCCATTGTAAATACCAATAATTAATATACATCTAAAATATATTTTATAATACATTACTAAGATACATTTTAAAAGTCTCAAATAAAGAACTTCAAAACTTTCTAAAAAATAAAACCAGCTGTCGCAAAGATTACATTCTCTCCCAAGTTATTTTATAAGATTGATGGAATCTTCATCAGAATTCCAAGTTTTTAGAAGTGAACTTCTAGCACTGTAAGAGCAGAGACTGTCTA
This sequence comes from Micronycteris hirsuta, assembly GCA_004026765.1. Classification (NCBI taxonomy): domain Eukaryota; kingdom Metazoa; phylum Chordata; class Mammalia; order Chiroptera; family Phyllostomidae; genus Micronycteris; species Micronycteris hirsuta. The sequence continues at coordinate 145,257 of PVJI01000856.1, forward strand.
TCTTGGTTCTTAAAGCAACCACAACATCATGCTCAATAGCTAGCACAGGGTATCCACTCTGCATATATATGTTTGTAGAATCAATGGATAAAATTATTCTAAATTTCAAGTGGAAAAAAATGAGAGACTAATAAAAAGCATTTGAAAAATAAAAACAATGTGTGAGAAGGTTCACATTACTAAGTATCAAATCATATTATACTATAATAATGTGGAGACAGAAATAGACGGACTTATCTGAAAAGTTCCAAACAGGTCCAAGTGAACCTAATAATTTGATATACAATAAAATACGGTACTTTAATTCAGTGGATAAAAGCTAAATTATACAATAATAATGGAGAAACTGAATACTCATTTTTAAAATTAGATTTACTTTTCTTTTCCAATTTTAAATAATCATTGTTTTTCAATTACAGTTGTCTGCATCCTCTCCCCTCCCCTTTCCCCACCCCTCCATCCCCATCTCTCTTCTCTGCCTCCACCCTCCCCCTTGGTTCTGTCCATGAGTCCTCTATAGTGGTTCCTGAAAACCCTTCTCCCCATTAATTATATTTACTTTTAATAATTATCTATCAATTATACTTGACATACAATATTATATTACTTTTAGGTGTACAAACCAATGATTGGGCATTTATATAACTTACAAAGTCATCACCCCACCAAAATCTAGTATCCATCTGACACCATACATATTCAGCACAGAAAATAAAACTTATTCATTGCCACAACTATCTGTAGTTTTTGCAAATATATATGTATATCACAACAAGAACAGACTCAAAAATGGTATCATGATACCTGTCTGCCTTTGAATCATGTTTTTAGTATTTTACTTTTGGTATTTTCCTTTTAGTATTTTGACTCATTAACAATTACCAGCAATATCTTCAATAGAAATCTAAGCTATATTCTTAATATTTTATAATAAAATGTTCCTGGACATGCTTATATAGCAGCAATAGTAGGTTTCACTCAGAAGATACAATAATGGAAGATGTGTTAAAATATTAATCTTAATTTCTGAGATAAAACTTAATATATAGGTACCATTTTTAAATATTAGCAAAATATTTTCCTGTGCCCTATAAAAATTAAAGTAAATGTTAATAATATTAGTATTTGTGCAGGTAGATAGAGATTCTTCTTAAAGATCTAGTAACAGTTAACATTTATGAAGTACTTGCTATGTACCAGGATCCACTGTACCTGCTCAACTCATTTAATCTCACAATAACTCTATGAAATATATGCTGTTATCTCCATTTTACAATTAAAGAAACTGTGACAAGGAGAGTTTAAATAATTTGCCGAGTGCCACACAGCTAGTGAGTGGAAGAAGTGGGATTTGAATCAGACATTTTGACTCCAAAGTCCATTTCTTTTTCATAACCCTAAATCAAAACGAAAATGTTAAAACACAACCTGCTCTCTCTCAGCTGAGCATCAATGCAAGCATTGTAATTAGTTCAACATCAATGTACCAAATCAAATTATAAGTTAGCATCACTGTAATTTAAGATAAATACCATTTCACTAGGACCCATATCACAGACACAGTTTAAAAAGTTGAAGAGATTATAGATACTATCGACTTTACTGTCACCCCTTGAATTGTACAGTTGAGGAAACTGAGGTCTAGAAAAGTTCTTTGATTTGTCCAGAGATAATAAAACGGGTTCTGGCATCAAAGCATGATCATACCCCAGAAAGAGTTGAGAGAAAAAATGCTCACTTTTGAAAAAAACCAGGTCCTCAAGCGCATCACGTATATTTTCCTTTATTTCACTCCATCATGTTCATGAGTCATGACTGGATACTGGCTAGCTACAAGAACTAAAGGTGAACCATGTTCCTACAAGGAAGGAGAGAACTGGGCCACCTTGTATCAAATTTAAGTTGTAGGTACTTGATCACAGATAATTCCTAATCTACAAATTGATTGTTTTCTAAATGTCACATGGAAGAACAGGAGAGGCATTTTCCTTAGATGAAATTTTCTACTGAACATGATACTGGATTTCTAGATTAGCCTTCAAAAGTACACATACTTTTTAAAATATATTTTTTGATTATGCTATTACACTTGTCTCATTTCTCCCCCTTTATTCCCCTCTGCCCTGCGCTCCCCTCCTACCCACATCCCCCGCTCTCACCCACATCCCCACTTAGTTCATGTCCATGGGTCCTATATATAAGTTCTCTGGCTTCTCCATTTCCTGTACTGTTCATAACCTCCTCCTGTCAATTTTGTACCTACCATTTATGCTTCTTATTCCCTGTACCTTTTCCCCCATTCTCCTCCTCCCCCTCCCCTCTGATAACCCTCCATGTGATCTCCATCTCTGTGTTCCTGTTCTAGTTGATAGCTTAGTTTGTTTTTGTTTTTGTTTTTTTAGGTTCAGTTGTTGATAGTTATGAGTTTGTTGTCATTTTACTGTTCATATTTTTTGTCTTCTTCTTTTTCTTAGATAAGTGCCTTTAACATTTCATATAATAAGTGCTTGGTAATGATGAACTCCTTTAACTGGACCTTATCTGGGAAGCACTTTATCTGCCCTTCCATTCTAAATGATAGCTTTGCTGGATACAGTAATCTTGCATGCAGGCCCTTGCCTTTCATGAGTTTGAATGTTTCTTTGCAGCCCATTCTTGACTGTGAGGTTTCTTTTCAGAAATCTGCTGATAGTCTTATGGGAACTCTTTTGTAGGTAACTGTCTCCTTTTCTCTTGCTGCTTCCAAGATTCTCTCCTTATCTTTAATCTTGGGTAACTTAATTATGATGTGCCTTGGTGTGTGCTTCCTTAGGTCTACCTTTTTTGGGACTCTCTGAGCTTCCTGGACGTCTATTTCCTTTGCCAGACTGCAGAAGTTCTCCTCCATTATGTTTTCAAATAAGTTTTCAATTTCCTGCTCTTCCTCTTCTCCTTCTGACAGTGCTATGATCGGGATGTTGGAACTTTTAAAGTTGTCCCAGAGGTTCCTAAGCCTCTCCACATTTTTTTGAATTCTTGTTTCTTCATTCTGTTCTGGTTGAATGTTAATTTCTTTCTTCTGGTCTAAATTGTTGATTTCAGTCCTGGTTTCCTTCCCTTCACTGTTGGTTCCCTGACATTTTCCTATATTTCACTTTGATAGCTTTCACTTTTTCCTCTATTTTGCAACCATACTCAACCATTTCTGTGAGGATCCTGATTACCAGTGTTTTGAACTCTGCATCTGATATGATGGCTATCTCTTCGTCACTTAGTTGTATTTTTTCTGGAGCTTTGATCTGTCTTTCCATTTGGGCCATTTTTGGTCTTGACATGCCTGTTATGTAGTAAGGGGCAGAGACTTAGGTATTCACCAGGGTGAGGCAACCCACATAGTTGTGTTGTGGTGCTGTATATGAGGGAGAGGTCCAAGAGGGAACACTGCCTCTTGCTCCACTCTTGGTGGGCTTTCAGTCACTTCCTCCACTACCCACAAGCAAAATGGGCCTTTCTGGTGCTAATTCTCTGGTGGGTGGCCTTGTGTCCATTCTAGGACCCTGTGGGTCTCTCCAAAGAACTCTCCTGCGAGGCTGGGTGTTTCTCCCTCTGCCATAACCCCCACAGATTTTTTCAGTCAGAGGTTTGAGGCTGGAACCCTGTGTTGTGTGGTCTCTCTCACTCCCCATTTGTTCCTCCCGGTTTATCTGCATGCAAATGTAGGGTCACCGGTCCACCAGCCACCACTTCACCCAGTCTGCCAGCCACTGTCTCACCTGCCCTGGTTCTCTAGCCACCGCCTTGCCTTGAGCCCTCTCCACCTGGCTGCCTGTCTCTGCCCCTCCTACCGGTCTAGATGAATGTTTCTTCTTTAACTCCTTGGTTGTCGGACTTTCATACAGTTCAATTTTCTGGCAATTCTGGTTTTTTGTTTTTATATTTTGTTGTTGTCCTTTTGGTTGTATGAGGAGGCACAGAGTAGATACACTACACCTCCATCTTGGCCGGAAGTCTTAGTACACATAATGTTAAATGCTCTTGGAGCACCTTTCTGTACTGATAGTACTGTTGAAACCTAATCAACCTGTATAACAATATTTCTGCAGGAAGAGATGGAACATCTCCCCCCTGATGCAGTCTTGGAAGAGAAACAGAGTCCCTTTGGGTATATATTTGCCCTCTCCATGTACTCTGTCATCTATTCGCTTCTCTGCAAAAGAGTCATTATCTTTTCTTTTCTTTCTTTTTTCGTATGGATGCATCTTTTTTTTTCCTATTGCATCTTTGTGAATTTTTATTCCTAATCACTTTCTTTGTTTTCATTTTTTTGCTTTTTTTCCAATTATTGTTTACATGCAATATTATTCTGTATTAGTTGCAAGGAAGTTCCAGAGGGAGACACAGAAGTTAATAGTTAACATTGAGCCTTTCCACACACCCTTAACCAACTTTTAGTCTCAGTGGGGTTGCTGTCACTTTCATTCAGGGGTTCACTGGTCATTCTGCCTACTTCTCTTTTTACAAATATTTCTTCTAACTAGGCTTTGTGTTCTTCCATGACCCTGTCGGGCCTTGTTACTCAAAGTGAGGTGCAAGCAGCAAACAGCACCTTTATCTGGGAGCTTTTAGAAATGCAGAATTTCAGGGTCTACCTGAAACCTTCTGAATTAGGTTCTGCAAGTTAGCTAGATTGGGGGAGGGGATCTGGTATGCATATAAACATTTGCCCTTTTCATTAAAATAGTTAATATTAATTTTTATCTTTTAAATTTTTCAGTATTAAGATCTTACTAAACATTAGTATTATCATTAAGAAAAAAATCAAACTAAAAAGTCTTCCCTATACGTCCCACCCCCCAATCCCCTCACCTTAGATTCCAGAAAAAGTTAAATTTATTCAGTGATAATGTTGGTGCTTATCTACCTGAATCACAATCACCTGTGGACTTTTTCAGAGACTACTATTTATTATCCCAGGGCCCATTCAAGACCAATTAAATCACACTATCTGGAGTGGAGCTATTAGTTATTCTGCAGATTGAAGTAAAGATTCTTTATGCTTCAGAGAAAGCTGAATACCATAAATTTCCAAATCTTCTTGTCACAGAAACTGGTGGAAAGTGTAGAATCCAGTGGGTACCACTAGAAAGTGCAGCTTGTGTATTAGAGATGGGGTTATATATATTAGTGGGTATTTTCAGGATATAGGGTGAATGTAACATGTAAGTCATTGCTGGGATTAGAGAAGCAGCTAGATATGGGGGGTGTGGGGATGGAAGCAGAATCTGAAAAATAAATCTTACATGACAGGCATCTGTAAGATTTGCTAGAGGTAGATATACTCAGGTGAAAGGGACACAAGTCCAAGTGCCTAAACCAGAGACTGTCTGTGTGCAAAACTCCCCCAACACTCTCCCTTCTTTAGAAGTATGCTTAAAGTCTAACACCTACCCAATGTGTTTGTCAGAACAGAAGGCACATTTTCCTTTGCAAGATAGATTATGAGACTTGAGAATTCTAGCAACATGAGTCCTAGGACTTATTCTCCCTCACGTCCTTCAACTTTGTAGGATTTAATGAATGAAGCTGCTCTGACATCTATTATAATATGATGATGGAAATATGCCGAGAGCTGCCTAGGAATTAAGAATATTTTTGAGTGAACACTTGTAAATTTCTTATCATAATAAATGTATTGTGATAGCCATATTTTCTCAGTAACCTGCTTGCACACTTCCATCTACTTGGCTTCCCTCTGCCTATTCTTAATTGACTCTCATTCCCAGTTTTTCAACAGCCAGTTTCTCTTCTATGCTGGGAGTCTTAGATGTTAAAGACAATGTTAACTCTAGCTGCTGAGTCAAATGGAGAAAAATAAGTACATAGTTAATAATGAGAGGCCATAGCTAATATGATTTAAAATCACATGAATATTGCACAGAAACAAGCTCCTTCATGATGATGTTTCCCTTTTTCTTAACCTTTCATGGTCAACAGCAAATTTTATAGTTCTGTTTCTATCAGTCCTAAAACGAATCAATCACTATACCATAATTATCCCGATTTAGACAGACGAAGAATGTACAGGACATTTTGAAAGCCTGTCTACGTATTAGCAAGAGCAGTGTTACAGCAACTTCAAGAATCCTTGTTCACCTGGCCATAATGGAGGCGTAGGTGGACGCACTGTGCCTCCTCGCACAACCAAGAGGAATAACAACAATTTAAAAAGCAAAATAAACAACCAGAATGGACAGAGAATCGAACTGAGTGGAAGTCCAACAGCCAAGAAGTTAGAGAGGACACAATCATCCAGACCGGTAAGCGGGTCAGAGCCAGGCAAAGAGCGCGCGGCAGATGGTGGTTTGCCCAGAGAGACTCACGGAGGGCATGCCTGATCAAAAAGTGGCCCAAAAATCAGCACCTGGAGAAGCCAGTGGGAAACAGCAGGCCGAGACTGGTAGACTGGGCGGTCCCTCACTTGTGCATGCAGATAAACTGGGAGAAGGAACTGGGGAGCAGAACAGAAAACACCTCTGGGGATTGGGGTGGCAGCAGAAGCAACTCCCAGCAACACAGGAGAGCACATTGGGGGAAAAGTGACTGGGAGCTGGAAGAGCCGAGCAGGCGCCTTTGTTCCCTCCCTGGCCATGCCCTCTCAGACAGTGTCAAAACACAGCCTCAGAAGAGGTTGCCCTGACCTGGTGAACACCTAAGGCTCTGCCCCTTAAAGTAACAGGAGCCAAAAAAAAAAAAAAAAATTGCCCAAATGAAAGAACAGAACAAAGTTCCAGAAAAATTACAACTAAGGGACGAAGAGATAGTCAACCTATCAGATGCACAGTTCAAAACACTGGTAATCAGGATGCTCACAAAATTGGAAGAAAGTTGGTCACAAATAAATGAACAAATGAAGGATATGCTAAAGAAAATGAGGGGAAATGTGCAGGGAACCAATAGGGAAGAGAAGGAAACTAGGACTCAGATCAACAGTGTGGACAAGAAGGAAGAAACAAGAATTCAAAAAAATGAGGAGAGGCTTAGGAACTTCCTTGACATCTGTAAACAACCCAACATCCGGGTCATAGGGATGCCAGAAGAAGAAGAGGAAGACCAAGGAATTGAACACTTATTTGGACAAATAATGAGAGAGAACTTCCCCAATCTGGCAAAGGAAATAAACTTCCAGGAAGTCCAGGAAGCTCAGAGACTCCCAAAGAAGTTGGACCCAAGGAGATACACACCAAGACACATCATAATTACATTACCCAAGATTAAAAATAAGGAGAGAATCTTACAAACAGCAAGAGAAAAGGAGACAGTTACCTACAAAGGAATTCCCATAAGACTGTCAGCCGATTTCTCAAAAGAGACCTTTCAGGCAAGAAGGGGCTGGAAAGAAGTATACCAAGTCATGAAAGGCAAAGACCTACATCCAAGAATACTCTATCCAGCAAAACTTTCATTCAGAAAAGAAGGACAGATAAAGTGCTTCTCAGATAAGGTCAAGTTCATGGATTTCATCATCACACAGCCTTTATTATGTGAAATGTTAAAGAGATTTATATAAGGCATGGAGGGGTATCAACAGGGGAGTGGGAGGGGGAGAGAGGAGGGAAAAAGCACAGAGTATAAGTAGCATAAGCGATAGGTAGAAAACAGACAGGGGGAGGTTAAGAATAGTATAGGAAATGTAGAAGCCAAAGAACTTATGGGTACGACCCATGGACAAAAACTAAAGGGTGGGGAATGTGTGCGTGTGGGGGGGGGGGGTTGCGGAATAAAGGGAGAAAAACAGGACAACTGTAATAGCATAATCAATAAAATATATTTAAAAAAAAGAATCCTTGTTCATTTCATGGAACTTAGTTACCAAGATGTCACACTCAGTGGAAAGAAGGAACGCCCCAAAAATATGTAAATAGTGAGGCATTGGTCTAATTTGTTTAAAAGAATAGAGGTCTTACTAAAATAGCTACGTTTTCTCCCCTTCTTTTCTTCCTATAACCAATAACAACAAAAAAATGAAGGTTAAGAGATCAGATGTCCTGAAAGGTGACCCTCATTTTAACCCCCTCAAAAGTTATCGAAATTCTTTGAGTCTTAGTTTTCAGCACTTTCACTACTTAAAACTGCATGGCTTCAGTGAGGTCTTTTCTCCGGGACAGGGTGAAAAACCTACAGCCTCACCACACTTGTGCCATTCCCAATGTTAATTGTCCTCTCTATACCTTCTTACCACATACATTTCAGCTGCTATGCCATAGACGCCTTTCCTCACCAATATTCTGATGGTTATCAGTAGAATTGGAGCTGGTACAAATAAACACGCTGCCAGGTGCAGACCTGTAGCCAGAGGCTCAGGTTAGTTCGGGAGCACCTCTCCCCTCACTACCAGCCATGAAAGATTTAAGACTCCCGAGATATTTTTAAACTCAAGTTTAAGAATAAGTTAGTCCTCCACATTCTTCTACTCCTTAATTTTGTTTATAGGTTTGACCCTGAGCACTACTGGCTCTTGGGTGAATTTCACACAGTTTCTTCCCAAGTATAAGTGAGAAGATTTTAGTTGGTTCCCCTATTCTGTTTTCTGCTATGAACTTTCTGCAGTTAGGCCCCTGAGGTGACTCAGGAAAAATCCTCAACCTTCAGGCTTCTGACAACCTGTGTCTTCTGAGAAACTGCAAAGAAACTCAGCAGACCCAAGACGAGTTATTAGAGTCACCATTCCGCCGACAGCCTAAATACAGCCATTACAAGTATAGTTATGTAGCAAGTATCATCTAATGTAGTGGAAGGTTCATAGGTTTGGGGGCTAAATGGACCTGACTATCAGTCAAATTTACCATATGCATGACTCCTGTGGAGTTATATAATTTTCCTGATTCTCAATTTCCTTTTCTGTATAATAATGTCTGCTGCATGGACATTCAAGTTAAAATGATCTGCATAAAAGGCCTGACATGACCCTGGAACAGATTAGGTACAATAAATATTAAACTACATCAAGTTTATTAGCCAGGTCAAAAAATAACTTCAATATATTTGTGTATCATCTAAACTTTCACATTTCGGTGAGTACTTTTTTTCACATGAAACTTCTAGGCTGGTGGATAAATTATTTCACAAGTCAGGCAGAGAATAAAGGGGCTTGATAACTAGGCCTCTCTCCCATTCAGTTGTGCTAATGTTAATTACTAGATGCAGCAAGTGACAGAGAACGTGACTAGCAAAAACTTAGTTTCACTGCAACCATAGTCACAACGTAACACTTGTTTGAAGTATCATTTCCTTCAATCCAACAATGACCTATTGTTGGATTGTTACAGTCTTATATAATGACTGGAGTGAACTATGCTTTTATACACTAATTTAAATGTATAGAATATAGTCATTAAAGCAATCAACAAAACATATTTTTAAAAATTAAGTCAATAGAGCCAGAAACTATGTATAAAATTGTCTCCAAAGCTCAAGTACTTTCATTGAGAACAATTGCCTTAAAGATATCTTAAGAGCTAATTAATTCTTCAGATATCTTATTTATATTTATGTACAAAATATGTTCACCCCCAAACTGTTGCAAGTTTCTGTAGGAATAGATAGATAGATGATAGACAGATAGATAGATAGATAGATAGATAGATAGATAGATAAATGATAGATACATACATACATACATACATGGATAGATACACAGATAGATGCATAGATAGATAGTAAAAAGCCAGAAGAACTTTTCCAGGAGGTTCCTTAGAGTAGCACAAAACATTCTGGACATAAATCTGGTCATCTTTGTCAACATAAAATTTAAATATATTTTTCTTGGTGTGTTTGTACTACAGATTCTTAAAACCATGCAACTTCTACGGCCTCTCTTTGGAGACCCCAGGGCCCTGCTGACTCTGCAGCACATGAAGATTTGCACGAATGCAAGTGCATCCAAATAGTACTTCACATCCCAAAGAAAATCTGTGCACAACTTTTCTTTGAAGACTAAATAAGTTTTCGATTTGCCATTGCCTTTTCTAGATTATAACCAAGGATTCGAAAGGAGGCTCTGGTGATGGGATAATGACCAGAGGCACAGGAACACCCCAGGGGGCACTTACACCGCAAAGTCTGGGGTTGCAGGCATGGTGCTCTCTTCACGCTGATGCAGATGTAGGAGACTAAGAAAACAAGAGTACCTCACTGCCAAATTTTTTAATTTTATTATTCTTCCTTGAAACAATTTAGCAGGCAGATATTATTTCAAAATATTATGAACATTCATATATGTGATTGGGTGAATTTAAGCTAATAATTGTTTTAGCCATAATCCATTTACCAATGAGATCCTTACCCCTAAATATAATAAGATTCCATAGAACATAAATCTCCAGAAAAAGCATCTCCGAAGGGCATTAGTGAGTTTGGGATTTTTCTTTGATGCCAGCTCTCTGTCCCATTCTCTGCAAAGGAAGAAAAAGTTGAACTAATAAGGTAATTGTAAAAATATTTGGGTTTATTTTGCTTAACATAGTTTTATTCACACAAGTACATCCAAGCAGATTAACAAAAAGATGAAAATTTGGGGAGACGTTCCAACACCAATGCACAGTCGGATATTTGGCAGAATTCAATGTCCCACCATACATCAGTTTCAGAGAGTTGACCTCATGAAAAGGCCTTGATATATTTGTTCAAGAAAGGTTTTTGGCTTCTTAACAGCAATACAAAATGTAGATAAATAAGCATGACTTATGAATACACACTGCTGTGCCTGGAACAAGGTGGAAAATAAACAAATATTTAATGTTTTTGCCTATCTCCTCTTGATTTTTACCTTTTCAGAACTGTAGTATATTTTACATAATTTAACTATCAAATCAATAACAAGATAAAAAGTTAGATGGGGTTTTCTGTGGCTTAACATTAGAAAAACTTGCTAGACTTTGTTTTAAAACGTAGGGGTATGAAACAAATATCATCAAACTTTATTTTCAACTACTATAGTTACTTCAAAGTAAGACTTAGGAAGATTAAAACAGAATCGAATTTTCTATTTTCTAGTAGGAATATAAATTAAATAGTCTGAAAATGGTTGACACATAAATGTTTTGTTTTCTTTTTCATACTATAGGTTTATCAGCTAATTGTATTTATTATGTCATTGTCACAACTTCCTACTAGTAACAGCCTTCTTTCTCTTCCCAAGAGAATAAAATACATTTCTAAATGTTACCTTCAACTTCATTTTTAAACTGTACGGACATAAAAAGTTTCATGAACCATAAGCAAGAGCTAAATAAATAACTACTTAAAGGCTTTGTATTTGATCAACAGCTATTCCCATAACTTTCAATCTACAATCATTACAGGTGGTTCTAAGTTACTTCAAAGAAAGAACACACAACTGCGATTTGAGGGCAAGCTTGGTAGTCTTTGCAGGAACAATGGCTTCCCTCAGAAGCTTACTATCTATAAAGCTTCATTACCCTATCCTGTTTGTCTGCTTCCCCGCTCTTCCCCACTTTCACTCACACACACGGGGTCGCCCCCACATCGATATCATTCAGTGACTCACAATAAGGTAAACACGAAGGCAGATTTAGCTTCTCCTTCAAAGGAAGAGTCAGATGGAAAAGCTGAAGAAATGGTTTCAAGGTGGAAAGAAGTGTTCAACACTGAAGTCCTGTAGGAAGAGGTCATTATATTTGATCATTTAGAGGCCTCTGGTGACCCTGATCGGTGTGGTTATAGGAACATGGTCGACATGGAAACCATATTTTAGGGAGCTAAGAAGTAAGTAAAAGGTGAAAAAGGGAAGAGACAAGGAGAGCAGAGAAATATTAGCTATGAAAAGGGGAAAAAAAGAATGGAGCAGTGACCTGAGGGAAAAACAAGGTTGGGGAAATTTTTTTATGGGTGAGAGTTGAACAATTTGTAGTCTAAGGGAAGTTAGCAGAGATATAGGAATTGGTCCTTGATCTTGGAAATGTGAATTTGGTACTCCTACTGGCCTAGTTCTTTGATTAAAATCAAGAAAAATAACTTGAATATCTTACTTTGCCTTAAAAATGTCAAAAAAATAAAATTACTTTAACAAAAATAAACAAATTTCAAATCTACTCGACTTTATTTTGGTGCAATAACTTATTAGCAGTTATTTATTTACTGATTTCCAAGTCCCTCTCTCCTCTCCCTTCCATCTGGCACTCACACAGGTGCTGTTGCCACAAGGCCCCACTGAGCTCATTCATTGACCACGGTCGGTCCAAGGAGTGAGCATGTGACTCGAAGGTCTCTGGAATTTTTCACATTTGGCCAAACAAAGCCATTTTTCTCATTTGAGAAAACAAAACCAACACAAGGCAAATGTCACTAGGTGGCATTTGAGTCCCTGGTTCCATTAAGTCTCTGAAGTCAGTTCTCTATCTAGGCCTTCATACAGTTAGGCTACATAAGCCAACTAATTCCTTCTTTTTATTTACTTGAGATAGTTAATTAGATTTCTTTCACTGGCAATCAAAGGGTTCTAACCAATATTCTTAGAAAAGGGACATCTTGCAATGAGAAACACTGTTCCTGGGGAGCCCAGGAACCCAGACCTTGAGTGAGAATCAGTCGTTAGCTGGAAAATTAACACCAGCTCTCTGAGCCACAATTTGCTCTTTTGTAAGATGGAGATAATAATGCTTTTCTGCCACAATGGCTGAGAAGAGACAGTACCTGGCATTCAATATGTAATCAAAATTATGAAACTTTTATACTTGTTTGCTATTTAATAGCTACTACCTTAAGATTTCATCATAATCAAGTATTAGAATTTTAGAGGCAAATATACAGGGTCTGGCACAAATAACAGCTCTTTTTTATTACAAAATCTGTTATTGAAAAATTGTAAGCATGTAATTCTGTAACGTGACAATATCACACTCAAGCACAGCATATGAAATTTTAGGTGAAATATTCAAATTGCTGTCCATCTCGTGTGAGACATTCACATATCCTACCAACCACACTCAAGCAAGCCTTACTTTTCTGCAGGACCCTGTACATAATTTGCCTCACATAGCTGTTGTTTCAGTCTTCACAAAATGCATCTAATACTCTTTAAAGACAGATAACTTCTCAGAACTCAATATGTATTTTTCAGAAAAAGTCATATCTCAAGAAAATGCTATTTTCTTTCATCCTTTCACTGTTTAATTCCTAACTGAGCAAGAACATAAGATGCTCTTTTTTTTCATTTTAATCCTCACCTGAGGATGATAATTTACTGATTTTAGAGAGAAAAGAAAAGGAAGAAAGAGGGGGAGAGGGAAGGGAGAGAAACATCAAAATGTGATCCCATAACTGCCTTGACTGGGATGTGAACCCACAACCTAAGTATGTGCCCTGAGCAGGAATGGAACCCTCAACCTTTTGGGGTATGGGATGACATTCAACCAACTGAACCATCTGGCCAGGCATATGCTCCTATTTTAAATATGCTATTTTACAAATTAAGCCCTCTGACATGTCAGTTCTGTAAGTAATTAATAACATTAATTTCTCTCTCCAATGAATAAACAATGTAATGAACGTACCTTTCTAATATTTCAGAGAGATTATCAGCAGAATCAGCTGAAGGGATCTGGTATATGTCTGACAACTCCAGCCGCCGTCTGTACCCTTTCTTCAAAATTGGTCTAGTCCAGCTAAAACAAAGAGAAGAGCAGATAGAAATATATACTTGATTTGGTCTTTAATATAGACTTGTAATCTGATATCATTTCAAATCTTCTGGCATGTGGAGAAGGATGGAGATGTGAATAGGAATAACATAAGTCAAGTTATATATAAATACCAGGGCTCGTATCTTACAGGACACATTCGTGCAAAACACTAGTACCTCTGAACTAAAGACTGTTGCTTTGTGAGAAAGAATCAAGAATGATGTTAGAATCCTTTCTAGAGGGAAAAAAAAAACTGCTAAACTTTCTATATTAAAAGTATTCTTAAAAAAAAAAGCACAGCCTCAAAATAAGCAGATACTTGGAGTTTATAGCTTTCTGTAATTGCTAAAGTCCAGTCTCTACCACTTCAAATGTGAAATGATCCATGAATAAGACGATAGACTCTCAATTATCATCCTTACATAATTTTGTTACTGTAGCACATGACACTCAGCACTCAGCAGTGGGCTATTTGTTTCATAAATTGACTACATATAGCTGGAGGATTAATGAGTAATTTGTATCAATTTGTTTACCTAATTATCGCATCTGTATTATTACTTGAGGGTGGGGATCATAACATTCTTATTTTTTTTGTCCTTACCCCACATCATAACTAAGAATTTATGGCAGAAACTAGTGAAGCTGGTATGGTAAATAATTAGGCAAGATACCCCAGCTATTTCCAAGTATATTAGTTCTAACTATTACGGATAAGGCAGAATAATCTTCACAAAGATAAGTAAAACTAAAAAGAAGGAAAATAGAGGAGGGAGGAGGAGAATTATGAAACAAAGAAAAATGTACAAAGAGAAATTTCTAAATAAATTTGAATGAAATGTCATTTATTGAAGAAAAGGATTGAACTGGGAAGTAGTGACCTCCAAACATATGCTCTTTCCCTTAGCATCTTTTTTTTTTCAGAGGTTTCTAAAATTTTGTGTCATTGGGACTTTGGTAATATAGCAAACTGCTTTTTAGCTAACAAAAACACAAACGGGTGCAGCTTCTTGTCTACACTCCCTTGGTCTCCAACTTCTTCAGCTGGCCCCTGCCCTGTGGTCCTGATGTCTCCACAATTTGTCCTTCCTTAAAAGTCAACAGAATTAGGGCCTAAGTTGAAGGCTAAATAACTTCATCAAACATTTCTTGCTAAGATATCAAAGAGTGACAGTGGTTTTTTTTCTATTTTCTTTTATTATTTGCATCTTAACATGAGCCTTAAGAAAAAGGATGATAATTAGGTTTTGTCTTTATTGCCTAGTCTGATTCATTGGTAATTGTTCTTGGAGAACAAGAATGAAAACAGTTGGGAACTGTCTGGACACAGCAGTTGAGGAAGTGCCACAATAATGCAGGATGTGCAGTGGCGTCATGGGGAAGGCGATGTCGCCCCCACCCAGCGCCATCCCAGTGCCAGACATAAGTACTGGAAGTAAACTTGGAAATACAGGTAGCAGTCAGGCTGTGGAAAACTGGGGACAGCAATTCAGGATATAAACTCCATCTTGTTGGTTATGAGCTTTAGTAAACGTAACCTAAAAAATAAAAAAGCAAAGCAACTGTTTTTAACTAAAAAAAAAAAAATGTGTATGTATATAGCATTTTTCCAAGGAGCTTTCACAAACACTAGCACATTGTGATTTTAATTTTAAAATCTTGTCTGGTAGAACAAAAACAGAACATTGTCCTATTTTAAGGATAAAATAATGAAGACCCAGAGATGCTAACTTGTCTATTACTAAAGCAAAAACTATAGATTTTTACCACGTTTGTCTAACTTCCTTCCTTTATCATGCTCAACTTTCCCCATGTGGGAAAACCAAGCGTACAAGACAAAGAGCTGGGAGCTGAGCCTGGAGTCAGGAAGACCAAAAGCTGGCAGATTGCAGACAGTGGTGTGGTGTGCCTGCAAATCTTTAACCATCCCTTCTCCAGGGAAAAGGAAAAGCAAAGAAAAAAAGTGACGTGTCATTTGCCAATTTCTCTGGTGTAAAGAGATACTCCCACTATGACCAATTATGAGCCACCAAATGTGAAGTCATCTAACACACATTTGGGAAGAGATACACAGTTGCATGTCATAATATAGAATGTTTACTATTCAGATACTACGAACATAAATAACCTCAACAACATGGATAATAGTAAGATGTAAAATAGATAGTGAAAACTTTTGAGTTTTTATTGCCTTTGTTTTAACGTAATTTATTTAACTGTAAGTTTCAATTATTTCATTTTTAATACCAGTTGTGCTTAACAACCAGCTTACAAATATCCTAAAATTTTAACTATAAGAAATGGCCAACTACAGCAGTTCACTGTTGCCAGATGATTGAAAGACTTGGAACAGGGTGATGTCATTGAGGACAGAAAGGAAAGGGCCTATAGAAGATGTAGTAAAAGGAAAAATATATTCCATCTCCCAATAAAGCTTGCATTTCACTGTTTGAAATTATTAAAATTTCACACTAAAATTACAAATAAATAGATTTTCACTATTGTTAAATACAATGCAAAAAGACATTTTCAGGAAATTAAAAAAATATTTTCATCTTTTAAAAAGATATATAAACATACATCTTTGGTCCACATCTAAAAGCTGATCCCCATTCCTACAAACGAGTCGCCATCCCACTTTAGAGCCCACAGTCTGTGAGCCACTTTTATAAAACTCCTGGTGTTATCTGTCCCATTTTAATATGTATGTTACACTGTGCCATCTAGTTTGATTATCAGGAGTTCCATATTGCAGCATGACCAAACAAAGCATATTCAGTAGTATTAAAACATGTTAACCATTTATCATTATTAATATAATTTAGTATTTTTCTCACAGGTTCCCCACAATAAACCTGTATTTGTAATTCTGAAATAGAAACTTGACTTAAGGTAAATTATGAGAACTAAAATCAGTTAACTTTGGCAACTACCAGAGTTATCTTAGGAAAAGAATTTATTCTGGGAGGTTAAACCAATAAAAATTGAATGAAATTTCTGCCCCATCAAGGAGTTTTCTATGCCTACCTCAAGCCAGTCTTAGAAATACAAAAACAAACAAAACACCAAAATTCCTGGATATCTATGGGATCTGGCAGAAGTAAGGCTTGCTTAAGTGTGGCTGGTAGGGTAGTAACATTGGTGCAATAATTTATAGTTTTAATTTGAACATTTCACCTATAATGTCATATAGTGTGCTTGGATGTGATATTTTTATGTTACAGAATTACCTTCTTATGATTTTGTAATTTTAAAAAAAGGGCCATTATTTATGCTGGACCCTGTATGAAATATTAGTTACCGTGAAACTTCAACTGCCACTGCTTTTGAGTGATCCTGAGTAGGTCAAAGGGACTTAGATAGAATTTAGGGACACCTAGACAGGATTTCTACTTCAGTATTTCTTCCATTAGAAATGAACATGTGTCCAGGTGTTTCATGAAACACAGCACTTACACCTGCAATAACCAAAAGCAATAAACCTTATTCCTCCTCTTCCTCGAATTTGCTCCCACCACCTTTTCCTTTCCTCTCACTTTTAATTGATCTTATCATTCTCCTTCATTCGTAAGCAGTCACTACATATTGACAATAAACCTTAAATTGGTTTACTTAGAAACAGTCAGTTTCCAAAGTTCTGGCTATTTCTAACAGAAACTAGCTAATCATTAATTATGAGGTAGCAGATAGTGATCCCTAAGGTATACAGTGTTTTATAATTTAAAAGTTTCAAACTGTCTTTGAAAAAAAATTCTAGTACCACATATACACTACTCTGTTCACCTAATTGTGAGAGGCTTCAGATTTTTTTGAGGAAAAATGCTATCACTATGTTTTCTAAAAAATACATGCACACACATACGCAAAACGTGTAACTGTATTTAATTAGTATCATTTTTAGGACAAAACTTCTAATTTTTGTATAGAGTGACTTGTAATTCCTTATAGTAAAAAGAAGTTTCCAATTATAGCCACTATTAAAGCCTTGATTTTCATGGAATCTATCCCCTTAAAACCACATAATTAAAGCTTATAATAATTTTTCCATTTAACATCTGGGTTTTGTTAATCCAACAGAGGCATCTGACATTCTCATCTGCTAAAATTTAAGATGAAGCTCAGATATCAGATCTGTTTAATTCAAAATGACTTTGTATAAAACAATCAGGCTTCCATAATATTTAACATTACTTGTTATTTAGCCAAATAAAATAGCAAATTCAAACCACTGTTTGCATGACACTTCTAAATACTAACAAATTCATACACTCATAGACTAACAGCCTTTTCCCTTTTTTGCACTGAATAATTAATACCCGAGGCCCTGACTGGTGTGGCTTAGTTGGTTGGACATTGTCTTGCAAAGCGAAAGATCTTAAGACCTCTGGTTAGAGGTTAGATTCCAGGTCAAGGCACACAGCTGGGTTACAGGTTTGGTCGCTGCTGAGATATGTACCAGAGGTAACCAATTGATCTTTCTCTCTCATATTGATGTTTCTCTCCCTCTCTTTCTCCTTCCCCTCCCCTCTCTCTAAAAATAAATAAATTACATCTTTAAAAAGCTAACTAATACTTGAGGAACTAAGTAGAAATTACTCTTAAATTTGTGCAGATAAATTTAAAACACTAGAGGTTTTCTCATCATCCAATATATGTACCATGAGATTTAAATAGCCAAAAAAGATCTGGATAGTCCTAGCTAAAGAAAACATTGAGCTCTGGCTGGTGCAGCTCAGTGGATTGAGCGCGGGCTGCAAACGAAGGGGTCACCGGTTCGATTCCCGGTCAGGGCACATGCTTGGGTTGCAGGCCAGGTCTGCAGTGGGGGCCACGTGAGAGGCAACCACACACTGATGTTTCTCTCTCTCTCTCCCTCCCTTCCCTTCTGTCTAAAAATAAATAAAATCTTAAAAAAAAAGAAAACATTGAAGTTCAGGCAGAGGAAAGAGTGAAAATCATTAGAACAAAATGTGGTAATAAATCTCAAACTTCTGCAGCATGGGTCTACTACTTTGCTTTAGTTATTTAGATAAATGGCTATGAAAGGAAAAATTGACTTGACCAGAAGTCATTTCATCTCTATAAGGATTTTTTGAATTTCATAAATAATACTTCAAATGTCACTTTCCTTTCATCAACTTAGATTTGATGTTTCCTTATAGTCAGGTATATTTTCCTCCATGAACTTTAGTGAAAATAAAACTGAGAGGGGTGTCTAGCTCTGAAAAGTCCAGGGTAAAACTTATAAGCTTTAATAATGCATCCCAAAGTCACAGCACCAGAGTCAGGGTCAGGTTGGTGAGTACCTGTTCCTTGTTTTCACAAAGTATTTAAACAGTGTTTGCTGCTTCTCAATAAAATTGTGCATTTATAAGTTATAACCACTTCAGTCTGCTTGATCACCTTTAGGAAGTACATGCTTGCTAAAGATTGGCCATTTTTGAGTTAGAGGGTTAATTACTCATGATGGCCTAATGTACCAAGAGAATCATAATTCATTTTTCTCTCTAGATGAGTAAACAGTAAAGTAAATGTAATCGATACATTTCAGAATATCTGGAAAGACTTATTTTCTTCTCAATAAAAGACCACAAATCAATTCTGAAAAATCTTCTGGAGACCCAGAGTTTAAAAGCATATAGGCATTTTAATATAAATTAATTTTACTTCATGCATAATGAATCCAAACATTAAATCTGACCACTTTATGAGATGATTCTAAGTATAAATGTATTAGGAATGTAAGCGTATTAAGCAAATATCTAGAAAGATATTTTCTTTTATGTTTACCTATATTTTCTAATATTTAACAATGTGTATGTATAACTTTGGAAATAAGGAGTAAGTGCTTTTTATTTAAAGAACAAGGTACAGCCCTGGCTGGTGTGGCTCAGTGGACTGAACACCAGCCTGCTAACCAAAGGGTCGTTGGTTCAATTCCCAGTCTAGGGCACATGCCTGGTTTGGGGTCCAGGTGCCCAGTAGGGGGCCCGCACAAGGCAACCACACATTGATGTTTCTTATCTTTTCCTTCTCTCTCCATTCCCTTCTCTAAAAATAAATAAATAAAATCTTGAAAAAAATAAAGAACGAGATACATATAATTATAATTCATTATTTGCTAAGGCTATCTATGAACCTGGTCAAATATGTTCTAATTCTATGATTCTCATGTAATGCTCACTATCAATAATTTCCTATAAAATGTTTTTTTTTCTTTCTTGATATGGTTGTCTGAATTAATACTTCATCTTACAGACCACAAAGTCCCAGTCACCTGAGTCCTACTACAACTCTATTACCAAAACAACTAATGATTTTAAGAAAAAAAAAAAAACAAAGACTACCCCGGGTTTTAATCTTGTATTTATTTTCCAGTCATATGACCTTGAAAAAGACTCTTCTTAAGATCTCTCAGCTGCATCCCTTCCTGGAAATAACTACCATGACTACTGTACCTACTTTTCATAGGACCCAATACAATGTTGTCTATAAAACATTACAACTGTATGTCACTACAAACATCTTCCTATGAACTACTTGGCTTCAGTTTAACCTTCAGAGCACTACAGTTTATTATTATTGGGATTATAACAATAATAGCTTACAGTAGACTATTTCCACAGCTCTGCAAAACTCTGTAAGTAGTTCACATACATTATTTCATCTAATCTCCACAACAGTTCAAGAAGTCAGTCCCATTATTACCCCTATCTTGCAGATGAGTAACTGAGGTTGAGGTAGTCCAATAATTTGTCCAGGGCAGAGTTGAAAATAAAAATCCAGGACTGTTACGGCAAAACCTTCACTTGTGTCATATTTGTCATATTGGGACCAATTTTTTAAACTAGTAGACATTTAGATATAACACCAAGAGCACAAGCAACAGCAACAACAACGAAAACCAGGTAAACTGGGCATCATAAATATTTAACACTTTTATGCTTTGAATGACATGAAGTGCAAAAACAACCCAAAGAATGGGAGAAATTTTTTAAAATAAAATAATACATCTGATAACTTGTATCTAGAATATATAATGGACTCTCATAACTCAATAATAAAAAGATAAGTAACCCAATTTAAAAATAGGTAAAAAATCTGAATAGACATTTCTCCAAAGAAGAAAATAAACAAACACCCAATAAGAGCATGAAAGGTTGTTCAACATCATTAGCCACCATGGAAATGGAAATCAAAACCACAATGAAATACCACTTCACACTGACTAGGATGGCTATAATCAAAAAGACAGATAATTGCCCTGGCTGGTGTAGCTCAGTGGATTGAGCACGGGCTGGGAACCAAAGGGTCCTGGTTCGATTCCCAGTCAGGGCACATGCCTGGGTTGCGGGCCAGGTCCCCAGTGAAGGTCATGTGAGAGGCAACCATACATTGCTTTCTCCCTCTCTTTCTCCCTCCCTTCCCCTCTCTCTAAAAATAAATAAAATCTTTTAAAAAAAGACATTTAATAATGTGTGAAAAAATTGGAACTCTCATACTATGCTGGTAGAAATGTAAAATGGTGCAGCCATTTTGTAAAACAGTCTGAAAGTTACTCAAAATATTAAACATATATTTACCAAAGACGCTGAAAGTGTAGTTCTTGGCATATATTGAAGAGAAATAAAAATGTCCACATAAAAAACTAGTCCATAAATGTTCATAGTCCATCATTTTTATAACAGAAAAAAAGTAGAATCAACTCAAGTATATATCAACTGCTGAATGGATAAATGTATATTCCTGCAAAGGGAATATTATTCAGCAATAAAAAGGATTGATATACAGATTTATGCTGTAACATCAGTGAATCCTGAAATATTACACTACATGAAAGAAGCCAGTCACAAAAGGCCACATTGTTCCAATTATAGAAAATATTTAGAATAAAAAAATCTATAGAGGCAGAAAGCAGATTA
This sequence comes from Micronycteris hirsuta, assembly GCA_004026765.1. NCBI lineage: Eukaryota > Metazoa > Chordata > Mammalia > Chiroptera > Phyllostomidae > Micronycteris > Micronycteris hirsuta. Next base: position 166,858 of record PVJI01000856.1, read on the forward strand.
TTATTTTCCTAGGACAGGAGAAGGAAGAGGTAATAGGATGATTGTATATGAGTATTATGTTTCTTTGGAGGTGATAAAAGTATTCTAAAATTGATTGTAGTGATAGTTACACATCTCTGTGAATATCTTAAAAACCAATCAATTATATAGTTAAAACGGATTAATTGTTTGGTATGTGAATTATATCTCAGTAGAGATGACATTAAGAAAAACAACATAAAGGCTTCTGTTCAAGATGGCAGAGAGGTAAATGTGGTACTTGCATCTCCCACATCCATATCAGCATTTCAACTAAACTACAGAACAACTATCATTTAGAGCTGCCTGAAATTTAGCTGAACAGAAGTCCTAAAACTAAGGATATAAAGAAGAAGCCATGTCAAGAAAAGTAGAAGTGGAGACACAGAATGGACTGACCCCACAACCACACGTGGCAGTTAAATGTTGAGAGAGATATTTTAGCTGTAAGGTCTCTCCTGAGGAGTGAGGGGTCCCAGCCAACACCAGGTCCCTCCACCCAGAGTTCCAGTGCTGGAAAGAGAAGTCCCATAGTTTCTGGCATTAAAAACAAGTAGAGTTGTGGCTGAGTGAGACAAAAGTCTCCTGGAGTCCAGGGTGTTCCTATTAAAGGGTGTGTGCACAGATTTATATGGAGTCACTTGCTCTGAGCTCCAGCACAGAGGGAGCAGCTTGAAAGATGCCCAGGCACACGGATGGGAATAAAGTGTCTGGCATCTGGGCAACAGCTAGAGGAGCAGCATTCTATCAGACCGAAGCACTAGCAGAGGTTATTGTTCCTTTGCTGAACCCTCACCCCACAGAGCCTATAGGCGGGCACCATATCTAAGTCTCCCTTAACCTGGCTAACCTCGATCTCCCTGCCCTGGTGAATCCTGAGACCCTGCCCCACTCAACATGTGGGCCCACCCAGGCTGTTTCCAGTGGCTTTTCCATACAAATGGCCTCTCTTGGCTCATGCTGCTGACTTTCCAAAAATCTCTCAAAGGTTCACAAACCCCAAATAAGCAACATCTGGCCTCAGCATGCAGGCCTCTTGCTAAGTGTCCCAGAACTAGTGGCAGCCAGCCCTGGTTCACAGCTTGTTCTCTCCCATGCAATATACAAGCAGCAGCAATAGGCAGATTACTGTGTAGCTTATGGTGGATGGTCCTGAGCAGAGTACATGTGGCAACTGACCTTGGCTGTACCTCCTGGGATGCCCCAGAGTTAGCACACCCAGTGTGCAGCTTCAGACCATGCCAAAGCACCACCCAATCAGCTCCATAATCAACACACCTAAGAGGCAGACTCAGCAGGCACCAGAGCCCAACTTAAGTCCTATTCCATGGGGTCAGCCCCTATGCATCAGATCCTGTGCTATGTTCACTACCAGTTCTCACAGTTAATCAGCCTGTGGATGAATCCTTCCCACTGAGGTACCCGAAGCAATCAACTACAAGAGGAGGGTGCACATAGTCCACCTAGGGGGTGCACCTAGAGCACGCCACTTGGGTGACTGGGGAGGCTATGCCACTGGACTCTATAGGACACTCACTATATAAAGTACTCTACCAAGTCTGGGAGATGTAGCAGCTCTCCCTGATAGATGGAAACAAACACAGGGAGGCGGCCAAAATGAGGAGACAAAAAACATGTCCCAAATGAAAGAACAGAACGAAACTCCAGAAAAGGAACTAAATAAAATGGAGACAAGCAATCTATCATATGCAGAATTCAAAACACTAGTTATAACAATGCTCAGTGAACTGAGGGGAAGAGTAGATAAATAGTGAAAACTTCAACAAAGAGATAGAAAACATAAAAATGAAGATAGAAAACAAAAACAACCACTCAAAAATGAATTATACACTAACTGAAATGATGAATACATTATGGGATATCAACAGTAGAATAAATGAAGCAGAGGATCAGATCAGTAATTTGTAGGATAAGGAAGCAGAAAACAATCAGAACAACAAAAAGAAAAATGAGGATAGTGTAAGGAGACTCTGAGACAACTTCAACAATTTCAAACATGCCCACATTCACATCATGGGGATGCCAGAGGGAAAAGAGAGAGAAAAAGGAATGGAAAACCTATTTGAAAAAATAATGACTGAAATCTTCCCTAATCTGGTGAGGGAAATAGACATATAAATCCAGAGAGCACAGAAAGTTTCAAACAAGATAAACCCAAAGAAGCCCACACCAAAAGACATCATAATTTAAATGCCAAAAGTTAAAGACAAATAGAAAATCTTAAAAGCAGCAAGAGAAAGCAGTTTGTTACCTACAAGAGAGCTCCCATAGACTGTCAGCTGATTTCTCAACAAAAACTTTGCGAACCAAAAGGGATTGGCATGAAATAGTCAAGGTTATGAAAAGCAAGGACCTACAACCAAGTAGATAGCTCTACTCAGTAAAGCTATCATTTAGAATCAAAGGAGAGATAAAGAGCTTCCCAGACAAGAAAAACCTAGAGGTCATTACCACCAAACCAGTATTACAAGAAATGTTAAAGGGTATTCTTGAAGAAGGAGAAAAAAAGGTAAAAAATATGAGTAATAAAATGGCAATAAATATATAGCTATTATACATCAAAAATGTGTTCCCTTGTTCTACTGACATTTTCAATGACAGCAAACTGATGGATATCTAGAATAACCTCCTGTGGTTCTAAAGGATTTTAATTCATCAGACAACTTTCCCATCATCATTTTTTTAAAACTCTCATGTCACTCTTACTGGAAGGAGAACCTTATGGCCTCCTTGTAGAGAAAAGGAAACTAGACTTCACACTGGGAAAGAGGTAGCTAGTCAGGCAATTCCAGAACTGATACTACTCAAATTACACAAAACCCAACAGAGGACGTGTGAAGGGGGAATTGTGAGGTAAAATGAACCGTGACTGTGTTTTGTGAAAAATACTTTTTATTCATAGTTATGACAGATGACATAAACACCTCGCACATCTTGTTCCTTGAATCTTTTGACTAAGCCAGACCTTTGGACTGGGCTAAAAACCAATACTGTTTTACAAATAATTGTTTGTACACCCAGCAGGAAAGCAGACATTCTCACCAAAGGACTGCTTCCAGAGTCTCCATCAGAAGACGGAATCAGTAACCCATCATATACAGGTTGTTAGCAGCAATAGAAATTATTTTTTTCTATCATGTAATTATTCCTTTCCTTTTCTTATTAAAACACCCTCCTCTCTCCTTGCAATTAGGACACTATTTGGGTTTCTGCCTGAATCTTGTCCCCAAATTTCAATTCTTTGATCCTAAATAAACACTTTTGCCTCTTAAAAAAAAAAAAGGAGGGGAAAGAAAGGAAGAGAGTAAAGAGAAGGAAGGAAGGAAGGGAGGAAGGGACGGAAGGAAGGAAGGAAGGAAGGAAGGAAGGAAGGAAGGAAGGAAGGAAGGAAGGGAGGAAGGGACGGAAGGAGGGAGGAAGAAAAAAATACAGAAATCAACTCTCGACATCAATTTGAAAAGTTTTCCCAAACATTGACTTTTCGTTCTTAGAACTGGTAAAACGTAAATTCTTAGACCGACTTTGACACTCCAAGCCCTTTCAGCTGCATTAGTGCCTGGGTGGCTACTGCAAGTGATTAAGACTACATAGCTCAAGGTTTGGTGACATGCAACCGGAGTTGTATAAAAGTCCCCCACAAAACAATTTCTGGAACTACTATGAAAAGTGGTAATGATGATACTGTTGTCAAGAAGCTGCGGCATGTGTGCCATTGGTGTGCAAAGGCCACTTCTAATAGGTAAACCTAATTCACTCACATGATATGAATTTCAGCGACTCAATCAAACGAGAGACAACAAGCAATGTCACCAAATATTCCACCCATCTTGACAGAGACCGAAGAAACAAAGCATAGTGATTTATAGTCCAGGCACACGTATTTTAGAAAAGCAGCCTCACAGTATTGTTTCATAATTTTAGTTTTATTTTCATTCTATCTGGGCATAAAACCACTAATAAAAGGCACAAAATCGATTGTGGCTAAAACAACTGACTAGAAAGATAGGATAATTAACTTCCCTTTAAAATTGTTGTATTCTGTGTGAGTTAACTTTTAGGAGCTCTCTACAAACCAGAAATACAGTGATACCATTGCTTTCAAATTTCTGATTTTTATTTCCATTGGCAATAAGAAATATATTTGAAACCAAGAAAATAAGGAAGAGGGGAAATGGACTGGTATTAAGATTTTATGGCAGATAATGGCATTTGGTTACTGGCTGGCATTTGTAAAAGCTTACAGAGAGAGACTTGTGTGATTGGCAGACCTCACCATTATGACTATTCTTTCAGACAATCACACACTAGAGAACAGAGCAGCGAAGCAGTTTGAAGCATGCCCAGTGGTAGCTGAGAGGGAAGGAAGGAAAACAAGTTCTGCCTCTTCTCGCTAAGCTAGGAACAAAACACACCTCACATGAGTGATAGAAGGTCATCTCCCACATGATATATTGATTTAACTTTGCTGGTATTTGTTTTATAATTATCCCATTTATTTGGTATCCCTTCCTTTTTCCAGAACTCTGAATCCTTATTGAAGCTTTGTTCACCTGGTTTGTTTGAACACTACCGCTAAGACCCAAAGTAAACACTGTCCAATGGGCTTTTCCATCCTTTGGCAATGAAATGCCCACATCCTTTCTAGGCTTTGGATTTCATTCTGGAATTAATGTAACATCTGGAAACAAAACTATTGGATTTGTTTTGCCTTGAAAAGTGGTTCTTGCCATGTGAAGATGACACTGCTCTTATGGGGACAGAAATCCACTGAGCAGCTCTGTGTTGTGGAGTGACAGATCTGTTTGTCATGAGTCACCAGAAGTAAAGCACATGCCAGGCGCTTGTGACCCTCAACATCCAAATGACTTAGACTCACCCTTCCCTCACTATGTGTACAAAAATTCTCACTGCCTGTGAAATCCTCGCTGACACCTGCTTTCTAGTAACTACCTTGAGGCAACTTTTCTAAAAGTTAAAAAATGCAGTATAATTTCACCTAACATTGTTTATCGGGAGATGTTTAATTACTTATTTATTTTGCTTCCTAGATGGAATGATAATGGAGGTTAGAAGCAACCTTGGACATCTTTTTAGATGAAGATGATTAAATACTTCCAGGGTGACATTGAAACAAGCTGCATCAGAAGACAAAGCAGATGACTTTTTAATTTAGTCATGATAAAGTTGCTTTCTGAGGTTCTGCTTGGAATCACCTAACCAGATGATCAGTCAAATCCAGAATTTTCTTCATTTACCTCAACCTCCTTTTCACTCTGCTTTGTTTATGCTCCCTGCTCAGTTACACTGCTAAGCTACTGTCACTCGGGACTGTTCCTCAGAGGGGTCAAAGAGCAGTAGGGTACTGGGTTCAGACCTCCCAGCTGTAGACAATTTCCATCTGCAATCTCTATATGGATTTGGAGATTGGTGACATTTTAACCCTTTTTATCTTCTGTTGTTATTATTTCACCCTCTAGAAAAACAAACTGCAAATTATAGCATTAAAAGGTAAATTTACACCTCTTTATTTCTTCCACCTTCGGTGAGGGGAAATGCATGTATGTAGACACATTATATGACTCAAGATTTAAGTTTTCCATCCTATTCCTGAGGTTGTGGAGCAATATTAATGCTATTTTTCCTTTTATTGGAGACTTTATATTATTGAAAGAGACACTGATAGCAATACTCCTCAGAGGTACATGGGAGGAGAGTGGCTTACCCTTCACTCATCTTCCCTGTAAATCCCAGAAAAAAGGAGCATTCTCCGGGGCAGGAAATGGAGACTGCTATTGGCTCAAGATTTACCAAGGAAATAAGACTCTACTGCAACGGCTTCACTTCAAATCCCCTTCACTTATTCTTTACAGCTTTTCTTCAATATAAGCAACATATAAGTAAATAAAAGTCCATAAAATACCCCAAATAGCTCCTTCTCCAACCCCTTAGCCCCCCAACATCACCACTGCAGCAAAACGCAATAATTGATTACTGAATACTTAACTGATCCTAATAAACAATTTAGGATTCAAAATGGTTGCCTTTGCAATGAAGTCTTTAAAAACAGAAAGTATAACACAAATCATGATCATTTAGTAAAAATTTAGTAAAAATTTCATAGGCATTTAAGAATAATTATGACCTCAGAATGTCGTATTTTCTGCTTCCATGTACACTTTAGGAAAATAAACTTTAAAGGAAACATTGCGCCAGATTCTCTTCCTTTGAACGCCGCAGGAGTTCTTGCTGGAAGAAACCACTGACAATAAGGTGGCTCTTAATATTTAAAAGAATTCTCCAATTATCATGATTTTGGTGGCACATTTTTTGCTTTTGCACTAATACCAACCAAGTGCCAGGTCACACTGAAGAAAAATAAATAACTTCTTTGAAATAAAACTTGAACTCTGTTTCCACGAAACCTCAAATGCATTCAAATGGTTTCACATAAATTATGTATGTGAGTCTCTCTGTAATCTTGGTTTAATTTTCCCCGCCATGTGCTCCACTCTCTCCTGTACATCTTCCACCTGAGTGGTTACTAAAACTTGTCTTTTTACTTGTCTGCCAATCACACTAGACAATAAATTCCCCTGGGGCACACACCTTAAGATTTGTTTTTACTGCTGTGTATCCTGCATTTTCCGCAGAGCATAGAACATAATCATGACTCAATTATTTTTTTAATTGTTAAATTAATGTTACCACATTACACTTTGTTTTCTAGTTTATACCCCTAATAAGACTAACTTTCTGAGGACAACATAAGTATAATATAGATCTTTGTCTTATATAGTACCTGGGATAGTATAAAAACGGAACAAATTAATGTGTTAACTAATTTTTTACTCAAACATGATATGTGTATAACCCATGTGAGGACACAGGTTGCAAATAACTGTTGATCAAATGTATTAAAAGTCAAAAAAAAAGTCAGAACGTTTCTCAAGTATATGATAAATGCATGACAAATGTGTAGGTGTGTATATTTGCTCAGGGACAGTTCTTCAATATTTATGTTCCTTTTTTGAGTCATAAAGCTGAAAATCCTAAAACTTCCACTCAACATTATTTCATTCTCCTCCATAAAATATTTTAATTTTTAACACTCTTCACTAACAAAACATTCTTCCTAATGTCTGGCCTTCATTCTACTTACTCTTAGTGGAGATGGCCAACATTTCATAAATGGAAGTTATTCTTCAGTCTATCCAAAAGCAAATGCTCCCTTTGTTTTGACCTTCCTTGACAGTTCCCCTATCATGCCACTTGATATTCTCTGCATTGTCTCCATGTTAGTTATGTTCCATTATAGATAAGGCACACATAGCTTTTAAAAGGTCTCATAAATTAGAGTAACCCCCTAGATGTACTATACTTTCTAGTTTCAAATTGCTTCCATATCTCATTCTGCTCCTGAAGACTCTTATAATTATGGATTGAATTGTGATCCCTTCGAAAAAGGTATATATGAATCCTAACTCCCAGTACCTCAGAATGTAACTTTATTTGGTAATACAATCTTTACAGAGGTGATCAAGTTTAAATGAATGCATTAGAGTGGGCCTTAACCCAATATGACTAGAGTCCGGAAAAAAAAAAGGAAATTTGGATTGGACACAGAGACAGGCACACAGGGAGAATGCCACGTGAAGATAAATGCAAAGGTGAAAACGAGGCCACCTCACATCAAAGAACAGGAAAGAGTGCCAGCATATCACCAGAAGCTGGGCGAAAGGCGTCTAACAGATTCTCCCTCACAAGCTCGGAAGAAACCAAACACGTTGATATCTTGATCTCAGTATCAGACTTCTAGCCTTCAGAACTGCGAAACAATACATTTCCATTGTTTAAGTCACTCATTTTTTTGTACTTTGTTACAGCAGCCCTAGAAAACTAATACAATAGTCCTAAGAAATGGAGAAAATCCATATTTGGACTATGCACACAGAGGGGCACGTGAACAGAGGTGACACTCTTGATGAAAGCCACCAACAAAGCAAATGGAGGCACTGGGTCCGGTTCACAGAGAGGAGGCTTCAGTTTAGAGAAGAGAATTACTTTCTTGGAGCCTGAATTAAAGATAAAAAAGTATTAATTATAATGATCATGTTGATGATAACACTTAACATTTATTAAAGAAGCACTCTATGCCTGGCATAATTAGCTGGCACTTAATGCATGGGCAGTGCTTACAGAGTAGGATGGCCAAATTTATACGTCAATTTAGACAGTGTTTGGGGGTTAGATTTACATTTAAATTAGTAAAATTTGGTTAAAGCAGATTGCCCTCCACAATGTGAGTGGGCCTCATCCAAACAGTTGAAGGCCTGAATAGAACAAAAAGGCTAACCTCCCCAAGCAAGAGGGAATTCTGCTGTAGACTGCATTCAAAACCATGCTGGATCATCTGCTCCCCTGGGTCTCTAGCGTACCAGCCCACCCTGCAAGTTATGGATTTGCCTGCCTTCCTAATCACGTGAGCCACTTCCTTATAATAAATAAGAATGTCTGTACCTACAGATTGATAAATGATATAGATGACAGATATAGGTATAGATGTAGACGATAAAGATACAGATATGATACAGATATAGACACAGACATTTCCTGTTGGTTTTGTTGCTCTGGAAAACCCTGACAAATTTACATATTAAACACTCAATGAATGTTAGATATCATTATTTCTGAGCTGTGTTATGATGAGGATAACTCGTTATACTGATGAGCATAACATTATCAAAAGGTTAAGTAAATTGCCTAGATCACATTGTTGTTAATGTCACACGGTGAGGATTCCAGCCAAGTCTGCCTGATTCCAATATACACATTTCTTCCACTACATACTGCTACATGAGAGTGGAAATTGAGGACAGAGGTAAATTAGAACATGAACTTATTTCTGAGGGTACAGAATGGGTGAAGTGAGGAACTCAAGGGAAGATGAAGAACAACGAATATGGGAGAAACTAGTTCAGCGGTTTTCAAACTGTGGGACCCAACACCTAGTGTTCCCCAGAAATACTTCAAGGAGTTCACCAACTTTTGATTTAAAATATCAGTATTTTAAGTATGTTTTAGTAGTTTAAAAATAGGAATAAAAATATCATTCATTCTCAAATGTGTTACATGAAGCAGCATGGCAGCTAAGGGACTAGGGGAAGGTGGGGCAGGAGTGATGGAGCAAAAAGGAGAAAGGATGCATGGACGTGGAAAGCAGTGTGGTGACTGCCAGGAGTTGAGAGTGGAAGGATACTAAATGGTAATGAAAAAATTGCAATAATTTTTTTTTATTTTAGCACAATGGATTCATCCAAACATTAGCCTGGACTGCCAGGCTAATCCATTTAGTGTTCATTAGATAGAAAAACTTCCCCTGACATCTCTTTGCACACATTTAAACATATTACTATCTGTCACTGATTATTTTTACACTACATAAGTAAGTGTGTCACTACAGACACACATGGGCCAAGCTCAGTTTACATCTCTGGCATGCCTGCTTGTATAGCATTTCATCACAGCATAACAGACTTATGCAATCCCCAGAAAACAGCAAGTCACGTGTGATATTATCATGGTTTTACAATACTTTACCATGCTTGCTCAATAATAAGGTGACATTGATTATAAGACTCACCATCAGTTTAATAATAGCCTTTCCAAAAAGAAATGTTACATTAAATATATAGTTTTTTAAGGAAATTTTTAGTATTATATACCTATTCATAAAATTACCTACCACTTTCTTCTTCAGTGTCATAATTAAAGTTTTCTCTAAGCCTTCTTCACATTCAAGTCAAAAGCATTCTTTTGAATCACTCTTGGCTACTCACAGCTATGAATAGGGTTTACATTCTTAACACCTTCACCTGTAGGACAGGCTGTATAATTTCAAAGAATAGTGAAGTACTGATCTTGGATAATTTCTACTTTAATTACAGTACTTGGTATGCCCATCAAACTTCAGAGTAAATGTTAACCATCTCTTTCAAAACTAGACCACAGAGTAATCTTTCTCAAGAAATTTCAAGCAAGAAACTAGTTAGCCCTGATGGTGTTGCCCAGTAGCTTGGGCAACGTCCTGTGAACCGAAGTCACTGGTTTGATTCCCAGTCAGGGCACATGCTTGGATTAAAGGCCAGGTCACCAGTTGCGGGCCTGCGAGAGGCGGCTAATTGGTGTATCTCTCACACATGGATGTTTCTCTCTCTCACTTTCTCCCTCACTTCCCCTCACTCTAAAAATAAATAAATAAAATCTTTAAAAAGAAAAGAAACTGAGGATAGAAGTCAACCTTGAGGGTGCAACCAATGCAAATAATTCAATTGAGGTCACAGGAATATATTCCTTCTATATATGCTAAATCCCATATTACAATTTATTCCTGGGTCTGAGAGATGACATATTTCTTTCTTTGAAGCTCTAATTGGCTTTAATTAAGCAACTATGAATCAGACAACAACCCATCTAGCAACTAGAACTTGTTTCTTGACAAGATTCTTTTAACATCAATTATAAGAGGCATGTCAATTTCAGAACCGTAGCATTGTGAAAAACACAAGCATGCAAGAACAAGAAAACAGCACACATCGTATCATGTAATCATACCAGCCGCCATTGTGGGGTAGGAGGCTTACTTTACCTTTGTATTTATGGAAAAGCTATTGTCTTTTAGTGTCACTTTTATTTGTATATATTGCAGTTCCATGGAAACTTTCATTCTGAAATTAAAATTCACTGATAAAAGTATTGTTTTTTAAAAATATTGTGGAAACCACTGCACCAGGAAAATCCAAGAATTATATATACAAAGTGTCAAACATGAAGTTGAAGAACCATCTGCCAGGTGATTCTGTCTCTTGCTTCAGCCCAAAGAAAGAGAATAAGGGGAACCACAGAGAAACAGATGACCTGAATGATAAACTACGGTGACTGGCGGTCACAGATGGACACAAAAGAGGGTGTGAGTGGTGACGATAGGAACACTGAACTGACTGAGTCTGGAATGCAGCTGAGGGCGGAAGTTAGTGAGGTAAGAAGAGGAGATACTCAACAGACAGCCTGGCTCAGTAGGTTTGAGAAAGCAATGAAGGGCGATGGCTAGTAGCTGACAGAAAAAATCAGGACACGTAGTGCAGCGTAGGTCAAGTGTTGCGCAACTGACAATGTGTGGCTACTGGCGTGCTTTTGGCTGACCACATCTTTCACTCTTCAGCTAGACATTTAGAAACCTAAAGACCTCATTACCCTACAACACTTCCTCCTACCTCAGCATAAGACCTAAAGCAGGTTGTCGCAGGGACTTTGCACATCAGTAATGGGAGAGCATTTTCAAGAACTGAGTCTAATGCCTATTTAAATAATGTTACTTATAATGCCTGTATCAAAACATAACACATTTCGGAAGGGAGAAAATTAAGAAAAATCTATGTACAAAAGGAAGTGAAATCATATAATTCACCAAATACATTCTAGTTTTTTGGATATTGTGATATACTGGTTAAGAATAGAGTTCTAAATTTAGACCAATCTAAGTTCACATCCCGACTTCACAGTAATTAGCTGAGTGACCTTGTGTAAATTCTTTAATCTCTCTAAATCTCATATACCTTATATGTAGAATCTATGTAGACGTGTTTGAAAAATTCACTGAGATAATATATATGGCCCCTGGTACATGGAAAGTGCTTAGTGAATGCTAGAAGATAGCAGGAGGCAAAACTGCAGATTTTAAGAACTATTTAAGAAGAAATTTTCAATTTTATGGCAAATTGAATGTTTTCATTGTTAACTGACTGAAAAATAGTGAAATTTCAAAATTCTCTTCCTTGGACCCAAAGGTTTAAAAGTGGATGTTAGGAGAAAGCAGTTAAATGGAGCTGTGAGATGATGAAATCACCACAATATCCCACATTTTATGATTATGCTGTAGAATCCAGTTTCTGTTCTCAAATCTGTAGTTTTAAATTTTTTTTTAAAGCCAGTCTCTACTTCCAAGGGAGCGGGAAAGGCTGACTATCATTTTTTACGATTTTATTTACTTTTAGAGAGAGAGGAAGGGAGGGAGAAATAGAGGGAAGGAAGCATCAATGTGTGAGAGATATATTGATCAGTTGCCTCTCAGATACGCCCAACTGGGGACCTGGCCCGCAATCCAGGCATGTGCCCTGACCGGGAATTGAACTGGTGACCTTTCAGTTTACAGGCTGGTGCTCAATCCACTGAGTCACACCAGCCAGGGCTCAAATCTTTTATTAAGGTCAAGAAGCTATAGTTGGACAATTTAAACCCATTTTCTTAAGACTGACCTAATGGTTCTCAGATTTTAATAGGCAAAAGAAATCACCTGAAATGTAATAAACAACAAAATAAGACTGTGGTCGCCCTCTCCCAGGGATTCTGATTTAGTAAGTATACAGTGTCACCTAGGAATCTGCATATTTAATGTGATATATATAAAAATATAATTATTACAAAGCTAAGATATTGATTTAATCATTATTCAAGTACTTTAATTTAATAAATAAGATACACATATTTTAATATAGTTTTAGAGCAGGTGGTTGGCCGATCACAATTTGAGAAGTATATCTCTAAAACTTAGAATACTGTTGATTATGAAGTAAGAGCTCCTAATTTTAAAAGCATAAATATTTATGTGAAAAATTTCTTTATCCTAATTCTAGCTAGATTTCCCTTTCAACAGAATAACTAAACTTTGATCAAATGTTTCTTAACAGCAGATATGGTAGCTTAATTTTTTAAACAGTAACTTATTCATGTCTACTCATCCCAGACTCTGACTTCTATTCTGCTATTCTGCATTAATTCTGGTTTGGGGGGTCCCCCCTCTTACATTTAGGAAGAAATTTTGGAAATAACTATTTTAATAATCTGGCTTAAAATTAAACTATCAGGCAACCTAAATATTCACATGAGATTTGAAAAAAAAATATTTCAGAGGGAAAAGCCTATCTATGGCAAATTTAGCTACCATTTGATCTTCTGAACTATCTTAAGCTGCAATTTTTCTAGAAAGTTCTGTGAACAGAAGAAAGCTTTTCCTATTTTATGTTATACTTTAGATCACATGGTAAAACAACTAACATTTTATTTCAAAATTAGGCATTTTATCTTCAGAATACCAAACAGAAATATTTTTAAATTCCATATATAAGTAAATGTTTACATTTACCTCTAGTAGTCAATATTTTAGAAGTGTAACATAGGCTGAATTAGTTGAGTTTTATTTAATTCAACAAGTATAAGGTCTGTCCAACAGTTATCAAGCCATGTAGTATGAAAAATAGAAACATTTATTGAAGAAGATACAAGATATAAGAAACATCATACATGTTTCAGTCCCCTTCAAAGTAGGCACCTCGGGACCTCACACAGTTCTCCCAATCACCATCAGTTGCCCTGTCTTATTTTCCTGAATCTCATGAATGCTCTGAAATCTTTTCCCTTTCAAAAGTGATTTTAGTTTGGGGAAAAGTCAGAAGTCACAGGGCACCAAATCTGGGCTTTATGGGGGCTGAGTCACTTGGGTGAGTTAATGTTTTGCCAAAAAACTCTCCATGAGACATGATGCATGAGGAGGCATGTGGTCATGATGAAGCTGCCAATCACCCATTGATGGGTAGCTTTGGCCTTCTGAATTATTTTAATAGTTTCCCAGAGAAATATTTAAGCTTAATGCAAAATTTGATGCAGATTCGTTGCTCTACTCTCTCAGTGATTTTGAATGCAATGGCCACACAGTCCGCATGCTCACTCAATGGCGTCTCCCACCCCACTGACTAGTACAGGGAAGTCATCATCGTTCACACATGTGCATTCCAGTCCACTCTCCTTGGCTGCCAGGTTACATCAATGTCACGCAAACCATTCTCATTAACAATGACTGTCGAATTAAATGACTGACAGACCTCATCTATTTTAAGGACCTACTGTGCACCTGGCACTGGATACCAAAAAAATGGATAAAATAGAGCCTTTTCCTTGAGGGATGGATGCCTCAAAAGATGCATATGCAAAAAAGAAGTAAAGAATAAATGATCAATAGATTCCTATAAGTTAAAAACTATTCTGAGGAATTATCTAATAGCTATTAAGCTACTACAGTATTTTCCTCTTCTTCTTAAAAATTTATTTTGAATGTATCAGTGTTTCACTTCCTTTAAAAATCACTCAGGCCCTGACCCGTGTGGCTCATTGGGTTGGGCGTTATCCCACAAAGTGAAAGGTCGGTGATTGTATTCCTATCAAGGCACATGCCTGGGTTGTGGGTTCAGTCCCCAATTGGGACGTGTACAAGAGGCAACCGACAGATGTTTCTCTTTCATATCGATGTTTCTCTCCCTCTCTTTCTTTCTCCCTTCCCCAGTCTCTAAAAATAAATAAAAAAGTTTTTTAAAAATTACTGTTACTGAATAGAATAAAGTTAATATTTATGAGCCTTGAAAAGTTTTTCTAGATCTTTATTCTAAACTAAGTAATTTTAAAGCTGTATATTTTGAAGCTTATTACAACGCAAAGAAAAAGGATATTTTGTGACATGTGAAAACTATGTGAAATTCATATTGCAGTGCCCACAAATAAAGTTTTATTGGAACAAAGCCGTTTCCTTTGTTTGCCTGTTGTCTATGGCTGCTTTCCCACCGTGGTGGAGACCACGTGGCCTTTGATGTTGAAAACATTTACCTACAGACTCATTATTTAAAAAGTTTGCAACCCCGATCTAAAGTATAGCAAAGATTTTGGTTAAAAAAGTAAAGCTTTGTTCATTTTCCAGAGTTTGTAGAGGTTTTTAAAATAAATACAGTGTGCACCAAGAGCTTCCTATATAGTTTCTCCAGCTGGTGCCTCTAGAACAGGAATAGTCAATCCAAGCTGGCCAGAGCCCCATGTTCTTCCTGCTCCTGTGACCTGCACTGTGCGCTCCAAAGTCTGGCCCTTGAATCTCCTCGAAACGCAGCTGCCAGCACCGCTGAGATTCTGCCTATTAAGCTTTTCACCTATGGTAATACTGGTGCCAGATGAAATTTTGGGTTCCTTCTTTTTTTAAAAATATTTTATTTATTTCTTTTTAGAGAGAAAGTGAGGGGAAAGGGAGGAAGAATGAGAGGGAGAGAAACAGTGATGTGAGAGAGAAACATAGATTGGCTGCCTCTCCTATGAGCCCTAGGGCTCAAACCTACAACGCAAGCATGTGCCCTGACTCAGGTACATGCCCTGAGCAGAATCGAAATGGTGACCCTTCGCTTTGTGAAGCAATGCCCAACCATCTGAACCATACTGGTCCCTTCTTGATGTTAAGAACTTCACTAGGCATTTGGGGGTGGGTGTGAAGTTGGGTAGAAGGTAGGTGCACCTCTGTAGGCAGTGCTAAGTAAGAAAGCTCTGCGTATTTTAAGACACTCAAAGTTTTAAAATGAAACAATGATACACAATCTTTTCAAGCGTAATAAGAATCTTTTTTCAAACACGAAAGATATTTCATGGTAATAGGTGTGCTCTTATTTATTCAGTCACTGCAGATAAAACCTGAAGCCGCAGCAGATTTTCACATCTACTTCCTGAATGTCTGTGATCACAGAAATCAGTTTAAAGGAGTAAAGTTATGGTGGGGTGGGGTCGGGGGGAGGGGAGGGGTCGTGGGATAGGAGGATTCTAAGTAGAATTTAACTGGTGCTGTCTCTAGAATACAGCTGCTTCTTCCAGAACACGCTCAGGTGATAAAATCAAAACAATTGAGCACTTTAAATTCTTCTCTAGCTGCCACCCTGGACTTACCAAAGAGTGTGAAGGGAGTATTCTGAATGTCACCTCAGACATCATAATATCTCTTACCTAAAACTAAGCTCTAAATCATTTTAATATATCTTCAAACAACCATATTACCTGCCTGTGAGCCATAGGCATGACTCCCTTTTTTATTTTAAAGAGAAGCAGAGGGTTTGCATAGACCCCACCCCCAACCCAAGCCTTCTTCTCCAATTGAATCTCTTCACTCAGCAAGCTTCATCACCATCCACTGGGAAGCCAGCAAATGTGGACCCTGTCCTAGATTCTTCTCTCTGCTTTGCCCTCCATATCTAATTAATTACAAAACCTGTTGATTTTACCTCCTAGCTGTCTTTCAAATCTATCTCTCTGCCCCCACTGCCACTCTTTCAGTTCTGCATTTCTTTTGCAAAACTGCAACAGTTCTGCACTCAGCATGTCACTCCCAGGGTTAAAAAATGTGCCCTTTCACTTCCAATGTGATAAAGCCCAAATGAAGCTCACAAAGCCCCTTCTGATGTGGCCATTGCCAGAGCTTCAGACCCATTTCCCCAGATCTCAGTCACACACCTTATATCCAGTCCCGGGAACTTCCCTGAAATCTTTAATGGGAGCATGTTCATTCTTCCTGGCAGTCCACGTACAGTCAGCTGCTCCTGTATTTAAATTTTTCCTAATCCATCCCTACCCTTGTCTGGATAATCTTCTTTCCATGTCAACTCAAGAGTCACTCCCCCAGCAAGTCTTGCTTAACCAGTCTTAGACTGGATGACATGCCATATGGAGTGTTTCTATAAGCCTTTGAGACTATGGGTTTCAGAGAATTTGTTTCATGAAGGCAGCACCAGTTTTTTTCTTGTGTACCTCAATTTTCTTAATGCTTTGCATGGAATGCAGGAGGTGGTGAATAAATGAATTAGGGCAGGGATCCCCAAACCCTGGGCCACAGACAGGTGATGGTCCATGGCCTGTAAAGAACCTGGCCAAACAGCGGGAGGTGAGTGGCTCTGTCTACCCATCCACCCACTCGTTCATGGAAAAATTCTCTTCCACAAAACCAGTCCCTGGTGCCAAAAAGGTTGGGGACCACTGAATTAGGGCATCCTCCAAGCTGTCCCCAGTCATGACCTAAAAGGAAGTATTGCTCTGACTCAGCTCCCTATGCAACCCTAAGCAACCTATGGGAGAATTCCCTCATTACATCAGAGTAGAGCCCTGTTTCAGGGTTGAAAATCCTAAAAAGGACTAAGCAGAAATCTTCAAACCATGTCTTTACCCCATGAGCAAGAAATAAGCAGGTAGGCTTTCCCACTAAAGCTAATGCCTGGCAATAAAGGAACCCAAAAAACTATTGATAGGGTAAAATCTGTACAGGATCCTCTTGCTCTGACCCCTTTTTATCAGAAGGAAGATGCATTACAAGACTATTGAAAGTCACCAAGCTACAATACCCATAAGCCTCTGGGGTTGATCACCATGGAATCGTCAGCATTACAAAGAAATGTTTATACACCATTCTATGCAGAAGTCTTGAAATGGTCTGAATGCTTTACTGAACAAGTCATAGAAGGCTGACACCCAGGGCTTTACAATTTTGAAGTCATTGGTGTTGAAAGACAGTAATAATCTAATGGAGCTGCACAGAGAACAGCTAACTTGACAAGCCTTGCAATCTGGATACAGCTGTGAAAATAGATCTTTCAGAGCTCTATAAGAATATAGTCACTCTGGAAATAAGCCAGTCAGAGAAAGACAAATACCACATGATCTTACTCATCTGTGGGATCTAAT
>PVJI01000856.1:184579-219534 GCA_004026765.1 Micronycteris hirsuta
TATATATGTATAAACGCATAGCCCATGGTCACAGACCACAATTGATAAAGCGGGGGGGGGGGGGGGGTGGGGGGGAGAGACATGGACTTGGGGGAAGGGGGAAACAGGAGAGATGGGAGACATCCATAATAGTGTCAACAACAAAAATTTAAAAAATAAAAATAAATACAATAAAGTATTTTACTGAGTGCAAAACAACACTATATTTACTCTCTACATCAAGCAAGCTAATTGAATTTTTACAGGTTTCTTGCTAAGGAAGCCTAAGCTTTTTGCTGACACAAAGTTGCATGGTAAAGTCACTTTGTAATGCTAATTTCACTCTCAAACAACCACAGGGTAAATTCTTAGGAGCCTAGGAGAAGCATCTGAAAGAGTAATGTTTTGTTCTGTGATAACGCATTTAACAGATTTATAAATTCAATCTTCAGGCAGGGTCCCACAACAACCAGACCTCTGTCATAATCTGATTGTGCGAAGAAAGTGACCTACACCAGTGCCTCTGGAATCAGTGGAATCAAAATGACCAAAATTGCTGCTGAGTCAGAGGTGTTTTTAAATTTTGACAAACAACATATAGCTTCATGCGAAATGGTTAACACCCTTCCGTGGTGGTTTTGCAATCCTGTACTTATACTGTAGCTCTACCACACTGAAATTACAGGTTCCGTTGAAATGATACTAACAATAATAATACATTTTAGAGTGGTGTCATTTAAGGGTCTTTTAAACAAGTTTAAACATTGATGCATTGAATATTTCCGCACTAAGTCCTACTTTCTCCTATAAAACGTAAATGGAAAACTAAAAAAAACATGGTTTTCCTAGTGTCTCAAGTTGCCTCTGAAGGATATATTTTTTAATTTTTTGATTGATTTGAGAGTGAGAGAAACATCAATTTTGTTGTTGTTGTTGATTCACTTATTTATGCATTCATTGATGGATTCTTCTATGTGTCCTGACTGGGCATTAAAGCGCAGCCTTGGTGTATCAATGCTCTAACCCAGGGGTCCCCAACCCCAGGCCAAGGACCTGACCAGTACGGGTCTGGGCCTATCAGCAACCAGACCACACAGCTGGAGGTGAGTTTGAATGTAAAGCAGTTGAATCATCCTGAAAGGTTGCTACTGCTGCTGTAACCAACTGAGATTCCTAGCCAGCGCCACTGAGAGATATTTTGATTGTCACATCAAGCATAAAATATTGATGAAGCAATTAAGTAAAATAGATTGCACTTCTCTCTTTAGCAAGGAATGAATTTTAAAGCTATATACTGTATGCTATTTGTTATAAATATATAGAAATACTCCTAGAGAGTCAAATAATAAATTGAACTACTAGAATATACTTCAAAACCAAGGAGGAATTTCTTAAACTAACAATTTTTTTTAAAAACTTAATTATATATACATATACTTTATATTTTAAAATACATGATTATAATATTACAATGTTAGTCATATCATGCAAAAAAAGTACTTTTACAACTCTGAGAGTTAAACCAATCAAAACTGACACATATCTGAAATTGAAAAATCTGAACTGTATCATAAGACATCATGACCAGCAAAAGGCAGACATACACACAAACATTAAGGGGTTGATACAGGAAGGCAACAGTTGCCAGTATTCCGGCAACACTGTTCAAGACAGATGAGCCCCTTTCCCAAAAGTGCTCTTCTCCAGCTCCTACAGAAGACACAGCCAAGAGAGTACATGAAAACTCTGGGGGATCCTCATGGCATTTTCTCCTTGACTGATAAATGGACTCATGGTTTTCAGTTACCCTCGACAGCTGTACATCTCACTATGAACTGTGCACCTCATGTCGGCCTTTTGTTTGATGCATCTATTTCTCTTGATTTGGATAGTCTAAGCCTTGCCTGAGAGACAAACCTGTGTGTTGACTGGGACAGGACTTGACCTGTATTTGATTGGCCAACTGGTCTCTCTTGTCAATTTTTCTATGAATGCCCCCAACAAACTGCAAAATATTTATGACAGCCATAATTTCAGATTTCTTCACACCTTGCAAATATGTAAATAAAATGTAAATAAAACATCATTTGATAATTGCTTTTATAATATGTCATAATTTTATAATCAAATTTGTGTGGTCCTCTTCGAAATCATCATCTTTATCACTATGTCATTATATACTTATATACATTTATATATAATCATGCCTCTGCTGCTCAAAGCACTTATGTTTCCCTTCATTAGGAGATAGATGTCTTTAAAGTCTGCAATAAAAATAATATTGAATGTCAACTGTAATTGAAAAATAAAATTTAGCTCTGGCTGATGTGGCTCAGTGAATTGAGTGCCAGCCTGCAAACAAAAAGGTCATCGGTTGGATTCCCAGTCTAGGGTACATACCTGGGTTGTGGACCAGGTTCCCAGTAGGGGGCGCACAAGAGGCAACCACACATCAATGTTTCCCTCCCTCCCCCTCTCTAAAAATAAATTAATAAAATCTTAAAAATGTCTTTCTTTAAAAATAAAAATAAAATAAAATATGTAAAACATTTTTTGAATGATAATCTAAATTTAAGTAGCACTTGACTATTAACAAAATATGATGAAAAATGTCTATTTTCAGTGTATATTTGCATGTAATTTTGAGATAGGGTCAAAAGTCATTTTAGAAACAACTCCAAGTGACCAGCCTTGGGTAATATGACTTTTCATTTAACGCAAGCTACTATTGCTCTGACCAGTGTGGCTCAGTTGTCAGAGTATCATCCTATAAAATGAAGAGTTGCAGGTTAATTCCTGGTGAGGACACATGTCTGAGTTGTGGGTTTGGTCCCTAGGAGAGGCAACCCATTGGTGTTTCTCTCACACCAATGTTTCTCTCCCACTCTTTCACCTTCCCTTCCCCTCCCTCAAAAAATAAATAATTTTTTAAAATAAATAAAACAAGCTACTATATAATAATGGCTAAAAAGTAATGAACTGCTATGAACTTATGAGAATAAATTTACATACTGTATTTAAAGGTAATTCTATAACAAGAATCTTAAAAATACTTTGATCAAAGGCAGAATGTTTATAATAAGAGTTTGGTTTCCACTGGTAGCTGTTTTGACACACCACACCCATTCTGGTGTATAAATTCTAGCATATTTATTTCAAAATCTCTCATTATTTTGTGTGTAATAATTATAAACTTATCTTAAATTATCTTATTATTAACCTGAGACTCACAATATGAATTTCTTTGTTGGATTTCCATCTTAGATCTTGATATTATTTACTCTTTGTTCTTACTTGAGACTTATCTGTGGAGTTTATTGCTGTCCCTTATATCAAGTCTTAAAAGAGATCTGTGGTACTGTACACTTGGATTCTGAGGGGCTCTAACAATTCCTCACGTATACATCTAAACTTCTGGTATGAGTACCATTACCAAAATTAAAGCTGAGTCACCTGACACATGGTTTGATATACAATCTCACAACTAAACAGAATATGGGAAATTCAGGGCATAAGAGAAAAGACAGAGAACAAGCTGAATAACTACCTTAAAAGTTATTAGAGAATGCAGATTTAGAATATTGGTCAAAATTGCTCTATAGGTAAACATTGGTAAATCAATTCCATTGATATATGAATCATAAATTCTATGCAAATATATCATCTCTAGTTTAAAAACATCTTCCTATTTTAAAAAAGCTTTAAGTTAATGTATTTGTTTCCTATCATATTCATAAAGTATTTGAATTTTTGTGTGAAGTTCTCTTTTAGATTGTTTATAAATATATGTATATATTATATAAACATTATGATACTTCCAATCTCCTTCACATTTGTACTTGATATGAAACCTATGCAAAATCAAATACTTAAATCTTTCCCAAACTTTATTAGCTTTTCCAATAACAAAACATAAACAATGAAAGAGATATTCAATATAACCTATAACCCAGACTATAATAGGCTTTACTCTTTTATGAAATGAAAACTGGAGGGACCATATTCAGAAAGTGAAATTCTAAGTCATTTAACAACATATGATATAAGCATATGACATTTTTTGTGTGTGTATCTGGTAAGGTCATGTCAGAAGAGATTTTACCTAAATTCTCACATGAGTCCATTCATTGAATATATAGAGTGATAGTTACAACATTACATTCGACAAAGATGAATTGAGTATATTATATAAACAAGGTACACAGTATTGTAAAAAATGTAAAAGTATGGTCATTGATGATCATATAATAGCAGCTAACATTTATGGACTAAACACTATATATACTGTCTCAACAGATTAACCGCAGTAGAAGAGGTCCTACTAGTTCCCAAGTTGTAAAGGTCGAGTCACACAAACACAGCGAAGTTAAGTGACTTCCTTCAGGTCACACAACTACTAAGCATCCAATTTAGGATTTGAATCAAAAGAATCTGAATCCAAATCCTAACACTCTTGACCACTAAGCCATACAGTCTAATCCAATGCAGAAAATAAGGTTTTACCCTTTCAGAATTACAACCCAGAAAGAAGTTTACAATCACAGATACTTCAGGAGACCGTCAATTCCTGTAAATAGCAGGAACTTAACTTTTAAAAATACACCTATGCTTAGAACAATTTATTATGAAATAGTTTGGAACAGGAATGAGTACGCTCTTAACAAAGTGAGCAGCCATTATAATACTTTTCTTTTTACAAATCAACCTGAGAGTACTTTTAAACTACACTAAAATTTATAAGGTGATCTGTTGAGGGGATTTTTTTTTAATAAATCAACAATAATCTCATTTAAATCAACAATGAGCTGATTTGAAGCCCCTTGGTACTTAGAAGTAGCCATGAGGTGTTCATTCTCCCGAAAACTTTATTTTTAGACTGTCTGGCATTGGCGTTCCTCAAAGTGCCCTACTAAGAAGTCTACAATGTATGCCAATGGGCATTCTGGTTTTGGAAGTAGAAGGAAAATAAATCAACAGATAATCCAATTTGTATAAATGGTGTAACAAAAGGCGCTGAAAACATTAATACAAAAAGGTAATTTCAAGAGTAAAGTCCTCTCCCATTCACAGCTCTCTTTCAATGACCAATGATCTCTTCCTAGCACTGAGTTCCCTAGCACATGCAGAGAATAAAACATAGATGTGAAAGCTGAGTCCCTTTTTGCCCAACATGTACATAGGGGTATATGTACCTAAGTATGCTGATTCATTGGATAATTATGATTCAAGGTATATCCCATGAGAGAGCGATACCTACTCATTCATTTATACAAGTATAACAGGCAAAGACATAGTATCCAAAGAACACTTCAAATATGAAATGCTACACATAGAATTTAGACTATTCATAAAAAATTTCATTAGACGAAATATGCATGCTTTTATGGATCGTCACATGCAAAGTAGGATTAAGTCCAATTTTTTAAATGTCAGTTGGATATAACTTGAGTATCTATTCCCAGGGCTTCACATTTCCATGATAATTCTAACCTCTACCCCTTTTAAAATTTATAGTTTGTGGCATTGGCTTTAAAAAACAAATAAATGAAAAGGTATTTCAAGGGTTTTGTGTTCATTCTTTAAAGGAAGAATAATGGAATTGCAGCAAATAGTTATTAGATTTCGTATCATAACAATAAAAATTTAATTTAAGCATATAGTACCCACTTCACTCTTCTCCCTTAAAAACGTTCAAAATTCAGTCAACAAATGTTTTCTGAGCACCTATTATATGCAGACATGGCAGTAGTAGTATCTGTGCCAAGAAATCATCTAAATTTCCGAGGCATGAAGGGGAGAAAACAAAGGACTAAACTTAAGTATTTTTATTAACAAGTTTATAATTCATCAACTTCTTAGAAAAACCTAAGAAAACAATTGCACAATAGCATATTTGGGTCTTGAGAGCATGATTTTCAGTTGTTCGTTAAGACTTCAAAGTTAAGCTAAGTCTCCCTGTCAAAACAGTTTATTCTTTTTTCTCTTCTTAATGTTTTCGGTTTTATTCCACAAAATCCAGACTCTCTTCCGTAACAACGACTGATATAGCGCATCTTTTAAAAAACGATTCCTCTTTCCCCAAAACCAGCCCGTACACTGGCCCTCCTTTTTCGTGGGCACGTGTCCTTCCAAAGCTCGACTGGACACCCTCTCACCTGAAAAAAAGTTTGGAGAAGACGCTGGCCTTTTCCAGGGGCGACCTCTGCATGATCTCTGGGGAAGCCGAGGTCCCTGCAGGGCAGCAGGGCTCGAGCTCTTAATGCCAAACGCCCCAGTCTTCTGGCTGCCGGCCGCTCACCCCTTTTTCTTTGACCTGCGGTGATGTCATTTGCTTCCCACTCCCCCACCACCCTACCCCACACACCTCCCCTTTCCCCGCCTCCACTGCCCAGGTTTAAAGCTGGGCACTGCCTGCGCGGGCCCCACTCTTGCTCCAGCGGCTTTCCCCGGCCCCTCCCCGGCCCGTCCGCGCCCCGACCTTTCCTTCCTCCTCGCCTCCTGCCCTCCCTCTCCGCACCGCGCCTCCCTCTCCAGATTCGGACTCCCGGCCTTCCCCCCGCGCGCGCGCTCCTGTCGGGACCTCGCCCCGCAGTGCAGCGCCCGCGCAGCCCGCAGGTGAGGACAGTCGTGGCCTCTCTCCAGGTCCAGCCACCGGCGCTCGTGGACAGAGGAACCACGGGCAAAAGCAGCACCAGCCCTCAGACCCCCCCACCCCCCACCCCAGATCCCGGTCTCCCGGACCCTCCTACTCACCAGGTTGCACGGAGCCCCCTCGCGCCGCCACCAAGTTCCCGGTGCGTTCCTCCTCCTCCCTTTTCCCGAGATCCTAGCCGGGTTTCTCTTACTTTTGCAAGGTGCATTGTGAAAGGGGAACAAAAATATGTCTCTCCTATATCAAAAGGCAGCTTTAGAGAGCGGAAAGTGCCGCGGCAGTGCCTAATGTGTTCCCCATAGCGCTTCCTTTGAGTGTGGGGGAAGAACGGAGCTTCGTTAGTTTCAGGCTTAAGTAACTTCCAAGTGTGGCTTAGACCCCTTAGGTGGCTGACTACTTGGGGGCAGAGGGGGAGGGAGGATTCCCACCAGGAGGTAAAAGGAGCTGTCCCTTTGTCCATTACTCTCCCAGGATTTGTTCATTGTCTGTCCTAAGTTTTTCAGTCCTGCTTGCGTTTATGAGAAAAGCTATTGTGTGTGTTAACCCGCAAACTAACTGTCTGTAAACTAACCCGCCCTCATTATAGATTTCTTAGTCTGGGTCAGCAAAACATCTTGACTAGTACGCTGAAAGGAATGCAAACAGTCTTTGAAGCAAAAGTAGCCTGTGAACTCTGACCTGACTGGGAAACGCCGTCTTCAACTCTTCAAGGGCAACTAAGCTTTCTTTCTCAGGGGTGGGCGCTTTGGCTGCCCCCAGTCTTCGGTACTCAGATCCTGGGCCTGGCTGATGGTTTTTAAAGAGCCAAGCCTTTAATTCCTGAATCCTATTGTGTAAAAGCAAGAGCACATTTAGTTTATTATTATCATCATCGTTATTATTTTTAATCCTCACCCAAGGACATGAGTATTGATTTTAGAGAGAGGGGAAGGGAGGGAGAGAAACATCGATCCGTTTACCCTCTCAGGTGCCCGGCCTGAGAGCCAACGCAACACAGGCCCTCAACAGAATCCAACCTCAGTTTATGGGGAGACCTCTGTTTATGGACCTCAGTTTATGGGGAGACACTCCAACCAATCGAGCCTCACCCGCCAGGGCAAGGGCACGTTGAGTTTAAATTGAACAATTCAAATGAAAGTAGAGAGTTTGTTCTGATTACTTTATTGCCTCTACATCTAAGGCAAGGGTATTTGCCTGTGAATTATCTTATTTTGACTGTGGTTACCCAAATACAGTATACATAAAACATGCATTTCATAATAATAGAAACATAAGCACATGTATTTAAGTCGAATGTATTCAGCAAGTTTTTCTAACTCTCCTTTGCCTTCCAATATCACCTGTTTTCTATCTTAAAGTGGGTTTTATAAACCTCTAAATTTTATTATCCTAAATTTTAATAGTAGAGAAAATAAGATCAAAGAGATAAACCAAATTACATAAAGTCAGATACCAGGAAGGAACTTACGTATTTCTACCTCATGGTCCTTCCTTTAAAGCCTGCACCCATGTTTTCTCTCTCCAGTATGACATACAAATTAGGGCCCTGTCTTCATTATTGACTTTTCCCAAGTAGGTGATTGAACTTCACCACCCCACTCCATTGTTTGCTTTGTAACTGCTAGGGTGACCCATCAAATATAATTCATTTTGAAATAAATTAGTAATCAGTTCCTCTTTGTTAACACAAAGGAAGTGACAATAAAGTGATTAAGAATTAGTTCCAAAGAGAGATCATAGAAGCTGACCAAATGATAATGGTTCAAAGAGACCCCCAGCATTTGCCTATCGTCTCCTTCCTCTGGAAAGAATAAATTAAATAGTTACTATTTCTTGAATTCATACTACGTGCTAACCATAATGTTATGTAGGCCTTACAACAAGTATGTAAATAGATAGGTGTTACTCTCCCCAATTTTCAGCTGAGGAAACAGACAAGAAAAGTTAACTAAATGCCTGTGATGATAGACCTAAGATTCATATCAGGTCTAATTCCAAACTATCACTTCTGTCAATGTGTTGTATTGCTCCTAATCAAATCATCCCATGTGTATTTATATATACTATCATTTACATACAAACTCAGCCTTTCTCCTCGCAATAGTTTCATAAAATCATTACTGCTAGACCTATTCTAGCCTGAGACAAGAAAGCAGAAACCTGTTATACAAACTAAATAGCAACTGGATTTATTTTTAATACATAACATTTAATTATAATATTTGATTTTAAGTGTGTGTATACATATGTACATAGGAAGACCCAATTTTTTATAATAAAATATTACATCTCAAGTTTGTTCTTAGCATTAGTAAGACTTCAACATAATTCTGATTGTTAACATTACAAGCAGACATGAACAAATGAACGAATTGAGACATGATATTCAAGATTTGCATCTAGGTGCATACCTCATTTGGGAATTGTAGACTTTATCACTAGGAAGATGTTCAAATATAGCTGAAGTTCATGACTGAAATCTTGAATGTAGCTTTGAGATGTCAAGCACAGAAAAGAGATCAATGGGCTGGGTTAGAATAGAAGGTAGTAGTAAGAAACAGTGAAGTTCTTCTCTCCAGCCTGCTCAAATATAGTTCATAAAATTTTATTATAATATTATAATAGCTTACATGTTTTGGCACTTACCATATATGCCTGATGCCATGCCAAATACTTAAAAAGGCATGCTTTGCCTTTTTCATCCTTAAGCACCTTCATGGGACTGGTGCCTTATTCATTATCCATATATTACAGGTAAAGAAACTAAATAAAAAATTACCAAAAGGTTTAGTAATTTTCCCAAGCAAGTTGCAGAGTAAATAATAACAGAGAAAACTGAGATTTGAACCTAAGCAGTCTATTGCCTGAGCCCAAGCATTTAATCACTATACATACTTCTTCCAGAGAATTTCCTAATGTTTTAAGCAGAACTGACCTTAAATATAGAAATATTAAGTGGCCATTTGTATGGCATTTTTAATTTTTTTTAATCCTTACCTGAGGGCCTGTTCACTGATTTCTAGAAAGAGGGGAAGGGAGAGAGAAACATCTATGTGAGAGAGAAACATTAGCCAGCTGCCTCCTGTACACACCCAGGTATGCAATCCACAGCCCAGGTATGCGCCCTGACTGGGAATCAAACCCATGACCTTTTGGTGCAGGGAAGGATGCTCCAACAAACTGAGCCCCAGCAGTCAGGGCTGGCTGTATGGCATTTTTTTATTGTGGTAAAATACACATAAATTTTACTTAGGTGTTCAAGTCAGTAAAAGCCACCCTAATAGGGAAGAAAAGATCATCAAAAAAGAGAAGCGCAAAGTCTTGTCAGTATCACATGGATAGGCTGGTTCTGCTCGTAAATTACCTAAGCGAGAAGGGTGGAAGCAGCCAGGGTCTTCCACAGTGATGGCCACGGGTACAAATACATGTTATAGTCTTACAGAGATGTTTCCTACCCAGAGGGAAGTGTCCCGATACATGATTAGGCCAGATTGTTTCCTTTTACATCTTCCAACGTTGGGAAGATGTAAAAGGAAAGATATTTAGGCTGACAATTCTGCTTATGAACACACATGTACACATGCTTCTGTTTATACACTTCTTCCTCACAACCTCCTTGGAGACAATTTATCTCTTCTGTTTTCCTTTCAAATTTTCTCTTATTTAGTAATACAGTATATACAATCAAACGCTTATCCCTTGGGGTATATTGACCTAATAGTTGAAATGTCATTGTAAAGAGGAAATCTGAAGATTTTCAAGACATGAAATGTTACAGTTACTCTTTCAGCAAGCAAGAGCTCCGTACTACGGCAGGTATACAGAATAAGACAGGATCTCCACACTTCAAAACTCAGAATCTACTGATGGTCATCAAAATTCTCTAAAGATGGTATCAGAGTACAGTGGAAAGAGCTTGGTCTTAGAGGCAATAAAGAGCTAGGTTCTCAATCTGGGCAGCACTACTTACTTAGCTATGTGGTCTTGGGTTAGTCACTTAACTTTTCTGTGTCTCGTTCCCTTTTCTGAAAATAAAGGTAATAATAACTACTTCGTGCACACTACAGTGAATACAGACAACAATACCGTATTATAATCATCAAACTTGCTAAGAGACTAGAACTTAATTATTCCAGCTCCTAAAAAGACAGTATAATTATGCAGGGTGATAGACATGCTAATTATTAGTATAATGACAATCAGATTCCAATTTATAAATGTATCAAATCAACATATTGTACACCTTAAATTTACACAGCGTGGTATGTTCCATATTGTAAAATATGTTTCAATCGTAGAATAATATCCATCTTATGAGGTTGTGAATGTATTAAGTCCGGTTGTTTCTGCCTCAGCACTATTAACATTTAAGGCTTGGTAATTCTCTGACATGGGGAACTGTTCTGTGCACTGTGGAATTTTTACCAGCATTCCTAGTTTAACTTCTGGATGCCAGTAGAACTGCCCCATCCCAAGTAGTGGCAACACAAATTTGGTCACCGGAGATTTCCATACACCTTCTGGGTGGCAAAATTGCCCCCAGTTAAGAATCACTGGATGAGATTATGTGATGCATATAGCAGACATAAAAGGCTTAGAACCTAATGGGTTTCACTAAATTTTAGAAGTTATTATTACCTATCACTGGTAATAAATCATAAATCAGTGTAACAGCAAAATGGAATGCTACAGAAAACTGAACTCCTTAACAGCTGTCAGAATTCGCAGGAAAATTGAACTTTCTCATTCCCTCTAAAGTTATTTGTTTGTGTTTGGACTAGATGAAAAGGAGAATTCAGTCCTTTTGCAAGTGAAATGACATTTGAAAGCTCTAGTTTTCAATTTCTCTAATTTTCAGCTCTTCACCAGTGATACATTCTTAAAATCTGTGTCCAGATGGAATTTGGCACCCTAATGGGTCTCTTATAACTTAAAGGTACTGCCTCATAAAGGAACTCTGAAAGATCTTCAATCTGTACCAAATCGATGTTTATTAATGCTACTAATAAACCAGACCAATTATGAACAATATTCAGAATACAACTTTATCATGGATATAAAAGCTAATAACTGTGATTTTCTAGAACTGTTGTTCATGAAATGTTTCATTATGTACATTGGTTCTCTTTTCATTTTCCTACTGAAGCTTTTTTTAGAAACAAGAGAGTTCATAGCATCAGATTAAATTTTCATTGTTGACATCGTGCTGAAAGCCAGATGCTATCTATAGAATTAAAATTGTGGTTTTGTATATTTGAATGCTAAGAAGAAAAGCAGTGATTTTTTTCTTTAGGTGAATTCTATACTAATTTATATGCTATATAGAAGAGTTTTACATTTAGAAAGGCAGTGGAGTACAGTAAATAAAATTGTAGGTTATTTAGTTATTTATAAATATATCCTCCAAAATATATTATTTGTAATAAAACATGTAAATTAGGGGAACATTTGAAATAAAGACTAAGAAGAGACATTGTACCTGGGAACTGAAGTAACTATGAATGTCTTGGTCATCAAAACCCGAAGTCTGGTATCTGATAGAAGTCGATATACAGCTTTCCCTGGGAAGGAAAACCATCCATTCCAATTTTGGAAGAATTTGCCATTCAAAGGCTTATAGAATTATCATTGAATGATATCATGAACAGTATATTTTCAGTTGTAGTTTTTTTCACAAACATTTATTTTATGGTCATCTCTTACACTAATCCATGGTTAAAACCAAGGACACAATATAAAGTCAGTTACTCAGGAAAGGTTATTCAGTCCGGGAAACTAAAATTTGAGAATTCCCAGGTTCAGAGTCTTCTTTCTGATTTGCTTTAATCTGCCTTGTACAGACAGAGTCTATGAACTCTTGTTGTTTTAGGAAACTAAGCTGGCCATTTATTGATCTTCAAGTTCACTGTGATTGGTGAAACTATATTGATAGGTACATATGGTCAAAAGGACAAACAATTCCCGGTTCACTGATTCATAAGCCTTCGTAGCCTACATCCTGACGTCTCACAGAGAGACTGCAGCCTCCAGCGTCAAAGGCTGTTGGGAGGTAGAGCTGATGAAATGATGGCAAAAACACTATAGAACCCTTATTTGTATATGCAAAAATTATGTTTAAAGATATGTATAAAATTTCCTAAATCCCTTCTGAAACAAAGCGTATCATATAATTTAAAGCAAATCAAATTGAGAATGAACTGAAGATTAGATGAAGTCTTATAACCAAGAATTTACAGAAGAGAGACTGGTATGTCTCTCTTCTGAGACATACCAGCGAGACTGGTATGAAGGGCAGAGGTGCAAAAAAGGCTGGCCCTGCTCCCATGGGTGGTGTCTGAGGCTCTGGAGGGATGTCTCACCTTCTAGGGGTCTCCCCTGAGAAGTATGGGTCTAAACCCCAAGACAGGCTGCCCAGCCCAGAGCAACATAGTCAGGAAGAGGTGCCCACATGACATCTGTCTGTGAAAAGCACTCGGGTTTCTGTCCACTTGGAAAAGACAAGAGTCTGCTGGAGACACAGGCACCTTTTTAAAGAGCTAATCCACAAGATTTCATTTGCAGCCTCTCACCCAGTGCTCCAGTGGAGGGCTGGAGCAGAGTCATGTGAGGAGAGTATGGTGTTTGTGGCTCTGAGGAGAGATCTAAAGGGACAGCCAGCAGGATCCCTGTGCTAACTCATTCTCCCACACTAGGGCACTCCTCTCAATTCAACATCAGCCTAGAGGAAAACAATAGCCTTACACTCTGGACTCCCTCTCACCCCACCCTTCGGGGCTTATGCCCTGCTGAGGAGTATAATCAGAAGCTCTTTCAGTGATTGAGCTTAAATAGGCAGGCAGAGGCAGATCTCAGCGGGCCTTGGGACCTTGCTGACCTATTCTCTGGCCCCATGCTAGTAAAAGCCAGCTTCGGTGTGCAGGTTGTTCCTTCCTGTGTACAATAAAGATCAGCAGAGGCAGCCACAGACTATCAATAGCAAGTAGCTCCAAACAAGTTGCTGAAGACCAGTCACAGGCAGCATCTTATATTGGTCTACACCAGAGCCCCTCCCAAGAAACCAAGAACCAACACACCCAGCTTTAGACAATATCACAGCAGGATCCAATGAGCTTCATAAGCAGCATATTAATAAGGAGATCTAAGCAGGAACTAAATCCTGCTGAGGCAAATTCCACTTTGTGTGGTCAGAAACCTACACAGAAACTCTCATGCCATGGTCAGGGTTGAGTCTCACGGTCAGCCAGCCTGAGGGTGAATTCAATGCACTAAGAAGCCAGTAATGATCAAGACTCAATTACAACAGGAGGGCCCACATAACTCACACAGGGATATGCCCGGATCACCTAGCTCAGGTGACCAAAGAGACTACACCAGTGGACCCTACAGGACACTTACTACATAAGACCCTCGCATGAATTCTGGGAGTCACAGAAGATTTATCTAATATATAGAAGTAAACGCAAAGAGGCAGGCAAAGTAGGGAGACAAAGAAACAGACCCCCATAAAAGAACAGGAGAAATCTCCAGAAAAAGAGCTAAATAAAGTGGAGGCAAGCAACTCATCAGATACAGAGTTCAAAATAATAGTTATAAGGATGCTCAAAAGCATAAAAAAGGATATAGAAAAAATTATAAAGGACAGCTTAGAAATGGAGAAAACAATAGCTGAAATGAATAATACACTGGAAGGAAAAAGCAATAGCTTGGGTGAAGCAGAGGAAACAATCAACAATTTTGAAGACAGGGTAGAAAAAAGAACACCCAAGCAGAGCAGCAAAAAGAAAAAAATTTTAATGAGGATAATTTAAGATACTTTGGGACAATAAAGAGCGTAACAGAAGAGAGAGAGAGAACAAGGGATCAAAAATGTATTTGAAGATGTAATGACCAAAAACTTCCTTAACCCAGTGTAGGAAAAAGGCACACAAGTCCTGAAGGTGCAGAGAGTCCCAAATGAGAAGGCCCCAAAGAGGTCCACACTAAGACACATCGTAACTTAAAACCCAAATGTTAAAGGCAATGAGAGAATCTTAGAAGGAGCAAGAGAAAAATAGTTAGTTACCTACCAGAGAGCTTCCATAAGACTGTCAGCTGATTTTTCAATAGAAACATTTCGGGCCAGAAGGGACTGGCATGAAGTATTCAAGTAATGAAAAGCAAGGACCTACAACCAAGACTATGCTACACAACAAAGCTATCATTTTGAATTGAAGGAGAAATAAAGAGCTTCTCAGACAAGGAAAAGTTAGTTTGTAACCACCAAACTAATATTATAAAATGTAAAAGGTTCCGCTTAAAAAGGGAAAAGGAAAAGAAGCAGAACAACAACAATAAACAGAGGAACATGGTAAAAACAACAAAATTATAATAAATATGTAAGTATCAATAATCACTTTAAATCTATATGGCTTAAATGCTGCAATCAAAATATATAGGGTAACTGAATGGTTAAGAAACCAAGACCCATATATATAATGTCTACAACAAACCCACCTCAGAATGAAAGATACATACAAACTAAAAGAAAAGGGATGGAAAAAATATTTTATTCAAATAGAAATGAAACAAAAGCTGAGGTAGCAATACTTATATCTGACAAAATAGACTTTAAAATGGAGGCTATAGTAAGAGACAAAGAAGGACACTACATAATGATAAAAGGAGCAATCCAACAAGGGGATATAACCCTTGTAAACGTTTATGCACCCAACATAACACTACCTAAGTATATTAAGAAAACCTTGGTGGACATAAAAGGAGAGATTGATGGTAATACAGTCACAGTAGGGATTTTAACAACCCATCAACATCAGTGAATATATCTTCCCGACAGAAAATCTACAAAGAAACACCAGTTTTAAATGGCACACTAGATTAGATAGATTTAATTGATATCTTCAGAGCATTTCCCTCCAAAGCAACAGAATACACATTTTTTTCAAGTGCATATGGAATATTTTCTAGGATGAATCCCATGGTAGGAGACAAAACCTAAATTTATTGACATTTCAATAAATTTAAGAAGATGGAAATTATATCAAGCATCTTTTCTGACCATAATGGTATGGAACTAGAAATCAATCACAAGGAAAAAACTGAAAAAACACAAACACGTGGAGACTAAATAACATGTTATTAAACAAGGAATGGGTTAACAATGAAATCAAAGAAGAAATCAAAAGATACCTTGAAACAGATGAAGATGAGAACACAACCAAAAAATCTATGTAAACAGCAAAAGTAGTATTAAGAGAAAAATTCAACCTTTAGAGTCCTATTCAAGAAACAAGAAAAATCTCAAAAAATAATTTAATTTTACACTTAAAGGTACTTGAAAAAAGAACAACAAATAAAGCCCAAAGTAGGTAGAGGTAATGAAATTATAAAGATCAGAGCAGAAATTTTAAAAAATAGCCTAAAAAATTACAAAAGATCAATGAAACAAAGAGCTGATTCTTAAA
Source organism: Micronycteris hirsuta (assembly GCA_004026765.1). NCBI lineage: Eukaryota > Metazoa > Chordata > Mammalia > Chiroptera > Phyllostomidae > Micronycteris > Micronycteris hirsuta. The sequence goes on from PVJI01000856.1 coordinate 200,672, forward strand.
ATAAACAAGATGGACAAACTTTCACCAGACTCATAAACAAAAAAAGAGAGGACACAAATAAATAAAATCAGGAAAGAAATATGAGATGTAACTACTAACACCAAAGAAATACAAAGTATTGTAAGAAAACAATATAAACAACTATATGCCAACAAATTGGACAATCTGGATGAAATGGATAAATTCTTAGAAACATATAGTCTTCCAAAACTGAATCAGAAAGAATCTGAATAGACAGATTACAACTAGTGAAATTGAAGCAGTAATTTAAAAAACTCCCAACAAACAAAAGTCCTGGATCAGATGGCTTCACAGATAAATTTGACTAAACATTCAAAGAAGAACTAACATCTATACTTCTCAATCAATTCCAAAATGTTCAAGAGGAGGTAAGACTCCCAACCTCCTTTTATGAGGCCAGCATTATCCTAATTCCAAAACCAGATAAAGACACTACACAAAAAGAAAAGTATAGCCTAATATCCCAATGAACACAGGTGCTATAACCCTCAATAAAATATTAGCAAACGGGATCCAGCAATACATTAGAAAGATCATACACCATTATCAAGTAGAATTTATTCCAAGTATGCAAGGTTGGTACAATATTTGCAAATAAATAAAAGCAATACACCACACAAACAAAGTGAAGTATAAAACCCCTATGATCATATCAGTAGACACAGAACAAGCATTTGATAAAATCCAGCACCCATATATCATAAATTCTCAGCAAAGTGGGAATAGAGAGAACATGCTACAACATAATAAAGTCCACATATGACAAACCCACAGCCAACATCATACTCAATGGGCAAAAATTACAGGCATTTCTCTTAACACTGGGACCAAGACAAGCATGTTCACTTTCATCATTCTTATTCAATATAACACTAGAAGTGCTAGCCACAGTGATCAGACAAGAAGAACAAATAAAAGACATCCAAATTGGAAAGGAAGAAGTAAAACTGTAATTATTTGCAAATTATATGACACTGCAGGTAGAGAAACCTAAAGATTCCACCAAAAAACTACTAAAACTGATAAATGGATTCAATAAAGTAGTAGGATGCAAAGTAAATATTCATAAATCATTTGCATTTTCGTACACCAATAATGAATTAACAGAAAGGGAAACTAAGAAAAAAAATCACATTCAGAATTGCTTCAAAAAGAATAAAATATTTTGGAATAAATTTAACCAAAGATACAAAAGAACTATATTCAAAAAATTATATGACACTGAGAAAAAGAAATGAAAGCAGATACAAATAAAATTAAAACAAATAATCTAAAATTTATATGGCACCACAAAACACCCCAAAGAGCCACAGCAATATTGAGAAAGAAGAAAAAAATTGGAGGAATCGTGCTACCTGATATTAAACTATACTGCAAAGTCATAGTAATCAAAACATCATGGTACCAATATAAGAAACAGAGATATAGCTCAATGGATCAGAATAGAGAGCCCAGAAATAAACCCACACCTTTGAGGTCAATTAATATTTGACAAACGAGGCAAAAACATGCAGTGGGGCCTGACTGGTGTGGCTCAGTGGACTGAGTGCTGGCCTGCAAACCAAAGGGTCACCAGTTTGATTCCCAGTCAGGACGCATGCCTGGGTTGTGGGCCAGGTCCCCAGGAGGGGGCATGCAAGTGGCAACCACACATTGATGTTTCTCTCCCTTCCTCTCTCTCTAAAAATAAATTTAAAAATCTTTAAATAAAACATGCAATGGGATAAAGATAGTTTTTTCAATAAATGGTGTTGGGAAAATTGGACAGCTATGTGCAAAAAATGAAACTAGATCACCTTCTTATACCATACACAAGAATAAACTGACAATGGATGAAAGACTTAAATGTTAGATTCAAAGCCGTAAAAATCCTACAAGAAAACATAGGCAGAAAAATCTCAAACGTATTTTTCTGATATATTTTCCCAGGTAGGGGGAAAAATAATAAACAATGGGACTACATCAAAGTAAAAAGGAAATCATCAACAAAATGAAAAGACATTCAATGAGACACTGATAATGTGTTAATATCCAAAATGTATAAAGAACTTATAAAGCTCAGCATCATAAAACCAAACAATCCATTTTAAAAATGAGGAAAGGACATGAGTAGACACTTGTCCAAAGAGGACATCAGATGGTTAATAGACATATGAAAAGATGCTCAATGTCACTACTCGGCAGAAAAATTGAAATTAAAACCATAATGAGATCACCTCACACCTGCCAGAATGGCTATCATCAACAAATCAACAAACAAGTGTTGGTAAGGATGTGGAGAAGAGGGAACCCTTGTGCAATATTTATGGGAATGCAGATTGGTGCAGCCACTGTGGAAAACAGTAGGGGGTTACCTCAAAAACCTAAAAATGGAACTGCCTTATGACCCAGCAGTTCCACTTCTGGGAATATATCTGAAGAAATCCCGAAAACTGATTTAAAAAATATATGCACATCTATGTTCATTGCAGCATTATTTAGAGTAGTCAAGATATAGAAACAGCCCAGATGCTTATCAGTAGATAAGTAGATTTTTTTTAATTAGTACATTTACACAATCGAATACTACTCAGCTATAAAAAAAGAAGGAAATCTGACCATTTGCCACGGTATGAAAGGACCTGAAGAGCATTATGCTAAGTGAAATAAGCCCGTTAGAGAAAGACTAGTTCCATATGATTTCACTAATAAGTGGAATCTGATGAACAAAACGAACTAACAAGCAAAACAGAGATATGTTCATAGATAGAGAGCAGACTGACAGCTGTCAGGAGGTGCTGTATGAGGGGGTGTTGCAGGGATAAAGCAAAAATAGAAAAAAGAAAACAGGAAAACTCATGGACACTGACAGCTGTGTGGTGATTGCTAGTGGGCGAGGTGTTGGGTACAGGCAAAGGAGGGTATGGGGGGATAAATGGTGATGGATGGAGACTTTTATTGGGGTGATGAATGCACAATGCAGTGCACAGATGATATGTTGTAGACGTAATTGTGCATCAAAACCTGTAAATTTTATTAACCAGTATCACCCCAAAACATTAAATAAAAAAGGAAAAAAGAAAATCAACTGATAATTACTTAATAGTTTTCATGTAAACAATTTGACTATTACAAAGCTCTACTTAAAATGTAATTTTTTATAACAGTAAGCTAATTTAGCATGATCTTGTCTTTGCAAGAAAAAATGTTGTACAATATGGTGTACATGTTTACTGCACAAGTTATATTATATGCTTTGGAAAAACCTTATAAAGTTGGTATATTTATTATCTTTGTTATTACATTTTACACATGAAGAAATGGAGGTGCAGAAGATTAAATGTAACGCCCAAATTCAAGAAATAAAGCTATAGTTGGAATGAACCCAGTGGTTTGGCTCTAAAGCTGAGCACTTGGTCACAGTGCTCTTTGTGTAAACAAAACAGCTTTCTTTAACTAACTTTCTACAGTTTGTGCACTTGCCTCTCTGTTTAAGTGAAAATGAACAGAGTGAACAAAAAAGTGAATTTTTTTCCTTTTTTAAATTTATTTCTTCAAAATCTATTGAGTGGACTGTTCGTTACAACAATGTAAAGTAAGTAGTCATCCAAGGGGAGGGAAGGAGAGAACTAGACCTTGTCTGTAGTGGGGTTTTTTTTGTTTTTTTTTTGAGGTTCAACATACTTAGACTCTATGATGACTTAAGAAGACACTAACTGAAATGCTCAAATATGGACACAAATGGTTCCCAAGAAGAATGTAACACACCATGAGAGGAAAGGCGTAATGCCAAGGACTACTGCCTGGTGGGAGGTTGGCCACTTTGCAGCTGAAACGGAAAGCTTGCCTTTACCTACCCATAATTGGATGCTAGGAGGACTTTGGAAACTACTGTACCAACTCTGGAAGTCCAACTATAATGTACTAATGTCTGAGACTAACACTGGGGAGAGTGAGTTTCATCTTCCTCTGGGAACTGCTGTGACCTGTGCAGAGATCTTTTCCGATAGGGCAGTAAGTGCAGCAGTGGACCGGAATGCATTAGACTCAGTGGGAGGAGCTATTTTCATCTGTGACAATGTCGTGGTGACAGAGTCCTGCAGCAGAAAATGTGACGAAGGGATAGACAAATCCTCCTATTCTCCGTCTCTCTGGTGTATCAAAGACCCCCTTGGATGATGAAAACCATGGGGTTCTTGGATAGTTTGGGGGTGGAGGAAGAACTTAAGTTCCTGGACTTCTTACTAACTTCAACATTTAAAAGTTAAAAAGAGTTGTGACATTATTTGTATCCCAAGAAGTAGGTGAAAGGAGACATACAGATAGCAAAGATGTATATATTTACAAAAAAAGCCTGGAAGGATTATGTCATAATCATGCCATAATTTTTTTTAACTTCCTAAATATGTTTTCAAAACAAAACAAAAAATTCATCCTGTGAAGTAAAGTGACTTGAATCTATTCCACAGATGTTTTAAATTAAATATTTTGTTGTTGTTCTATTACAGTTGTCCCAACTTCACCCCTTTCTCTTCTTTGCCCAGCCCACCTCCTGCTCCCACCGTCAATCCCCACGCTGTTGTCCATGACTGTGGGTCATTCATACATGTTCCTTCACTAGTCACTTCCCATTCTTTTCACCATTATCCCTCTCCCGCTTCCCCTCTTGTCGCTATCGGTCTGTTCTTTATTTCCGTGCCTCTGGTTCTATTTTCCTTGTTTGTTCGTTTTGTTCACTAGGTTCCTGTTATAGCTGAAATCATATGGATTTATCTTTCATGGCCTGGCTTATTTCACTTAGCATAATATTCTCCAGATCCATCCATGCTGTTGCAAAAGGTAGGAGCTCCTTCTTTATTTCTACTGCACAGTATTCCATTGTGTAAATGTACCACAGTTTTTTGATCCACTCGTCTAATGATGGGCACTTAGGTTGCTTCCAGCACTTGGCTATTATAAATTGTGCTGCTATGAACATTGGGGTGCATAGGTTCTTTTGAATTGGTGTTTCAGGATTCTTAGAGTATAATCCCAGCAGTGGAATTACTGAGTCAAAAGGCAGCTCCAGTTTTAGTTTTTTGAGGAAATTCCATACTGTTTTCTGCTGTGGCTGCACCAAGTCTGCATTCCCAAGAGCGCACTATGGTTTCCTTTTCTCCACAACCTTGCTAGCACATGTTGTTTGTTGATTTGTTAATGATGCCATTCTGACTGGTGCAAGGTGATATCGTATTGTGGTTTTAATTTGCATCTCACTGATGGCTAATGATGTTGAGCATTCTTTCATACGTCTCTAGGCCCTTGGTAGGTCCTCCTTGGAGAAGTGTCTGTTCAGGTCCTTTGCCTATTTTTCAACTGGATTATTTGTCTACCTGGTGTTAAGTCATATGAGTTATTTATATAATTTGGAGATCAAAATCTCATTCAAGGTGTCATTAGCAATTATGTTCTCCCATATGGTTGGGTCCCTTTTCATTTGACGATATTTTATTTAGCCAGGCAAAAGCTTTTTAATTTGATGCAGTCCCATGTGTTTATTGTTCCTTTATTTCTCTTGCAGTAGGAGATATATTGGCAAAAATATTGTTGCATGGAATAACTGAAATTTTACTGTCTATGTTCTCCTCTAGGACTTTTATGGTGTCACAACTTATATTTGTCTTTTATCCATCTGGAGTTTATTCTGGAATATGGTGTAAGTTGGTGGTCTAGTCTCATTTTTTTTTTTTTTGCATGCAATTACCTAGATCTTCCAACAGCTATTTTTCTCCTTTTTGTGCTCCTGCCCCTTTTGTCAAACATTAAATGACCATAGAGACTAGAGTTTATTTCTGGGCTCTCCATTCTGTTGCATTTGTCTATGTGTCTGCTCTTATGCCAGTACCAGACTGTTCTGATTACAGTGGGCTTGTAGTATGGTTTCATATTATGTATTGTGATCCTCCTACTTTGTTATTCCTCCTCAAGGTTGCTGAAGCTACTTGGGGTAATTTTTGGTTCCATATAAACTTGTGAAATATTTCTTATAGATTTGTGAAATATGACATCAGTATTTTAATAGAGATTGTAATAAATCTACAGTTGTTTTGGAGAGTATGGACATTTTAATGATGTTAATTCCTCCAATCCATGAATACCCTATAGGCTTACATTTATTTGTATCTTCCTTAATTTCTTTCTTCGTGTTTTGTAGTTTTCTGAGTACATATCTTTTACCTCCTTGTTTAAGCTATTCCTAGGTACTTTATTTTTCTTACTGCCATAGCAAATGGGATTTTTTTCTTAGTTTATGTTTCTGCTATTTCATTGTTGGTGAACAAAAATACCTTCGACTTCTGAATATTGACCTTGTATCCCGCTGTTTCGCCTAATTCACTTATTAGGTTGAGTAGTTTTTTGGTGGATGTAGTAGGGTTTTCTATGTACACTATCTTATCATCTGCAAACAATGACAGTTTTACTTCCTCCTTTCCAGTTTAGATGCCTTTTACTTCTTTTTCTTGTCCGATCTCTGTGTCTAGAACTTCCAATACTATGTTGAATAGAACTTGTGAAAGGGTCCACCCTTGCATTGTTCCTGATCTTTAGGGGAAAGCTTTTAGTTTTTGCCCTTTGGGTATGATGGTAGCTGTAGGTTTCTCATATGTGGCCTTTACCAGGTTGATGTATACTCCCTCTATTCCCACTTTTCTGAGTATTTCTATTATAAATGGGTGCTGTACCTCATCAACTCTTTTTCAGCATCTATTGATATGATCATGTGATTTGTAGCTTTCATTTTGTTTTGTGGTGCATTACATTTATTGATTTGCCAATATTGTACCATCCTTGCATCCCTGGGATGAATCCCACTTGATGTATTGCTAGATCCTGTTTGCCAATATTTCGTTGGGGATTTTAGCATCTATGTTCATCAGAAATATTGGCCTCTGGTTTTCTTTCTTTGTTGTGTCTTTACCTAGCTTTGGAATTAGGATAATTCTGGCTTCATAAAAAGAGTTTGGAAATCTTCCCTCTTCTCTAATTTTTTACAATAGTTAGAGAAGGATAAGAGTTAGTTCTTCTTTAAATGTTTGGTAATATTCACTTGTGAAGCCATCTAGTCCAAGGCTTTTGTGTGCCAGGAGTTTTTTGATTACTGTTTCAATTTTACTAGTTGTTATTGGTTTATTCAGGCTTTCTGCTTCTTCTTGATTCAGTTTTAGAAGACTGTAGGTTTCTAGTAATTTTCCCATTTCACCCAGGTTGTCCAGTTTCTTAGCATATAGTTGTTAATAGTAATTTCATACAATCCTTTGTATTTCTGTGGTATCAGTTTTAACTTCTCTTTCATTTTTTATTTTATTTATTTAGGACCTCTCTCTTTTTTCTTTTTCTTTTTTAATTTTATTTATTTGTTTTTAGAAAAGGGGAGGAAGAAAGAGAGGGAGAAACACATCAATGTGTGGTTGCCTCTCCAGCACCCCTACTGGATACCTGGCCTGCAATGTAGGCACGTGGCCCACAACCCAGGCATGTGCTCTGACTGGGAATCGAACTGGTGACCCTTTGGTTTGCAGGTTGGTGCTCAGTCCACTGAGCCAAACCAGCCAGTGTCCTTTTTTCTTGACAAGTCTCATTAAAGGCTTATTGATTTTGTCTATATTTTCAAAGAAACAGCTCCTGGATTTATTGTCCTTTGAATTGTTCTTTTAGTCTCTATGTCATTTAATTCTTCTCAGATCTGATTATTTCCTACCTTCTCCTTGCTGTGGGCTTTGTTTGTTGTTGTTCCTGTAGTTCTTGTAGATGTTGGAATAGGTTGCTTATTTGAGAATTTTCTATCTTTTTTAAGTAGGCCTATATTCCTATGAACTTCCTTCTCAGGACAGCCCTCATGTTTCATAGGTTTTCAGCTGTTGTGTGTTCATTTTTATTTGTTTCCAGATTTTTTTTATTTCTTCCTTCACCTGATTGTTAACTAATTCTTAAATAGTATTAAATTAGAATAACTAGCATTTTTTATTTAATAGTTATTCAGTCTCCATGAATGTGAATGTTTTTGAGTTTTTCCTTGAGGTTGGTTTCTAGTTGCAATCCATTGTGATCTGAGCACATGCTTGACATAATTTCAATTTTCTTGAATTTGTTTTGGCTTGTTTTATGTCCTATCATGTAATCTATCATTGAAAGTGTTCTTTGTACATTTGAAAAGAATATATATTTTGCTTCTTTGGAGTGAAAGGCTCTGTGTATATCAATTAAGTCCATTTGATCTAGAGGAAGTGACTTTTTCCCTCATCAACTTAGGGAATTTTTTTGTTATTATTTTTCAAAAAGGTTTTCTATCACTTCCTCCTGTTCTTCTTCTTCTGGTAATATGATACAGATGTTATCACATTTCATATTGTCCTGCAGCTCCCTTAAACTGTCTTTGATATTTTCTATTTTTTCTTTTTGTTGTTCTTTTTTATTCTTTTTTCTTTTGCTCTGTCTGGTACAGTTTTTCTCTACCTTGTCCTCTAGGTCATTGGTTCAATCCTGCGCTTCATCTAACCTGCTTTTAATTACTTCTAGTCTAGTCTTCATTTCAGATATTGTATTTTTCATTTCTTTCTGGCTCCTATTGATAGTTTCTGTGTCCTCTTTCATGCTGGTGTAGTTACCAGTAAGCTCCTGGTAGCATCCATAGGGTTCTTGTAGTATTCACTGAGTTTCTTGAGCATCCTTATAACCATTATTTGAAATCAATGTCTGATAGTTCACTTTCCTCAATTTCATTTAGCACTCTTTCTGGGGACTCCTCCTTTGCTTTTGATTAAGGGTTGTGTGTTTTTATCCCCCTTTTAGGTGATTCTTCTTGTTTGATTCTGTGTATTAGATTGATATGCTTTGACTCCCTGTCTTCATTGTGTGACCTTCAGTGGTAGCAGACATGTGGGACTCAATGGTGCAGTCTCCTTGATCTCTTGAGCTGCATGCTCTTGGGATGCCCTTTATACTGTTTATGTGAGCTCTCTTTCTGTTTTGGGGTTTTAGTTGCTGTTGGGTCATTTTTGGTTGGTCCTTCCCCCCAGTTCACTGACTGAGAATCACACTGCCCACCATGTCTTGTATACTGTTGTACAGGTGGTGCCAGAACAACACCAAACAACCGAGGAGACAACTCACACCCACAATATAACTGCTACCCACAACAGCAATCTCAAGAGCAAATGAGCAAATATTAATAAAGGTATAGAGAGGTTAAAATGATTATAAGAAAGGAAAAACAAATATGAGGTAACTGAAGGAAAAGTGATTTTGAGAGGGTAGAGAGAGGAGAAACAATAAAAGTAGGAAATAGAAACAAGGTGAAGAAAGGAAAGAAAATTTACACCATAAGTATAAAAGGGAGGTGAAATGGAGTAAGAAAAGGGAAGAGTATAGTATGAGATTTAAACAAAAATTTAAAAATATAGTGAAAAAGATAGGAACCAAATTGGAGAAAAAGATCCACTACAGCAATATCAACAAAAAATGAGAAAAGGTTAATATAGATGGTATCAGAGTAAGAAGGAAAAAAGAATGAAAAAAAAATTTTATGAGGTGTCTAGAAGAGAGAAATGTGATTTTGAGAGGATATAGGTAGATGAAATGCTAAGAGTGAAGAATGACAACCAGGCTAACACAGGGAAAAATTTAAATTTAAAACAGAAAAGAAAGGGTAGGAGAAAAGCTAAATGGAGTAGAAGAAGAGAACAGTAAAATTTCAGGTTTGGAGTACAAGAGTGAAGACCTAGAAATAAATTTGAAGAAATGCAACAACAACCACCATATCAACAACCAATGAGCAAAGATTGATATAGGCGGAGAGAGAATAAGGTTATCTTAAAAACTGGAAAAAGTATGTGAGATGAATAATTACAAGAAAAATGGTTTTGAGAGGCTGGAGGTGGGAGAAATAGTAAGAATGTGGAATAATAAAAACAAGTCATAGCAAGAAAAAAATAAAATTTAAAACAAAAATAAGAAGAGAGAAGGTAAAATGTAGTAAGAGAAGGGAGAAGAAAAATATGAGAATCAAAATGTACTAAAATATAAAACCTAGTGAAATATTAGGCACAAACTTGAAGGAAAAGAAATGAGTGTTAAAGAGCTATGCAAGAGAGAAAATAATGCAAATCATGAAGACTGCGGTGGAATTCACCTCAGTAAAATCCAGTGTTTACTACTGTCTTTTCTTTTTGGACCCACCAGTGGTAATGTCAGATGATGTCCTAGTCTGGCCCTAGGCAGCCTGTTCGAGACTACAAGCCATCCATAGTCTGTGGCTATCTCTTTCAGATTTGGCTGGTCCCCACTGTTCTGCCCTGCTGGCTTTCCAGCAACCCAAGGCCGAGGAGTGGTTCATTTAATGACTAGAGAGGACTGACAGTACCTTTTCCATCTGCATCCCGAGGGGCCTCTAGTGTGATCGGGAGGGTAGGAATGCGGGACGCCCCCAGGGGGCACTGTACAGTCTTCACGGAAGATGATGTAAGTGTTTCCGTGCCCCCTTGCCACATGTCTTGATCTGTCCAAATTGTTTCCAATAATGTATGGGTCTGGTGAATTAGATGTCTGTTTCCTGCAAGGGGCAAGTCTGTTAAAGCAGGCAGCTCTTTCCTGTTTGGTGCAGACAGAGGCTCTGTCTGGATGCAGAGGCTGGGAGGGGCCCTGAACACCCCTCGTTGCCTCTCTCTAATCTCCCTGCTCTGCTGGTTTCAGTGAATCTGGGCTTGAGGAACAGTATAGCTTACAGGGTCTGGTAGAAAGGGCCCTTTCAACATTGTTTCTTCTTTCCCCTGTAGAAATGCGCCCAGCAGGGGGCTCCTGAGCCTGCCTCACTGATCTTCAGAGTTTGTAATCCTGCAGGTGGGGGTTGGGCTCACCTGTCTGTGAGGGGACCTGCCTCGCTGCAGCAAATCTCAGGCATTCAGCTCCTGGCTGACCAGTCCCCAGCCTGAAACTCTCTTGCAGGAGACTTGGGTCCCAATTCTCCACTACGTACAGTCCTCTGCACACCAGCCATGCTGTGTTGAGTCCTATAGTCCCTTCAGCGTGACTCTATCCCTCTGAGTTCTTTGTTGGCAGAGCCAGTGAGTACATGCACGCACATGCAAGCACCGGGTCCCTGCTGAGTCTTAAGTCTTACCTCAGCTTCTTTTCTAAAAGAGTTTCTGTGTAGCCCCAGGCTGCAGCGCAGAGTCCTGGAGGGCCTGTTCTCCACACGCTGCCCCTCCCCCAAAATCACAAAGTCTCCCTTGGTCAGGGATGGCCACAGCCTGCCAGAGCCTCAATAGTTTCACATAGTTTATCTCTGGATCTTACCCAGATGGCGCTGGGGAGAGTCCCGCACCACACTATGACAGGGGTCAGTGGTGGGGTGCTCTCCCAGGTCCCTCCAGTGATTCTCAGCTTTGGTCAGGCATGCTTCTGCTATGCTGTTTCTGCAGCCAGTGCCTCCCCAGATGTCTCTCTCTGCCCCTGGAGTTCACGACTGCTAAGCTGATCTACAGTCGCCCGGAATCTGCGTAGCAAGAAGTCCTGGGTTGGGCAGTGGTGGCGGCAGTTGCTTTGCTCTGGGAGCCTGGACCACCTGTCCCTGAGTGCCCTGCAGGCAGGCAGGATCTTGTCCATTCACACATACACCCGACACTGTTGTCCGCATAACGCACTCACTCACACATGCTCTCACTCACTTTCCACTGTATTTTCACATTGATTGTTCTGTGGGTTAGCTGCAAGACAGTTCTGGATCTGGGAGCAAGTGGATGGAGCTTCCAGAGATCTTGGATCTCCCACAGATGTTTTTGGAAAATTGATAGTGTTCTAGGAAGGTAAAAAGTAAACAAGGCAGAATTCTGCTACAACTTTCAAGGGGCTTCTTAGATCTAAATTGTTATTAAAACCAACAAAGCAAAGCCCAAGGAAATTAGCAGCATCAATGTCTCTTTCATTTATTTTGGATTCTTTCTGGTCCTGCAAAATCTACAGTCACTACCTCAGTACCCTTCACCTCCTTTTCTTTGGCCCCACCTCAGGCTTGCATTCCTGATTTAAGGACTGAAAACAAAATCTTCTCAGGAAATCATTATAAGTTGTCACAACTATGCCCTGTTGGGAGTAGAAGAAAAATACTTCCATCAGGTAACTTTAAACATTTGACCTATATCAGCTTCTGTACCACAAGTTTTTTAGAAGTTAATGTTCTTATAAACCCTATGTATCTTATAGAAGTGCCACAGTTACACTACATTTCAGTTTTGGTGTGATAAAAGCATTTATTTTTACAATGTAAAATTAAACACAATTTTAGAATTATTTTTGGCAATTTTTTCTATAAAAAACTACACTAGGAGCCTCCAAAATGGAAGTGTCTCTGCCTTCTATTTCTCCAGAAGACCCTGACAACTCCCCAGTCATCTCAGAGGCCAGCTTAGGCATGTGATGAACGGCAGCAGGTTCTCAAACTCTCCACCCTAGTCAATGTCCTCCCCCAAAAGCAAAGCAGGAGCTCTATTCCCCATGCCTGTCAGGGCCCACTGGGTACTCTGGGTAATGGTTTTGTTTCCTGTCAGATGACCTGCATTCCCTCAACAGAAACCTTGAGCTTTTCTGCACCTGCCTAGTGCTTGGCACTGGTGGGAACCCAGCAACCGACAACTCCCTGGAGAAGAGCCAGACAGAGTGGAACACCCAGTCCCACGCTTCAAGCTCACCTGTCAAGTTCAGAGCCAACCACCAGCTGCAAATGTACTGCTATGTTTCTTAAGTCTCAATTTGGGCATGATTCTGATTGCCTTTAGGAGTTCTCTGTGTTAGTAACTATCAAATAATAAAGCAAATGACTTCTGAAAATTATTTTTATGGTCTAAAACAAGGTAGGGAAAATGGCAGCCAATTTGATTCTTACGTTGTATCTTGCTTTCTTTTAAGAAAGCAAAGTTTTTAAAAAATGGTGCAAAATAAAGTTAGATTTAAATATCTGGGAAAAATGTAGACCTATGTCCAATCACCTGAACAAATCCCTACAAATTTGAGACTTATAATAAATCATTTGAATAATTCAAGAAAAATTGACTATTTTTTTGGAATCTGTTTCTATATTCACTTATAATAATATACTTTCATTTGGCTGTATAAGAAAACAGGCTTTAAATCATCTCATTTTAAAATGTATTGTCTATCAGACAGCTATCCTCTGCCGGGAGCTCCGATTTCCTCATCTGTAAAATGAAGGAGACAAGAATTTTCTATCACAGCCCTGGCTGGTGTAGCTCAGTGGATTGAGCGCGGGCTGGGAACCAGAGGGTCCTGGTTCGATTCCCAGTCAGGGCACATGCCTGGGTTGCAGGACAGGTCCCCAGTGAGGACCATGTGAGAGGCAACCATACATTGCCGTTTCTCTCCCTCTCTGTCTCCCTCCCTTCCCCTCTCTCTAAAAATAAATAAATAAAATCTTAAAAAAAAAGAATTTTCTATTACAGAGAGTTGTTGTGAGAATTAAATGAATTGATAAAAGTTACAAAAATTAACAAATTCTCAATAAATTGTGTGTGTGTGTGTTTGGGGTGGGAGTGTACACACGCCCACACTTCAAATTTCACATCCTCACTTGAATAGTCCCTGAATGCTGAACTGGGTCTTCTGTGATGTTTGTTACAATAAAGAATGAAATATGTATAGGATAATACTTTATCATTTTTAAATACATATCTTGACCAGTTTTATGTTTCTTATGTCCTTCAAAAGTAAAGGGAAATAAAACTTAAGAATAAGAAAACGAATAACCCAATTTTTTAAAAAAAGTCAAACATGACCAGATACTGTACCACCAAAGATATACACATGGCAAATATGCATATGAAAAGATGCTCATCACGGTCTGTCATTAGGGAATTGCAAATTAAAACAACAGTGAGATACCACTGCTCACCCCGCAGGATGACTAAAATCTAGAACTCTGACAATACCAATCACTGGTGAGGATTGCTGGTTAGAAATGCAAAATGGTACAACCACTTTGGAATTCAGTGGCAGTATCTTTCACAGCATAATATAATCTTACTATAGAATCTAACAATCTCACTTCTAGGAATTGACCCAACTGATTTGAAAACTTACATCCACAGAAAAACCTGCATGCAAATATTTATAGCAGTTTTATTTATAATTTCCCAAACCTGCAAATAAACAATATATACTTCAATCAGTGGATGAATGTGGTATATCTACATGATGAAGTACTACTCAGTAATAAAAAGAAATAAACTATCAAGTCATAAAGAAACATGGATAAAGCTTAAATGCACATTGTTTTTGAAAGATGCCAGTGTGGAAAAACATACATGCAGTATGATTTCAACTATACGCAACTGTACAGAGATGGTAAAAGATCAGTGGTTGCCAGGGATTTGGGGTGAGTAGAGTGGTTAAACAGGTGAAGCACAAGAATATTTTTAGGTCAGTGAAACTATTCAGTATGAACCATGACACTATGCATTTGTCAAAACCCATAGAAATTTACAAGACAAAGAATGAACCTTAAAATGTGTGAATTTTTCATAAAAGATCAGGGGTGGAGGAGGGAACTCCAAGATGGAATACAGAACATGACAAGTGAATATAACTGTATTATAATGTATCAAACAACCTCATTGAAAGGAGTAGGTGAGGGTTAATGGAAGGTTGTGGGCTAGGTAAATTTGGAAATGAGCAGAGTCTGTAAAAAAAAGATATAAGCACTCCTCTAGTTGACAAAGTTGTACCCCACGGGGTATAGATTAACAATCTGAAACCACTATACATGCATAAATGGAAACAGAATATTTTAGATTGTGGATGATGGAAGTCAGGTTTCTCACTGTTGGACTGGTAAGTTACAGATAAGCAAGGGGAAGAGTTTAGAATGCTCCCTGTGGTCATGGATTAGATTGAGAGACACCATAGGAGCTCAAGTTTAGCTTAGTAAGGATACAGAGGGTTTCAAGTATTTATAGACATGCATATACATAAGTTATAATATATGCATATATTTTTCTTACTCTGTTAGCTAAGAAGGCCTAAAAGCAATGACATCTCAATAGGAACCAACTTTGCCTAGCCCCAAGATCTTGGTTTCTAACACCATTTTCCAATAAAAGGACCCAAGGTTCCTTTTAGGACTGGGGCAGTAAACATACAGAATATGTAAGATGCACCTGGAGTATCTCGTAAGTGCCAGAAAGTAAGGAAGTGCTAAAATACATACCTACATACACACATACCACAACGCTGAGGTATTTCAAAGGGACAAAAGAGTAAGGTGAAAGAGCCCCCCAATGGCCAAAGTTGGAACAATTTTAGCATAAAATATAGCCCAAGTATAAAATAAATATCCATGATCCCATACTGACATAAATAAATAATTGAATAAGTTAATGGGAGAATGGACAAATTTCCAATACAAAATTCCAAATGATTTGTTTAAATACTTCACTCTCAAAGAGGTAGAGATCAACTCTCAACTCCTTAAGTGTGGGCTGTGCACAATGACTTTCCAAGAGTACAATATGGAAGGTAGAAAAGGAAGAACATGACAAACATTATCTCAGCCAGATAATCAAGGTAAAAAATCAACAGTAACAGCTCATTTTTTAGTACATACTTTTGATTTTATGTGATGAAAATGACACTTTATATCTGTGATCCTTTCCCTAAAACTCATAACCTTAATATAACCTCCTCCCATCCAAAATCAGGCAAATCCCAGTTAACAGGCATTCTACAAAATATCTGAACAGTACTCGTCAAAACTGTCAAGGTCATACCCTGGCCAGGTAGCTCAGTTGGTGTGAGTGTCCTCCAGATATGCCAAGGTTGCAGGTTCAATCCCTGGTCTTGGCACATACAAGAAGCAAAAAATGAGTGCATAAACGAATGGAACAGGTTGACATTTCCCTCCTTCACTCTCTCCCTTGCTTTCTCTTTTCCTTTCTTTCCCTCTCTACAATCAATTTTTTAAAAAACTGTTGAGGTCATCAAAAGTAAGGAAAGTCTTACAATCTATCACAGCCAAGAAGAGCCTAAGCAGATAGGACTAAATATAATGTGCTATTTTAGATGAAATCTTAGAACAGAAAAAAATTGTTAAGTAAAAACTGGGAAAATTTGAATTAAACTTCAGTTAACAATAACATATCAATATTTATTCATTAATTGTGACAAATATTCCACATTAGTGTTAATAATAGGGCCAATGGAATATGGGGTGTACAGAATCTCTGTAGTATCTTCAAAATTTTTCTGTAAATCTAAAACTATTTTAAAATAAAAATTTTCACTGATCTTTGGCACATTTTTCATGCAACAACAAATTACTAACAATTTGAAACTTCAATGATCTTTCATATTTAATATTAATATCTCATGCCCAGTCAGATCCTTTCATGTCATGTTTAAAATTTTCAGAATTATTATGCTTAGTAATTATTTTTCTCAACTAACGATTTCCCTTGTGAGAGTGACCATGGGATCTGGGGCTTAGGGCACAGAATACATAAGCCTGGAAAACTGGCTTCAAATTGGGTTCCTCTTATGAGCTTAAGAAATTTTCCTCCCCAAGTGGGAAATGTCATGTATAGTCAATGAATATTTCTTTAAAGAAAACAAAACAGAACAAGATTGCTAAATATCTTAATCTCAAGAAAGCTTATGAAAAATAAAATCTTCATGTTCCCTTGTCAACTCATCACTATCAAACTGACCTGCAGCTACTCAATAATCTGTAGCTGTTATTAATATAAGGAATTCATCAACCATGCCAACGTTTTTTTTTTTAAGATTTTTTATTTATTTTTAGAGAGAGGGGAAGGGAGGAAGACAGAGAGGGAGAGAAACAGCAATGTATGGTTGCCTCTCACATGGCCCCCACTGGGGACCTGTCCTGTAACCCAGGCATGTGCCCTGACTGAGACTCAAACTGGTGACCCTTTGGTTCCCAGCCTGCACTCAGTCCACTGAGCTACCAGCCAGGGCCCATGCCAAAATTTTTTTTTTTTAATTTTAAGGTGATATTAACTACTCAATATGAGAGTTGCATGATTTAAAAATAAAAATGGTGATAAATTTTTACTCCCATTGTAGTATGTAAACATACATTGGATTCTAGAAAAATATTACATTAAAACGGATTTAACTTTAAGATTCTATTATTTATTTTCTCCAGGAACATATATTCTGTCTGTGTGATTCTTTTCCATTTCTACTCACTCTGCTCTCTCATTCCTCTATATTTAATATCACTGACTTACAGCTTAAATTTTATGTAAGATCACTATGAACTAAAAAAGAGTTCTCACATTTTGTTCAAAAAAAAAAAAAAGATTTTGGAAATAGTTGAGGTTGTCCAGCCATCTTTATTGGAAAATGTATAGTTAAACATGCTTTGAAAATAAAATATTTTTTTGTGTAACAGCTAATAATTTAACACATTGAAGCATAAAACATACATTTTTCCTCACTTGATTATTCCTGTTTTGCTTTTCAATCTAAGTTAAACCCACTGTGTACCCAAGATAAACTAAATGCAGGAAATTAATTAGTACTGAATTCCTAATGTGTTAAGCCTTTTATATGCTTCCCATCATTTAATTCTCTTATTACCCTTATGAGATAATTATTATGCCATTTTACTCTTGAGGGAAATGGGATTCAAAAGAATCCTAACATATCTATGTATAGCCTTACATTTAGTATAGATGATCCTGGCTTGGATCTAACTGATTCCAAAACTATTCTCTTTCACTCTGTTGGTGTGGGATAAAATGTCATGCAATGAACTAAAATAATTGAAAATAGAAAATTGTAGAGTTTTTTATATTTTTAACAAAAGATCTTAAACTAAGAAAAAAATTGTTTTTATTGTTAATATGGGTAAAATAATTTGAACTGAAAAATTCAACTATCAATAGCTTCTTGACAGCACACAGATTTTTGGCACTTAGCAAAGAAGACTCTATAGCTGTTCCCTTGAGTCACAAGAGGTCCATGCTACAGAGCAAAGGGTAAGAAAAGTTCGGAAAAATACCTTCTTCTTATCCTTCTAATACTCAGAAGCCCAATTGTTTCATCACCTCCTATTCAAAAATTCAGGCCAGAGTTCAAACCAATGTCTACTGGAAAAAGTATAACGTTAAGTTATGAGTTTGGAGAATAATAAAATTTTTCTTGTACTGAATATGGAGTCCCATGTGGTTATCTGTAAAAAGGGCACATATTGTTTTTTGTTTTGTAACACTGTACAGAAATATTTAAACTTAGTTTTTAAAACATAGACAAATTTTACATTCTTGTTGGGAACTTTGAAATGTTTGGAAATACACTGCATGTTTTACAACTATATAATTAACAGAGATTTGTACACAAATAAATGTATATTTTCAGATGCTTATTGGTCACAAATATGCCCACTCAACTGAAAAGTATTGGTCATTAGGTTTTTATGAAAACTATCTTTTTCCATATTTTTTGTATGTGCAAATTATCCTCTTGACATTTGTCCTTAATTTTTGTAAAACGATCTTCATTTTTTCCATAAATCTGACATTGATAACATTTGTATGTTAATGCTTAGTTTTCCTAAATTTAGGTTATATTGAGATTTATTTAAATGTCTTCATGTGAGACTTAGAACCAAGATGGTGGTGTAGTAAGCACACCTTGCTTTCTCACACAACTACAGAAAAAATTACAACTAGATTACAAAACAAATATCACCCAGAAATGTCAGAAAATCAAGCTCTATGGAAGTCTCACAACCAAGGATTTAAAGAAGCCACATTCATCCACACAGGTAGGAGGGATGGAGATGTGGAGATGCA
>PVJI01000857.1:0-218878 GCA_004026765.1 Micronycteris hirsuta
TATTTTGTTAGGTTTATCTCTAAGTTTTTCATATTTTTGAAGATATTGTGATGCTATTTTTTTAAATATTAATTTCTAATGTTAGTTGCTGGTGCATAGAAATAAAATACATTTTTGCATGTTGATCTGATATCCCATGCATCAGCAAACTTTTCCTGTGGAAGGCCAGTTGGTAAATGTCTTGGGCTCTGCGGCCCCATGTGTCTCAGGACCACTGAGCCCCATCCCTGCAGCACGGAAGCGACCCAGATGACGTATGAGAGGAATGAACGTGCCTGCGCTTCAGAGACACCTTGTCTGCAGAGCTAGGCGGTCAGTCGGTTTTGGCCACAGTCATAGTTTGCTAACTCCTGTTGTGTCTTCCAACCTTGCTTAACTCACTTGTTCTAGTAGCTTTTTAAAAAATAGTGATTCAGCCCAGCTGGTGTAGCTCAGTGGATTGAGCGCAGGCTGGGAACCAGAGGGTCCCGGTTCGATTCCCAGTCGGGGCACATGCCTGGGTTGCGGGCCAGATCCCGGTGGGGGCCATGTGAGAGGCAACCATACATTGTTCTTTCTCCCTCCCTTCTCCTCTCTCTGAAAATAAATAAATAAAATCTTAAAAAAATAAATAAAAAAATAGTGGTTCATTAAGATGGAATTGATATAACAAAATTAACCATTTAAAAACAGATCATTCAGTGGCATTTAGTATATTCACAATGCTATGCAACCACCATCACTGTCTAGTTCCAAAACATTCCCATAATTTCAAAGTAAAACCTTTACCGGTAAAGTAATTTCTCTCCATTATCCCCCTCCCCTAGCAATCACAAGTTTACTCTCTGTGTCTGTAGATTTATCTGTTCTGAGTATTTCATATGGAATCATATGTGGCCTTTTGCATCTGGCTTTTCTCACGTACAGTGATGTGCTGGGGTTCCGTCCGCATGCTGTCGCGTGCATTAGTGCAGTATTCACTTTTATGGCTGAATTGTGTCCCGTTGTTGATTTATGTTGCAGCGAACTTGTCCCACCGCTCACCCACAGTTGGACCTTTTGCTCTTGTGGCTGGTGCTGCTATTTATTGGCTTGAGTGCCTGGTTTAGTTCTGTTGGGTGTGCGCCTAGGCGTGGAATTGCAGAGTTGTGTAGTAATTGTGCTTGACTTCTGAGTATGTCTAGTAGCTTTTTTAGTTTTCCACTATCGTGGATTACATCGGTCAATTCCGAAATGTAAATCCCATCCCGTATTCCCTGGGTTACCCTTGGTCACGATGTGTCCCCTTTAACACGTTGTTAGGTCTGTTCACCGAGGTTTTGTTTGGAGTTTTGCATGTATGTTCACGACGGACATTAATCTGCAGTCTCCTTTTCTGGTAATATTTGTCTAATTTTGGTGTCAGGGTAATGCTGGCCTCAAGGAATGGATCGAGAAGTATTTTCTTCGGTTTTTTTCAGGAAGGACTTCTGTTGTACTGGTATCATTTCTTCCTTAAATGTTTGGTAAAATTCACCAGTGAAACCTGGGCCTGGAGTTTTCTTTATGGAAAGGTTTTTAAGTACAAATTCCATTTAACTAATAGATACAGGGCTATTTAAGAGATCTATTTCTTCCTCTTTTGAGCTATATCTCAGATACCATAAAATTTACCCATTTAAAAGGTACAATTCAGAGGCTTTGCACACATGCAAGGGTTGTGCAACCATTGGTGCAGTTTAATTTTAGAACATTTCCATGACCCCCAAAGAGGCCCCTTGAATATTTCCTCCTCCTCCCTTGAAACCACAGATCTGCTTTCTTTCTCTCTGGATTTGCCTCTTCTGGACACGCCATGCGGGGCGGGGCAGAAGTCAGGTTACAGTTTTGAGAACGTGAAACGGAGTTTAGTCTCGTGTATTAACTATTGTATTTTCTATACAAGCAACTGTAAACCGACTGTTGCCCCACCGGTTACAAATTGATTTATAAGAGTCTTTTGTGACTGGCTTCTTTCATTAAGCATATTATTTTCTAATTTTATCTATGTTGCAGCATTCCTTTTTATTACCAAATCGTTATTTCACTGTGTGGAATAATTGGAATAAATTTTATTTATCCGTTTATTGGTTGATGGACATTTAGATTGTTTCCACTTTTTGAGTATAATGAATAATGCTGCTTCAAATGTTTGTGTAAGTTTTTGTGTGGACATGTTTTCAATTCTTTTGAGTATATACTAAAAATATATAATTTTGACCTTCAGCTCAGGTTGTCCTCCTTAATGCTGATTAATGAGATTTCATCTGTATTCGTGGGCATTAGTTACTATGATGGCCCGGGGAAACTCTCCACGTGGCAGAGGAGGAACAGGCAGGCACCTTTTCTCTGTTAGTCTTCTTATGGACCAGGAAAAATTCTGTATAAAAGACTGGGCCAAATAAATGTATAACTTTCCCTCTTCTTTTATTATTATATGTTATTGATTGTGCTATTACAGTTGTGCCAGATTTCTCCCCTTTGTCCCCTCCCCGCCCCCTCAGGCCACCCCCCACCCCGTTGTCTGAGTTCGCGCTCTCCGGCCGCTCTGTGCCCTGTGCTGCACTTGCATCCCTGTGGCTCTTGTGTGACGACCACCTTGTACTTCTTAATCCCCTCACCTTTCGTCTGTCCCCTTGACCCCCCTCATACCTGTCAACCATCAGAACGTTCCCTGTACCTGTGACTCTGTTTCTGTTCTGCTTGGTTTTTCATCTTCATGGGCTGGGCACTGCTCCTCCCGTGCTTTGAGATGCTGCGCGGAAATGGAAGGCGCTTTCCGACAGCGTTCAGTGCCTCTGGGCGCCCCTGCCCGGGTCCGAGAGCGGGAGAACGTGAGATGAGGAGGATGTGGGCCGGGAGCGCAGCCTCCCCCGCCCCTCTGTCAGGTGGGGTGTGCGAGCTGCGACATTTGCACACAGCCCTTGTGTTCACATCCCTGTCTGTCATTCGCCTTGACTTTTTCTGTTCGTTTTTGGGGAGAGCACAAAATTTCCACTTTCTCTGGAATTTCCCTGAGGATTTAAAAACAGCTAACATGTCTCCAACTCTCGCCGTGTGGTGGGAACTGAGCCAAGCAGTTTAAACATGTTGCGTCTCATTTAATTCTTTCATTCCTTTAAGTCTCTGGTGTTCGTTCCATGTTTCAGAGGTGGACACAGGCCTGAAGTGGCTGGAGGACTTTCCCAAGACTGCAGACTTGGTGACAGAAGTGAGACTTGAACCCAGATCTGTCTCCTTCGAAAGCCGTGACTCCCGAGGTCTTACCGGTGATCACACTCAGTGTTTGTGCCGCGTCCTCGTGAGTGTGCTGTGAGTTTTCCTGACTGAACACGTTGGCGAGCTCTTTGCGTACGGTTATCTTGGGGCAAGCACCACAGATGCCTGATTAAACGTGAGGGGAAGTTGCACCAACTCACTCCATGCGTGAGCCCGTCTGAGCTGCTGCGCGGCCCCCAGCCCTGACGCCCGGCGCTCCCCTGAGCGGCAGCCACGCCTGCCTCTCCGGGCTTCAGATGCTTAGTGCCGGCTCCTGCCCAGGGGAGGGCGAGTGCACATTTGCTTGTCTGCCTAGCTTTTACATACATACTTATTTCTAAAATGTGCATGTTGATATAATCTACGTATCATAAAATCTACTCATTTCAAGTGTAAAATTTAATGACTGTATTCTATGTACGGAGTTGTGCAACCATCGCTGTGATTCAGCTACAGGACATTTCCGTCTCCCTGTAAGGTTTGCTCCTGTCTCTGTCGCCTTAAGGCCCCGGGGGGTCACACTCATCTTCACCGGGGGCCACGTCAGCCTCACGGTTGCCTTCAAAGGGCCGAATGTAACTTTAGGACTGTGTAAAGGTAACTACTCCTTAACTAGGGGCAAGGAACACAGTGCTGCTGCTGGGTAGTAACAAGGTGCTGGGCAGGATGAAACAAGGTGGAGGGCCTGTGTTTGCCCCCCGTATCTTAGCCCTGATGTCGTCGCAGCTGGAAGCCCCCATTGGTCTGCTTTGTCTCTAGATTTGCCTTTTCTGGATGTCTCATGTTAAGTGAAATGATAGTCTTTAGCGTCCAACTTCTTTTACTTAGTGTAGTGTTTTGAGGTTCACCCGTATTGTAGTATGCATCATTATCTCTGTGTTCTTGTCCTGTCGTGTTCTATCGTGTGAACATGCCACATTTTGTCTGTGTAGCTGTCAGCTGACGGACACTGGGTTGTTCCCGCTCCTTGGCTGCTGTGAACACCTGGGGAAGCCCGGTGTGCACGTTCCGTTCCTTTTGAACGGATGTGTTGGGGTGGGGTTGTTGACCATCGTGGGTTCCTCGGGGCAGGAGCCTCACCTGGAAGTTTTGGCACGGCCGTGGCGTCCTTCAGACGGGCTCCCTGGCACGGTGCCCTTTAGGTCATGCCGCAGTGGGCAGTGACGCCGACCGGGAAGTCCTGTGACGTGGCCTCATGTGCTGTGAACCTTTGTCCAGTTGTCGTGTGCACCACCCCTCCCCTTGCTCGGAAAGAGTTTGATTCGCGTCTCCGCTCCCCGGAGTCGTAGCAACAACCTAGTGGTTCTAGATGCCTTCCCAGCGGAGCCCGTGGCACGCGGGAGTTCCGGCAGCGACACTCACACTGCGAGGGAGTGAGGGACTCGTGTGCGGTGTGTGCACGTCAGCACTGCACTGACTGCTTCCGTGAGGGACAGAGGAGAACAGGTTATAAATTCCTTTTAAAGTGGGCTGAAGAGAGTGAGGGAAGTTTGGGGGTGTCTGATGTGGTCTGCGTGAACTCTTTTTTTATGAGATTAACATGTCTGCACCCAAATAAAGTAAAAATGTTTCCCTATCAAAGTAGTGTTTCGTTCTAGGAAACGAGTCTGATATAACAGGAGGGGCTGCATATTTTCACCGAAGGAAATGCTATCGAGTTATTAATTCTGTTAAAAGCCACTTACTACCAAGTGTGAAAGAGCAGTTGAAGGTCTGACCATACTAAACTAGTGTAAATGCCTCTGCTTTCAACCTCCTTTCTATACCCAAAGTCTGGTTCTTCCTTTACCTGCCAAACTAAGAGTACATTTTATTTTATTTTAAAGATTTTATTTATTTATTGTTAGAGAGAGGTGGAGGGGAAAAGAGAGGGAAACATCTATGTGTGGCTGCCCCTTGCACGCCCCTACTGGGGACCCGGCCCACAACCCAGGCACGTGCCCTGACTGGGAATTGAACCAGGGATCCTTTGGTTCGGTGCTCAATCCACTGAATTACACCAGGCAGGGCCAAACTAAGAATAAGTTTTAACTTGCATCACTCTTTATTCATAAACATCTTTATTTCTGAGTTTGAATGTAACCTCTGTGATCTGCATCACTTGAAGAAATAACTTTGTTGATTTCCCTAGGGGTCGTGGTGAGACAGGTTTCTTACTGTGTATTTGCCAAGCCAAAGGGTATTGTCATCTCTGAGCAGCCACTGCTTCCCACCATCAACATCCCAGGGGCCAGGGCACAGGTTTTTGAGGAGGTATCACTGGTAAATGATGACATCAAAACTAGCATGTTAGCAAAAGGGATTAGACCAAGGAAGCCCTGCTGGAGGCCGGTGCTGACTGCAGACTGCACCTCGTTTGGAGCGTCACGTTAGCACTTCCTGAGCAGTGCTCGAGGGCAGGGACTCAGAGCCAGGTGCCCTGTTTAACAAAAACAAGACAAAAAAGCCCAACTTAACCACTTCCAAGCTAGTCAGACTACTCAACTGTGTAGGCCAGTTTCCTCATGGAAATGCAGTGCTTTCGAGAACTGGGTAGGGTTGCTAAGCTTAAATGAGATAATATGGTGAAATACTATGTCTGGCACATAGTAAGTGTTGAGGAAAAGCAAAACAACAAAACTGAAAAACAAACAAATGGTTCCCTGGGAGGCTTGTGGACCAGAGACGCGTTCTGACACAGGATAAATGGCCTCGGAACAGACTTTCCATTCGAACCTCAGCGAAGGGGGTGTTGGCAGCTAGGAAGCCGTTGTTCAACCTCTGAGCCCCCCCCCCACCAGACCAAAATGGCGGTGATGTCTTCGTCGGCGCTGGCTTTCGCTCGTTCACTGGGCGGGTGCAGACGAACTGCCATGTGTGGTTTTCTGCAAACGCGCGGTGAACATGTGAAGCACATGGTGGCGGGACAGCGTGCACACAGGCTGCTGACCCCCCAGCCCGAGATGCTGGGGACACAGGTTTGTTGTCCGCACGCGTCCAGTCACTCTGAGTGACATCCATGCACGGGAGACGGGTGGCGTTTTCCTCTATTCTGTTCTCGGTATTTATCATACATGTAGGAGGTATGTTTTCAGTGTGCTTAGTACACTATGATGATAAGGCAGATTTGGTTTTTAAACCATAATGCTTTTTTTCTCCATGATGGAGAATATTTATAGGAAAGTTTGTTAGATCATCCAATTCAGGGATATAACCTGAACACATTATATTTTAGAAAAAATGAATCGATTGTGTGGAATAGTTGTGTGACATTGCTGCGATAGTTTCTAAACACTTATGCCCTTTTCTGGGAGAAAGAGTTCATTCTGAAGTAAGGAAGGTAAGAACTTTGACTAGATCGCCTGTGTTTACACACAGGGCCATTTTTCGTGTTGGGTATGTGTGGAGAAGCCTCGGGCGTGAGCTCCTCCGTCCTCGGGCCCCTGCAGTGACCCGCACGGGACCATGGAGGCAGGGACGGGGCAGTCCTGGGTCTCTGGCACCGGGGCTAAGCTCCTCCTGGGCTTGGGCCGCGTCTGCAAGCAAACTGCCACGCTGGCATCTCACGGTGCCTGAAATGAGGACTCTGCTTTCCGTAGAAAAAGGAGGGAAGCTGGGAGTGCATGCATCCTACAAAAGCAGGTTGGAGTCACACAGTGAAAACGCAGATTTTTTTTATTATGATGTTTCCCCATATTTGGCATTGCTGGAAATGGCTAACTAACATTTACTGCCAATCAGTACAAATGTGTGGTTTGGTAATACCAGAACAGCAAATTTAAATGAAAGAGAAAAGTTAAACATTTCCACACAAGATTTTACAGTCTGACATTTCACTGCGTAGGTAAAAAGACATTTTTTTTTACTAGTGATTATTATTCAGCATGAATAAAAAAACTACAACTTTTATTTTTAAACAGGAGCCACTGGTTTTAATTTTTACACATTTTAAAATTACTGTGATAAAAAATAATGAAAAAGCTTCTTAATAATGCCATACACAATATAATATAATTTGTCCCCATTATATAGCATTTGTTTAATATACAAAATAGAATATTGACACACTTGAATCTATATGTAGTTAAGCAAGTTATTTGAAGAGGGTATTTTCATACAGCCTTTCATCAGAAAATAAAATCCCTCCTTTCGGGCATTTCCTAGCGAGAAGCCAGCCCTTTCCCAACAGCCCGGTCGCCCGCCCTGGTGGGCCAGGCCGCTGACTCTAGTCTGAAAAACGACGGGCCTCCCACTCAAAGGGGCTAAGGTGTCCTGCGCACACTCCTGCTTTCCCTTCCAGCTCTCAAACCAGGCACAGAAACACGTTCATCGGCAGCTACAGCCTTAAACGACCAACCAGGACCGCAGTCTCACCCGGGGCTGCCATGGTTCTTGAATGCTGACAGACCAAAGTGCAGTGATACTGTTCATTCCACGGGGACGCAGCGCAGAGAGGGGACAGCAGGCTGGCAGACACTGACGCTGGCGTGGGCCGCCCCTCCCCCCCCATCCTGAGTGAGGTGGGCCTTCCCTGGTACGCACATCCAGAGCGAGCCCCTGCTGTTACCAAACTCGTCACAGACCTGAACCACGCTAGTTTTCCTTTTGGGGTGCAATTTTTTTTCAGAAGGCAGGTGCTCTTTTAGGGTCCCCTCCCATAGTTTTAGGCAATTGGGTCTATATACACCCCAAGGGTCACTTTTTTCTACCAGTAATGAAAAAGACTTTTCAGGATGTGTTGCGAGTTACCAAGGCATATCAACAACTCTTATGGACGTTACTACAAACTTAAATAGTTTGGGATGGCAAGACGCCACATACATAGAAAATGAAGCTACTTGCAAATAACATCATCTTTCTTAAATCCATGATTATACGTAGATGAACAACATAATTAGGACAACTTCTTTCCCACATATTCAGAAAAGGCACAACTTCTTCCACAGCCCCCTATAGTTCTATGAATGTCAGTTGATTTCAACCACAAAGTGCACACATCTGGTTTTCACTGACCTCTATTTTTTTAAGAGCCGAGGATGTTGGAACTAAATATGATTAATGTGTGATGTGCTTTCTGGTTTTAAGCATTTAACATTCTATAAATGAACAATAATTTACCTTTCAGAAGATCTTATTGAAAATTAACACTGTCATTGATAATAATATTCAAGCGATATTAGGCACCAAAAATTTCACATCCAGCTGGGTTACAAACCATCTTAAAATACTTTGAGATCAATTTAAACCATTACAAAAGGAACATTCCCTTTTAGATAGCATTCAAAAAGCAAATTACATTTTTATTAAATAATTTCTCCAAAATACTGAAAAATAACAAATAACATTCAAATAGCATTCAAAGAAAAAACATAAACGTCATTTTTTTGGGGGGGGGCAGGGAATGAACTCTTGTAGAAAGAAAGGAATTAGTGTATTATTGGCAACCTATGAGATTCTGCACTATTTACATATTGCTGGTACCTCTGTGCGCTTTATTGCCAAACTTCTAAAGCCTCTGCTTTGCCGACCTGTGGGAGGGGCTGCACGGGACAGCAGCCCCACTGTGAGCCCCTCCCGCCTCCTGCTCGCAAACCGTGGCTCTGGGGGAGATGCAGCGAACTGCCGAACTGCGCCAAGCTGCCAGACTCACTGCTGGAATGAGAAAGTGGTTGTGCAGGAGGCGGAGGATCGCGTCCTCTGCGAGATCGTGTGGCCGGAGCCTCCACGACCTTCACTGCACACAGGCCATTCTGCTCGGCCCTCTTCCCCCAGCGCACACCTGCTTGGTTTCTGAGACCACCGCTGCCTGTACGAACGCTAGCACTCGCTCTAAATCATACAGGTTATCCATCAGCATTTCTCTGAGCGCTACAAAAAATATAGAACATGTCGTGATAAAACAATCTCATCTAAAAATCATTCTTATTTTACACTATACAAGCTATTTTACAATCATTTTAATAAATTGCATGTAAAGCTGCAGTAGCCCTTCCCTTCCCAGATTAGTGAATACCAATATGATATATATCTGAAACTATAACTAAATATAAAAATATATTAGAAGTTTCATATTTTTAATATTAGATTTTCAGCTTTCTATTACACAAATAATTTGGCCACTTTGAATAGAAATAAAATTTCTTGTGGCTTAGTAAAGATGAGTTTTGAGTTTACAGAAAGTTGGTAAGGTGCACACAGAAAGGGCTACTACAGCTTCTATTTTGTTTAAAATGATACTTCTCCACAGTGAG
Organism: Micronycteris hirsuta; assembly: GCA_004026765.1. Lineage (NCBI taxonomy): Eukaryota > Metazoa > Chordata > Mammalia > Chiroptera > Phyllostomidae > Micronycteris > Micronycteris hirsuta. The sequence continues at coordinate 9,486 of PVJI01000857.1, forward strand.
GAGGAAACTTTACAGGACTTCTGTAGACGCTATGGCACGTACAGGGCTGAGGGGTGTGTAGCTTCACGGACACGGAAGTCGGACACACAGTCGAAGTCACAGAAATCAGTAGCTGAGCTTTCCTGTACCACCAGGAAAGATGGATCGATTGGCGACAGATGAGAATGTGAAAATGGGTGTCTAGCCACGTTTGCCGTATTAAGATACTGATTTGGGAGGGGGGTCAAGGTTAGTGAGAGGAATTACTTGGTCTGATTAAAATTTCTCAGCTTTGTTTCAGCTGGTACTTTGGAGTCGTAACTTTTAAGAACTCACACAAACTACACAAAAGGTCCTGAAGGACAGCGCATTAGCTTCTTGCCATCTAAGCGTTGCGGGACGGGACGGTGGGTACAGACAGGGCCTCTTGGTAGTTGTTGTTTGCTTGTTTGTTCTAATTAGTCTTTTGCAACCATCATCCACAGTTTACCCAGCAGGTCACTGGACTAGGTAGGTAGGTGCTTTCTACCAGTTAGGACGGTTCATTTGCATGATCTATATAATTCTCCACTGAAGCAGATATATACAAAATATGAGCTTTTTTTGACAAGAATACTGGAGATTTGAGTCAATTTTTGTGGTCTTCTGACAGCTAAGTGCCATCAGGTTAGAAGCACCAACCCATTTTCACACAGGAGATTAATGTTCCGAGTTGATGAGGAAAGCGATGAACTAGCTGCCCATCTTAAGCAGTTGTAGTACAAGAACTTGGATACAAAAATTACGTAAGAAAAAAATGAGCAAGCGTAGTTCACTGAATATAAAGGAAATTGTTAAAACCAGACAGAGCTGTAAAAGGCACAACTTCCCTTTTCTGATATACACTTGTAAACTTTTTTCAGGTTTCCATGCATAAATCAAAAAATGTTATGCTAACTATACAGGGCAAAATACACCAGCAAAAAGTCTAGAAAATTCTCTCCAGCCAACTGTGAAAACTATGAGCAGAAAGTTCGCCGTGCAGACTGGGGGCACTGGTGGCTCGGGCGCCACCCTTCCCTGACATGGAGAGCGCCCCACGTCACTGTGTCTGACTTCTGGGACCACCCGCCATCACTTTCCACTTCTCCTGTCACTGGAAGTGACGGCGTAACTGCTTCTGGGGCCCTCTGTAACCCACATGTAGTGCGTGCTTATAACAAACCGAAACGGGAACCGGACATGAACAAAAAAGGGAAAATAGAACAGACCTGCTCTAGGACAAACTGATAGTTTGTACAATAAAAGCTATAAAGTCAACTTTCTTTAAGGCAACCTTTCTTATTAAGGCAGTCACTTTTGATGAAACAGAAGCTTTTTGACATTTCCACTTGAATATTTTGGTAACTGATTGGAGATGATTTCAGCCAACATCTCTGGGAATTCAACACTCATGGTCTTATCCAAAAATGTTTGGAAGCAATAGCGAAGGAGATTTTCAGCCACCTACAAAGAGAAGACGGACCAATGATTAGTCTCAGAAACTCAGCAGTGGGCATGTCTCATGCCCGCTGGCCTCTATCTTTTTTTTTTCCTTTTAATATCTGACCTAGACAGAATATACCAATCTCTGCTGGAACTTCCCAAATTAAAAAAAAGTTTAGTTAAGTAAAGTGAGCACTCAGGTACCAAAGACATCCTGAACCCCTTAAATTGTACACAGAATTATATGAAATTAAGTGTTTCATGATAAACTGTAATACTATAATGCATGAGACATATTCTGCTTAATTAGTCATATAAAATCGGGATTCTACATTTTAAAAATCAGTGCTGTTAAATTCTCTATTAGCATCATGATGTTATATGCACATGACTACATGAAATTAAATTTCATAATTGGCCTTAGGAGAAGTGTGTGCCAAACTGAAGTCACAGCTTGAACTCAAACCATCATCAATATCCACAAGTGGGAAAAAAATATGGTGTATAATTACATACACTAATTAGAACATACTTGATGTCCCAGAAAACACCTCTGATGCTCAGGTTTGTGTCTGACACTCACATCGTGCATGGAGTCCAGGAGCTTCGTCAGCTGGTAGAACCGCTGCCAGTTCTGACTGGAGCTGCCCTCCCTCTGGACGATGGCCTTCCCCAGCTCTTTGATGTAGGTCATCCTGATCTCATCAAACAGCTCTTGGCTCTTCAGCCCTTCCTTAGGAACTAGAAGATCAAGATGTAGTAGATTAAATCGCGATCACTCTTTACATGCTCAGAGCGCAGCATTTATTAATAGCACGCTCCATGACTTCACAATGTCTGTATGATTTTAGTGCACTCTGTTAAAACGTAAGCATTTCAAGGATCCTGAAACTACAGCCAAGAAAATAAGGAATCAGAGGAAACCGGAGGACTTAACCAAGGGCAAGTCACTGCGTTCCGCGTCTGTAAAACGCCGCTGGTGGTGTGCCTTCCTCTCCAGCTCACAGGGCCGCTGTGGAGACCAGATCCTGATGCGCGACACGGCGGTGCCATCCTGCCCTTCAGTGTGGCTCTGGTGCAGACACGCGGAAAACTTCAATGACAGTTTTATCACACCAACTACATCTTGGAGCATCTGTGACATCACCAGTCACTTAGAACCTCAAAATCAGTGTGCCATACTTTTTATTAATCAGTGCATTAACATACTGAGTTGATATGATTCCAACCTAAAAAGAAATGTGATTTTTTTTAATGTGCCTATACATATGCCTCCTGGGAAGGAAATAATCTGCCTTCCTTTCTGTACTCAGAAATATAGTTAAGTACCTCATGAACTGTGGATCATAAAATTGGTGTAAAATCAATTTTTAATATTATTCTTCAAAAACAGATACTAGTAAAGGTTGTGAGCATGGAGTTAATCATGGTTTCACTTACTCTTACAGAGATGATGACTTCTGTAGAGTGCTACATTTCTGAAAGTGTATTGCTAGGAATTCTGGTTCCATGTTAATGGCTAGGGAAACAAAGATTTTGAGGGTCCAAATGTGAGCAAAGCTAAATGTTTAATACAGAGTGAGGCATATTCCTGGATATCAGACTTTCTTAGAGCTACAACTACGCAGTCTCCAGACAGGGGAACACACTGTCCCCCAAGCGTCACCGCTGCTGACCTCTTAGGAAGTGCTGGATTTAGGAGCAAGAAGTCTTTATTTAATTCTTACTTGCCCTGTGGACTTGTTTCCTACTCTTTCTCACTAGATTAATTTCTTTTGATTTTCACAAATTTAGATATAATTAACATGACATTATGTAAGTCTCAGGCGCACATGATTCTGTATTTGTGTGTTGCAGAGTGATCGCTGCACTAAGTCTAGTTAACATCTATCACTGCGCATTGCTACAGAAACTTTTCTTCGTGATGACAATTTTTAAAATTGTCTTAGCAACTTTCAAATACATAGTACAGTGTTACTAACTACAGTCCACATGTTATGCATTATATCCCCATGGTATTTATTTTATAGCTGAAAGTTTGCACTTTTTAACCCACTTCACCCATTTTTCCCACCCTCCGCCTCTGGCTTCCAACAGTATGTTCTCCGTATCCATGAGCTCATTTCTGTTTTCAGATCCCACCTGCTAGTGAGGTCACACAGTGTGCGTCTTTTTCTGATTGGCTTGTTTCATTTAGCACAGTGTCCCCAGATGCATCCATGTGCTGCAAAGGGTAAGATTTCCTTTTTTATGGCTGAATAATATTCCATGGGATATAAATATCTCTTTCACGCTCTCTTTACCCATGTATCCATCGATGGACACTTGGGCTGCTTCCATATCTTGCCCACTGTGTAAATGATTTGTCAGTGAGGATGCATGGATCTTTTCCAGTGAAGTGTTTTTGTTTTCTTTGGAGAGATACCCAAAAGTGGAATTGCAGGATTATGTGGTAGTTCTATTTGTAATTTGTCAAGGAATCTCCATACTGTTTTCCATAGTGGCTGCACCAAATTATATCCCCACCAACAGTGCAAAAATTCCCTTTCCCCCCACATCCTTGCTAGCACTTGGTATTGTCTTTTTGATGACAGCCACTCTGACAGGTGTGAAGTGTTAATCTCACTGTGGTTTTGATTTGCAGTTCCCTGGTGAGTAATGATGTTGAGCACCTTTACATGTACTTGTTGGCCATTCTGTATGGCTTCTTTAGAAAAATGTCTAGTCAGATCCTCTGCCCACTTTTTAATTGGGTTGTTTGTTTTTTTGGCTATTGAGTTGTGTGAGTTCTTTATATATTGGGTTGGCCAAAAAGTCCGTTTGGTTTTTTTCTATAAAATAAACACATTTTTCATTTTTACCAATAACTTTATTGATTTAGATATTTTGAGTATGTTGGCTATCTCCCACGTGGTATAATGTTTATTGTTCTCAATTAATGTCTTGCTTTGGTTGCTATCAACTTCAACTGGTCCACTGGACCATGGAGCATCGTCTAGCGACACATGTCCAGCATGAAACTTTACAAACTACTTTTGACACATTCAATCGGTCACAGCACCTGCTCCATGAGGCACAAATCTTTTTTTGTGTTTCAGTTGCATTTTTACCTTTCTTGAAATAATAAAGCATAATATGCCAGAAATGTTGCATATTTTCTCCCATCTTCAATATTAAAGTGGCTACACAAAAATTCAATTTTTTTTTTAAATGCACACTGATGTGACAGCTGTCACAATGCAGTCTAATAAAATCATTTCAAATGAAGTTAAAGACAACTAAGTACTACTAGAGCCATCTTATGGGGAAAACTGAATGGACTTTTGGCCAACCTAATATTTTTGGATATTAACCCCTTACCAGATACATGATTTGCATTTGGTACATTGCCTTTTAGCTTGTTGATGGTGTCCTTTGCTGTGCAGATGCTTTTTAGTTTGATGTAGTCCCACTTTTGCTTTTGTTTATTTTTGCTCTTTGTGTCAGATCCAAAAAAGTTGTCACCAAATTGATATTGAGGAGCTCATCGCCTATGTTTTATCATTTCAGGTCTTACATTCAAGTCTTTGATCCATTTTAAGTTAATATTCATATGTGGTGTAAGACAGTGGTCCAGCTTCTTTCTTTCTTTCTGTATGTGGCTGTTCAGTTTCCCTAACACCATTTATTGAAGAGACTGTGCTTTTGCCACTGTATATTGGCTACTTTGTCATAAATTAACACTTTAACAATATTAATTCTTCCAATGCACAAGCATAAAATATCCTTTCACCTGCATCCTCTTCAGTTAGTGTTACCAATGTCTTACACTTTCCAGTGTATACAGGTCTTTCACTCATTGGTGAATTTTATTCCTAGGTATCTTATTCTTTTTATTTAAATACTTTACTTATTTTTAGACAGAGGGAAAGGGAGGAAGAGAGGGAGAGGAACATCAATGTGTGGTTGCCTCTCACGCACCCCCTACTGGAGACCTGGCCTGTAACCCAGGCGTGTGCCCTGACTGGGAATTGAACCAGCGACCCTTTGGTTTGCAGGGCAGCACTCAGTCCCCTGCACCACACCAGCCAGGGTGCTATTATCTTCTTTTTGATGCAATTATAAGTAGAATGGTTTTCCAAATTTCACTTTCTACTAGTTACTACTGTACAGAACTGTAACAGATTTTTGTATATTGATTTTTGTATCCTGCAACTTCACTGAATTTGTTTATCAGTTCTAACAGGTTTTTGGTGGAAACTTTAGGGCTTTCTATATATAATATCATGTCATCCGCAAATAGTGAGAGTTTCACCCCCTCCTTTTTGATTCGGATGCCCTTTCTTTTTCTCGTAATTAACTCTGGCTAGGACTTCCAATACTATGTTGAGTAAAAGTGGCAAGGCTGGGCATCCTTGCCTTGGTCCTGATCTTAGAGAAAAAGCTTTCAGCTTTTCACCATTGAGTAGGGAAGTTAGCTGTTGGCTATCATATTCGGCCTTTATTATGTTGAGGTATATTCTCTCTATTCCCCCTTTGTTGAGAGTTTTTAATCATAATTAGATACTGAATTTTGTCAAATGCTTTTTATGCATCTATTGAGACTATCATACGATTTTTATCTTTTAATTTATTAACATAGTGTACCATTCTCACTGGATTTTGAGTAGGACTAGACCAAAAAACACACAGGAAAATGTTTTGATTCCATAAAGCAATACCTGGCACTTCTAACATATCAATATGAATGCAAAAATGAGGACTACTTAATCAGGAGTGATGAGAGCCCACCATGTAAGTGATGTATTAATAATTTTACACATTACTTGTATTACAGATAATCTAATTACTGATAACTTTTAAAGTAGTGTTTGCTTATTTATGTATTTTTTCCTGCTTGTTACCCTAATTCTAAAAATACTGTATTTTTCGGAGTATAAGAGGCACTGGACCATAAGATGCATCTAGGTTTTAGAGGAGGAAAATAGGGGAAAAAATTTTGAAGCAAAAAATTTGGTAAAATATTTACTAACATAAATAACATAATATTTCACCAATGTAAATGTAAACAGAACTCATGTAAGCTACATTCGGACTATAAATGCACCCCCATTTTCCTCTCAAATTTTGGTGGGAAAAGTGCATCTTATAGTCTGAAAAATACGATAATTATGGGAAAAACCCTTTTTGATACTTATATTTAAAAGAATTTCATTCATCCAAAATTATCCTTGTAGTTCCATGAATGTTAGCTCTATGTTTTTAGAGGCTATATATTTAGAAATGTCTTCCTGGTAAGTAGAGTGCTTTATGTAAAGAGTGTTTTTAAATATCTAACTTTATTTTTTTACCTTAAAGTTTATTTTGACAATAACATAGCTGCTTCAGCTTCCTTTTGGTTTAAGCAGTGGACAGCAAACTACAACTTGAAGTCCAGCCCCACTTGCAGCTCGTGTTTGTAAACAGAGCTTTGCTGGGAGACAGCCACGCCTGCTCTGCGCTCCTGCCACAAGGGGCAGCGCTGAGTGCAGCGGTGGCAGGGAACGTGTGCAGGGCCAGACACACTTACCATCTGGCCTTTTACACAAACGTTTGCCGTTACTGGGTTATACCCGCACAGTGTATGTTGCACCCTGGGCAGATGCCTGGGTCTCTTGTGATGCTGCTGATACATCTGAACCTAATTGTACCTCCTATTGCCCCCTCTCATGATGCTGTTTGTGCACTTCCCCCTCCTCTCGCTTCCCTCTTCAGGACTGTTTTCCTCACCACGCTGTCCTCTCTTCCCTAACGTTTGGTGTGTTATATACCCTTTCCGTTTCTAGTTGTCATCACTCATTCTTAATTTACCAAACTCACTTTTTTCTTACATGTAATTATTGTGTGCTTCAGTTCTAGCTGTTAAACCCCTAAAGACATTATTACTGTTATTTTATACATAAATGTTAGGTTAGATGCATCTACATATGTACCACTTTCTTTGTTCTTTTTACCTTCTTAAAGATGGGATTATTTTCTCTTAGCCTAAGAATTGATGTATCTTTTTGTAAAAGACCTTATTTTTAGGGAGAGTGAAAGGCAGGGAGAAGGAGTATCTGCCGTGTTCGTGACTGTTACCTGCTCACTGCATTCACTCTTGTTTCATTTTTAATCTCCTCCTCTTTCTGCCTCTCCTGGTTCCCACTGTGCACTTCTCAGTGCGCCGGTTACAGCGCGCTGCTCCTTAAAGCGTGTCTGCGGCTGCCCGAGGGTTTACACGCACGGCCACAATGACGGCGGGCCTTACATGGTGGGGGGTGGGGGGCGCAGCTGACGGTCCATGGTAACTTCTGGCTCTACAGGGGGCCCTTTGTATCTGTGGGTTCAATCAACTACAGTTGAGAATGTGAAAATACTGGTTTTGATCTGCATTTGGTTGAATTAGAGGATGCAAAATCTGTGAATGCAGAGGACCAACTGTATTTATTTTTAAAAATCTGTGTATAAATGGACCCAAGTAGTTCAAACCTGTGTTGCTGCAGGTTTGCAGGCTGCATCCTCTTTCAGAATATCACTGCAGGCAGTGCAGGCGCCGTAAAACTCAGTCCCAGTTCCTGCCTCACTCCCACCCCTTCAGCCTTGCTGCCCCTCATTCCGCTTATCCATACGTTGTCGTCATCCAACACACTGCTGCTATTATTACTTTAAACAGTTACCTGTTAGATCAATTATAAAGAAAAATGAAACTTTGTTTCCTAATACTCTTCCTTTATGTATATCCTTGTTTCTGACCTGTATCACTTTCATTTCCTCTAAAGAACTTCTTTTAACATTTTATGAAAGGCAGGTCTACCAGAGACCAATTCTGTCAAGTTTTTGTTTGGCTGAGATCTTTATTTTCCCTTCACTTGTGAAGGATAATTTCACTGGATACAGAATTCTAAATTGGTGATTTTTTTTTTCTTTCAGCACTAAATATTTCACTTCACTCTCCTGCTTGCATGGTTTCTGATGAGAATACTCTTGTATCTCTGCTCTTTGTCCCTCCAGGTAAGCTGTCTCCCCACCCCTGGCTACTTTTAAGATTTCCCCCTTTATTCTTTATTTTTTTTATCCCTTTATTTTCTGCACTTAGAGTAAAATATACCTAGGTGTAGGTTTTTTTGTGTATTTTTCTTTCTTGGTGCTTTTGAGCTTCTTGGATCTATGTTTTGGTTTCTGTCATTAATTTTGGAAACTTATTAGCCATTATTAAAATATTTCTTCTGTTCCTTTCTGTCTTTTACTTCTGATTTTCCCATTACTTATATGTTACACCTTTTGTAGCTGCCTCCACTATTCTTAAATATTGTTCCATTTTTTTGTCTTCATTCTTTTTTCTCTCTACATCTGAGTGTGGTAGGTTTCTACTGACTGTCTTCAAGCTCGATAATTCTGTCCTCCGTGTGCCCAGTCTTCTGATGAGCCCGTCAGCAGCATCCTTCACTTCCACAGCACAGCATTTTTCATTTCTAGCGTTTCCTTTGGAATCTTTAAAATTTCCACCTCTCTGCTTATATTACCACATGTTCTTATATGTTGTTTACTTTCCCCATTAGAGTCCTTAACGTAGTAATCAAGGCATTTCAAATTCCCTATTTGATCATTATATCTGTGCCATAGCTACATTTTGTTCTAATGTGTTTTTTTCAGATTTTTTTCTTTCCTTTTGGCATACCTTGCAATTTTTTGCAAAAAGCTGGAAATTGTGTGTCAGAACTAAAGCAGACTTATAGTATGAGGCTTTCTGTTAATCCGGCAAGGGGCTGGGCTGTGTTAAAGGTCTGGTGTAGGTGTTAAGAGGTTCTAGTTTCCTTGTTTTTATTCCCCCCGCCCCCCGTTGTCTTTTCTTCTGAAATGTCTGTATCTGTGTTCTCCAGCTTCCTCCACTGTAATTCAGTTATTATACTAGAGCTCTGTTGATGTGGTGGTAAGGTGTTGGAGATGTGGAATGTTTTACACCTTTATGATTTAATCTGTTTTAGTAGGCCTGGTCCCTGGGCTGTGTCCTGAAGAAGTGTTTCTGAACCCTTTTTTCCCTTCTCCCTTCCCTTTCAGGGATGTCCAACCTTTTGGCATCTCTGGGCCACACATTAAATACACTGCAACACATAATCACAAAAAAAAATCTCATATTTTAAGGAAATTTGTGATTTTGTGTTGGGCTGCATTCACAGCCATCCTGGGCTGCTGTGGCCTATGGGCTGCAGGTTGGACACCCTGCATAACAGAGAAAGGTAGAGGGGGCTAAAATTACGAATTTGCCCCTTCTCCCAGGTCAGATAAAGCTTTGTTACAGCAGTTTCCCTTAGCAGGCAGAAACATGAGGGGCGCTTTCCCAGGTCTGCAACATGGGAGCCTGCTGGGGCTTCAGGAGGTAAACCCCAAGTCAGTGTGGGGAGACAAGCCCCTCTCAAGACTGAGTCCCAGGAGTTCACGCTCCAGCTACTCCTCACTGGGTCTTCGGAAGTCGTCAAAACTAGCACAAGTCTGCCTGCCAGTCACTGACTTCAGGAGCTTCTGTTCCCTAGAAGCTGATCTTGGGCTGTGCTGCTCCATATGTACCTGTTCTACAGATTATGACCAGGTTTGTCTTGTTGTGAGCATTGGCTGAAAACCTTCCAGAATTCTAAAAAGACACCAAACTCTATATCCAGGCAGTGCAGTGAATCCCACATAGTAGTATATATTGACAAAATCCAATTGACTCAACAGCAAGGTTAACAAGGAAATCCCTGAACGGGCAGAGAAAAAGCGTCTTCAAGGGAGAAGCAATTTAACTGAACAGCAACTGAAGAAAAAGGAATGATGTTTTCAACATGCTAAGGAAAGAAAATGAAGGTGGGCTTCAGTTTCAGCTCTGACAAGTAAACAGCTTGGAGATCATCACCTTTCTCTCTCTGTACACTGCCTTTTTCTATTTCTTTCACCTTCCATTTTGGATCTCTGGTGACTATGTGAGGCCAGAGCTTTTCCAGCCGGTGCCCTGTGAGTGGGTCACCAACGGGTTAAGGTAATGATTTGCTCTGCTGGTTGCCAGTGCCCTCACCTGTGCGCTCCACTGTACAAATGCCCTTTTCTACGTTCACTGCGACACGGAGAGTACGAGTTTTGAAACACTGTTTAGAACTCCTCCCTCAAACATGCCTCTTACCCTCTTGTTCATGTACACATGCACGTAACATATATAAATGTGTACGTACATGCATGCATTTAAACAATTTCATTCTGGCTAATTTCTTCAGATTTTTAATTTGAACTTCAGTTTAAATGTCTGTTCATATGTGTCTGATTTTTTATATCCGTCGTTTTTTCATTTCAATTATATTTCCAACCCTGTTCTTAAACTCATGGACTACAGGGCTGCAGGTTGCGTCGCACCCCTGTGGGCGCCACCCGCCCCAGCGTGCAGGCCGGCGTCTTCAGCGGGGGGGAGGGCGCTATTCTGTCACTCAGAGGAGAAGTCTAATGGTATCTTAGGGCATGTATGTTCATCCTTATGATTCTATTCTTCTTTTTTAAGAACCAGTGATATGTACTAGTTCAGTTTATTTTTTCTTAATTATAGTTTAAGTCAGGTATATGTAAAATTTTAACCATAATTTTTACAAATAAGACTGGTTAGTATCTTGATCCTGATTTATACTTGGATATTATGTGGAAAACATGATCAGAACTTTGTTTACTCAAATGACACTGAGCTAACTTCAAGTGTGCTGCTGTTGGTGACCTTAAAATTGGGTCTCTAGTAATGATCTTTGCCTTTAGGTTTTTTAATGGGTTATGAAAAGTTTTCTAGCCTTGATTGAGTATTATCAAGACTCCTTAAATCCATGAACATCAAATGACTTTTTGTAGAATAATATGAAAGCATTACAAAAGCTTAGTTATATGCAACATCCATAGCTTAAAGTTATTTAACATCTTTGTAATGAAAACACATTTACTATTGGAATAAAGACTTTTTTTTCAAATTGCAGATTTACTTATTTGTCTTTGAAAAAGGTATTCAGCCACCCAAACTTAGTATCTTATAGACACTAACCTGATACATAATTTTTAACAAAATGGCCTAAAGTTTATAACCAAGTCAACACACACCAGGTCAGCTGAGACCCCCGTGCAGCTCACGCCCCTCTGCATTTCTCCACGCGCCGACAGGCTGTCCTGACCGAGGGACAGGGGCTGTGCCCTTCTAAAATTTTACATTTATGACAGTCTGACTAGCAGGAAATAATTGACTTGGTATAAGTATTAAGGCTATGTATACAAATAAACCTTTGTTTCTAGACTTCTATATTTCATGCTTTTGACACATTTGGAAGTGAGTTTCGGGAGTGAAGAGGTGTTCCACAAACCTGACGAGAGGAGCAGCAAGGTCTTCATACAGAGGTACTCTTCGTAAGATACCTGGAGCCTCTGTAACTCAGCGGAAACAAACAGCATGTGTTTGCATTGTTCAAACAGGAAGGGTAGAGCCATCCTCTCCCTGTGAAAGACAAATATCAGTGTTTGAATTAGAAATGAATAGCACTTGTTTAAAAAAAGTACAGATTTTTAGGCATTATTTTGCAAAACTATGAGCCCATAAAGGAAAACCTGACTATTACTGGAGTGGCCAAAAAGTCTGGGACTTTTCCTGCACGGTGGCTCTAGGAGCGCTTAGCTGTCCTGAGCTTCCTTTGAAACGATTTTGATAGATGGCACCGTGACAGCCGTCCTTGTCAGTGTGCAATAAAGAAACATCAAAATTGGTGAATTTTTGTGTAGCCATTTTAATACTGAAGATGGGAGAAAATATGCAACATATTTGGCATATTATGCTTTATTATTCCAAGAAAGGTAAAAATACAACTGAAACGCAAAGAAAGATTTGTGCAGTGTACGGAGAAGGTGCTGTGACTGATTCAATGTGTCCAAAGTGGTTTATGAAGTTTCGTGCCAGAGGTTTCTTGCCGGATGATGCTACATGGTCAGGTGGACCAGTTGAAGTTGATAACAATTAAATCGAGACATTAATTGAGAACAATCAACATTATACCATGTGGGAAATAGCCAACATACTCAAAATATCCAAATCAATAAAGCTATTGGTGAAAATTAAAAATGTGTTTTTTATTTTATGGAAAAAAAAATATAGATTTTTTGGCCAACCCTATACAATAATGTTAATACTAATTCCCTATAGATCAGAATTTTAGAAAATTTTCCTTAAACTTGTTCCTGGGTCTTGAGCATATAAACAAACTCCTGAATAATCTAATTTTACATTGGAGAAATTATTTTTCTATCACACATGCCATGTATTGTTTTATTTACTTGAGTGTTTAGAATTTATTATTCCTATAGAATTTATTACCCCATGCTCATTTAAATCCAGGTTTTATGGTAGCATTTGAATATGACCAGTTAGACAACAGTTTTAGATCCTGCCCTTCTGAAAATCAAAAGGTACTTTTCCACACAGCATTCCATCCTAAAGACAACTATGTTTACAGTTATGCAGAGGGTCACACCCGACGCCAGGCTTTCTGACCCCCCAGTCTACCTCGGACAAACACTGTGCCTGAACACGTGCCCGCGCCTAACCAAAGGTGCCAAATGAATTCTCAGTTGGGATTCTCAACAGTCATCATCACAACTACGATTTCCAAATAGAGCTCTGACGTTTCCTGACTTTTAAATGACACTAAGAGTCTGAATTTGGGTCCAGTTCATAGTTTTTAAAAATATTTCAATATCTGGGGTTTTTTTTTAAGTTTTTGACAAAGTGATCATGGGCTTAACAGGAAAAAAGTTAATATTCTTCTCAACTGAAGATGTAGTTTATTTCTTTACATGAGAACACGGATCAGACATGAGCGGCGTCGGCCACAGTGGTGACAGAGGAGCTCTGTGGCTCTTCACACGTAGCATCTGCTTTCACTCGGAGGCGCTCCCCCAGGCATTCCTTTCCTGGGACGTGATCTTTCTATCTTTCAGTTTCTAATCTGTGGTAATTTTGACAAAGTTACAATGTAGTAGAGTAAAAAAAATCATTCTAGTTGGCATTTAAAAAATGTTTTTCTACAACTTTTCTGACCTAAGGACAATGATAAGAAACTGTTTTACCAGCTACACAGAGGGCCAGACCTTGGCTGCACACTTTCCGACACCCAGCTCTGCCTACCGCAGACGCCGAGCAGGTACTGACACCCCGTGAGCTGAAAGAAAGGGGGCGCAGGCCTTTCCACCTCACACACAGAACGAAGGAAGTCAGAAGGGCGTTCTCCAAACTGCTGTTCGTCCAAGCCATTTATTTAGCCTGCAGTAGAGCTGAGCACTGAGAAAACAATTCTGTGATTCCCACTTCATGTAAGGGAGGCATGTGCCATGATCAAGTTATGCTGTGACTGTTTAAATCTCAATGTGAGTGTTGCCAAAACAAAAACCCTGAATTAGGTTAAATTTTATAACAGAAGGATGAACTGGTATATCATAGAAATCTCCACTCAGTGTTTTAAATTCCAATTAAATGACTTAAAATTGCTTTTTAGATAGGGACAATAAATAAGCATGGCTGGATTCTGAAACAAAGAAGTACTTAGAGATTTTAAGTGTCTTTAAGTTTATATATAAACCATATAAATTTATCAGTTCATTTAAAATGTGAGCAAACAAAGCTTGTTAAACTGTGATACCCCTGGTGTGAACAGTCCTCTTTTCGGCAACAGGCAGTCAAGGTGCCCCCCTCGGACACAGGCCCCCTCGGCGTCCGTATGGCGACCCGGCCTGGCTGAGCACGAGACAGGGCCTGTCAGCTGAGGGCAGGGGCACAGCCCTTCTCCTTGAAGTCTCAGGTCAGATGACACCTCCTCCCAGAGGCCATCGGCCACCCCATCCGATATGAAGCTCTATCCAGTAAAAACTTTATCACAACCTGAAATTTGACTTATTTGGTGGTTATCTGTGTCTCCCCAGCTGGAATGGAAGCAGTAACGGCGGGAAGCCTTGCCGGTCTTGTTCTCTGCTCTAGCACAGGCAACGCATATCATGGGTGTGATGAGTATCTGTTAGTCCCCTTTAAGCCACTCTCTTCATCATGTTCCCCTCTCTCTGAAACCTCCCCAGGCTTCTTGCTCCTAGAATAAAGTTTACCCTCTATTTCGTGGTCTGCACAATTCTGCTTGACTCAGTTGCCTCCCACTTCTGAGCTCACACAATACCCTCCGTGGCTTTCTCTCAGTTCCTCACACATGCCAAGGTTGTTTCCAGCCTTTGCCCTCATTTCTTCTGCCTGGAATGCCCTCCCTTTCAAAGAACCTGTTCTATTTAGTGCTCAGCTATTTAGAGAGGTCTTCTATGTCCCCAAAATCTAATAGCATACGCCTCTCTCTCTCCTCCCCTCTGTCACACTATTATATCACAGCTCTCCAAAATGATTTTGGCCACGTGCTTTTTCCCCATCAGAATGTTAGCAGGGCCATCATTTATTGTATTCACTATGATAGCTCAAGTTCCTAACACAGTATCAGGCACTTGGTAGGCACTCATGTAACACTGAGTGAACAGTGCTGGGAAATAAGTGCTACCAACAGAGAAGCAACACCAAGTTTAACTCAACAGTCAGTCCAGTGTTCTAGACTAGTTTTGCATGCAGCTATCCTAACAGAGGGAACAACCTGAACTTTCTGCATTAGGTAGTTCCTGCCAGACACATGGTCTTGGAATTACCTAGTAGTAGTAGCATAAAGAAAATGTGTCCTGACTCTAGAATTAGCCACTACTTGTGCAGGGCCCACAGACTTCCTTTAAAATATCTGGAGCTAGTGCCATCTAATCCCCACTAAAACCCAGTCATGCGAGCTTACTATATCGTAAAGCCGCCCCCAAAGAGATGCCGCAGTATGTTTGCTCCACCTGCTCGAATGCCCTGTAGGCTGTCCTCGTCGCTTGGATGCCTCCTGTCCTCCAAGTATGGCCTGTTCATCAACTAAGGTTAATTTGCAAACTCCTTGCCACTCTGGACACATTTAAAGTTTTCGTTGTTTTCATATGGCATCCAGTTCTGAACACAGACTACTAATGATGCGTAACTCACACAGATGGAGTGCAGTAGGACTACTCTAATAACGTGGTTTAAGAATTAATTTTTTTTAACATTTGTCAACACTAAGTACCCGGAGCTCACAATTAAATATCCTTTTTGTTCCCCATGTAAATTCCCCTCCATGTTTTACTCTGCTCAGACCACAGGTGTGTGTGTGAATTCCTGTTTGTGTTCTAATGCCGGAGGTTAGCTGTGAGCAGTGTTTTACAAGGTAGAAAGGGATGAGCCGAGGCTATACAGTGGAGAGGTCTTACACGGTGACATGAGCACCGTGCCCTGAGGGTGTGTGTGAACGATGCTCATGCGAGTGGGAACAAGGAGTGTGCGAGGGAGAACAGTGGGAGAAGGGAAGCCAGAAACCACGCTGAGTGCACGGGGCGGGGGGCTGTGCGGGGCGGCCGCACACATCTCTCTACCAGGGGTGCATGTGGTGGCGCACACTGTGCTTCGGGAGGAAAGCATCAGTCCGCGTGACGGCGAGCGCACTGGAGGCAGGAAACCAGTTAGGAGAGCACCGCACTGAGTTAAGGGGGACAAGACACCTGAAGTGTGTCACAGATGGAGGCACAGGCCTGGAAGACCAGAGAGAGAATAGCTGTTGATAAAATCTTGAAGCTTGGTTGGTTCTCTCCCAATTAAAAAGAATATTCCTGTTCCCATATTCTTCCCAAATAACGAACATTGAGTGGCCCGTGCCATGCAAAGAGACACCTCTTCTCTCTGGACCTCTGCTTCCCACCCCCAGCCGACATGTCCTCGTCTGTGACTGTCTCTACCGAAAGCAGGACCAACATGAATTATATCATGGTATTTCTTACTGGGGCAGGGTTATGTAATTAAAATGCACTGCAAGACCCCATTTTGCTTGCTATAGACTTTACTAACCCAGAGATGCTCACTGTTTAAAACACATCCTTAAGTACGCCCTGGGATAGCAATATTGCCACATGTCTACTACATGGCATACCTGGCCGGCCTTAAGCACGGGGATAAAGGACTCTTTAAAGTTGGCCCAGTTCCAAGATACCTGGTAGCATTTGATTCAGTCCTGAAATGACCACAATAGTCCATCCGGAAACAATCAGCTGATTAAAATACCCTATGAATACAGGGAAAACGACTTACAAATTACTTACTCGTTAATAATCAAATCAGGAGCAAAACACAGCATGTTCCCAGGTGCTTGTTTGTATGATCTCCATCCCAGGGCAAACGACATGAGGAACATCCATGAATATTGCAGCAGGGTCATTTGGTCATCCAGGTGTAAGTTCCTGAATCCTGAAGCAAGAGAAACAAAGGTGTGAGGAAAACCTGTAGTTGCCAAAGAGAAGAACCATCTCTCTGGACACCGCCAAAGGCCTGGTGAGAGTCAGCCTTGTTCTGAGGGACAGAGAAGAGATGAAGCTCCAGGGGGAGTCAGTTTTCCTTGCTCACGTGACAGGTTAATGATCAAAGCCCTCAGTGCTTTTTACATGTTTTTTTAAAATCTCACCTGAGGATATGTTCTTCAGATTTTACAGAGAGAAACAGCGATGTGACAGAGAAACGTGGGTCCGATAGCCTCCTCCACACACCCTGACCAGGGATGGAGCCCGTAACCTGGGTGTGTGCCTTGACTGGGAGCTCGAACCCACAACCCTCTGGTGTACCGGACGACGCTCCAACCACTTGAGCCACCGGCCAGCCCTCAGTGCTTTTTATAGCATCCAATGTTCAAAAACTTGAGTAGGCAAAAGGTGACAAAAACTGGCTACTCTTAACCCCGCCCTAGCATCCATGCCGCTTTCCCCCCTGACACACTAGGAGTGCTAGGGGTCCCGCCACGCTCGCTGTGTCTCCCTGTGTGAGCATCAGCGTGTCGAACCCCTTCCAACTGCAAAGGCAGGGAAGAGTTAAAACAGCCTACGTTAGTACATTCTGACAAAGTGTCAGTATACCTGATTTTTACCAATTTTACAAATAATCTGATTTTTAAAAAATGATACACTAAAGGGAAACAAACTGAATTCTAATAAGTATTTTACATTTTCTCCCCCTACTTAAGTGTAAAAGGAATTCTGAGGAACTGCGACTCCATTTGTGATGTTACATTGTCCCACTGGAAATTACTACGCTCTGAGAAATAATCTGAAAAGCAGAGGGCAGTATAAAACTTTTATTGCAGACTCTCCTCTCGCCTGCAACAGAGTAGAAGAAGTACCATAGGACCAGGACGATGGAGAGCCAGAGCGTTCTTGTTTAAGAAACAGACTCCCAGAAACAGAGGACAGACTGGTGTTTGCCAGAGGGGAGTGGGGATGGATGGGAAAGATGAAGCGGAGTCAGGGGTACCAACTTCCAGTTACAAAATGAATAAGTCACAGGGATGTGATGTGCAGCACAGGGAAGAGTCAACAATATCTTAATACCTTTGTACGGCGACAGATGCTACTAGACCTACCGTAGCGACCACGACAGAAGGCACAAAAAAGGAAAGTACAAAGGTTTGCATCTTACCTGGTAATGCCTTTGCCCACTTCACGGCTGCAATCACCTGCCGTCCACCTAACATGTTGAGTGTGGTCATGATCCGCCAGGCAGAATCTGGAATAGAGCTGTCGTACCCTGCGAACAGCACCTCGGGTTCGATGACCTCCAGCAGCGACACCAGGGTGGGGCTGACTTGTGGCAGCGACGCAGGGATCACTGTTTTGTTGGCAGGATTTTCAGGAGTTTCTTGTGCGACTCCTGTAGCGGCCTGCTGAATGCCTTTGATCTTCTTCTTTGTTTTTCGAGCTGTGGGCATTAAAAAAAAACAAACACAGAAATGAGCTGTGATGGGAAGGTGGAGGTGGCAAAGTTTACTCAAGAGGTGTTTTAACTTCTAAAACTATTTAGAATGAAAGAGTAGAAATCTTTTATTTAGCACTCATGATAAAATGACATGAAATAAGAGAAAAAATGTTTGCTGCTGCAAATAAGCCAGTTACTTCTCTATTACAGTTACACTTTATACAAAATTATCTTACAATAATAAATACTATGTTAAAGCAGTCTAAGCAAACCACTTTCATAATTCTTCCATAAAGTAATTTCTGTCTTTCACTCCAAAGTCAAAATTCTCATTGGTTATATAATAAAAATTACTTTTACTATCAATTGAAAGAAAGAATCTAAGCTTGTAATACCAAACAAGAAACTCTATCTTAGGGTTGCTCTAAATTATGGTAATATATAGAGAGAAGAGAGCTATACTGTTTAGTCCTGTGCACAAAGTCCCCTTCTTATCAAGACAGGAAAATGACAGAGCAGATTACATGCTGAAGATAGCATTAGTTCTAACAGCAGAAAAACCTTTTTTTCTTTTTTGCCTTTAATAATGAATACAACTGGGGACTAAAAACATTTGGGTGGGTAAAGAGAAAACCTTTACATTTCTTCACATAAATTATTAGTGGGTCATTTCCCTTTTATAAGAGATTTATATTGATGACTATAAACCTAAAGCATCCATTTTCATAGAATATTATATATAAAGTAACTAAAGTTACCTTTTATCTTCGACTTAGTTTGGAACAGTGTTATCAGATTACAACATGGATTCTGTAGTTTTAGTAAACGCAGTCATACTCTGTTGTTTTAGTGACAAATAAGCAATTATTATTTTTTAGTCTTTGTGCTGCTGAAGCAAGCACAGAATTACAGTATTCACTTTTTAAAAAAAGATTTTTATCTATCTTTAGAGAGAGGGAAACATTGATCGGCTGCCTCTTGTGTGCCCCCAACTGGGGACCTGGCCTGCAACCCAGGCACGTGCCCTGACTGGGAATTGAACTGGCGACCTTTCTGTTCACAGGCTGGCACTCAATCCACTGAGCCACACCAGCCAGAGCCCACTTGACTCTTTGTATCAAAAATAAAGCTATGTTTTGTAATGATCACAATGCACCTTAACATGAAGTAAGAGTAAAACATTCGGGATCAGCATTAAAAAACCTTACCTTTATTCAGCCCTGGCCGGGTAGCTCAGCTGGTGAGAGCGCTGACCCAGTAAGGCTGTGGGCTGGGTCTCCGGTCAGGGCATATACAAGCAGCAACCAGTGCTGCATTAAGTAAGTAGGACAGCAAATTGACATTCCTCTCTCTCAAATCAATATTTTTAAAAACACACCTTATTTGTAGTCAGATGCTAGGCACTTCAGGTAAGGCTGCCTTAAAATATATCTTGAGAATTATTTACTATGAGGAAAAAGTATCCAATCACACCCCTTGCTGCACTGAGTTCATAGAAAGAACCTGGCTCTGAGAGAGCCCGTGGTCTCTCCTCTCAAAGAATCACATGGTGTCCATCCCCCTCCGACCCCACTGGGTCCTGTTTAATTGGTCTCTCACAGGAGATGCGTCTGTCTGACATACAAGCATGATCACGTCCCTGCCCTTATTTCACCTAATCCTACTCGGCTTTTTTTAGATTTCAAATTCAACGTAGCTTCTTCCGGGAAGCTTTCCCTGCCTTGCAGGACAGAATTGGGTGACCCTCCTCATGCTGCGTGGCTCTACTCCTTTTGCAGTGCGCCACGCCATTCCGTGACTTCCCTCTGCACCCTAAACGGACAGTGAGCTCCTAGAGCACAGGCACTGCTTGATTCCGTGGCGCCGGCCCCCGGTGAGCACCTGCTGCATGAACGTGTTACTGTCACAACAAACCCTGAGCACGCGGGTCACGAGATGACCATCACCACCTTCACGGAGCTTGAAGGTCCAATTAAAGCAGAATCCCAGAGGAAAGCTTGTAAGTGAGATTAATGTTCATTATAAAACATGTTACAGAAACAGGGTACCTTGAAGAGTCCCCCTCTGAAGAGCTAGAACAGTAATGTTGCCTCGAGTATTGTAATGAGCACTGTTATGTAGTTTCACTGTTTAAGTACACGGTCTGGCTACACTGACTTCAGTAGTAAGAGCTGGTGAATAAACTTAAGCAAAATAGGAAATTTCATTAAAAATGCCTGCTTTTATTGAGCAATCATATAAAATTGTGCTAGTCTAGCACACATATACCATAATGACTAAATGATCACATCTGCCTCCTTGTATGCCACAGAGTACAACTTGTATGTCCTGCAGAGACGTTTCCTTTCAGGTCTCTACATTACCTTCCAGGTTCATTCCAGCTTGGAGGCATTTTCGATAGCGACATGCTGGGCAGTTCTTTCTTCGAATTTTATCAATGATGCAGTCATTTCTTCCAGCACAAAGATAATTATGCTGTCCTGTACGGAAAATAAAGGCACTATTAAAATGTCACAGGTCTGAAAGGGTATTTTTCTGGAGCGACCGTTCTGTTGTGGGTGGAACACGGCCAAGCAGCAGCGGCACCAACGACAGGAGGTGTGTGTGCTTGCTCACACTGCCACTACAAAGTTGAAAGGTCAGCTGAAAAAAATCTCTTATCCTGGTCAACAAGTTAAACACAGGTCATTAACAAACTTTACAGAGCCTACAAATAGGAAAGTGCACAAATCATAAATGTACTGCCTAACACGTTTGCACAAACCGAGTACCTCCACGTAACCAGCGCTCCGATCGAGAGGCTGAGCGCTACCCCGCAAAGGCTCTCTCACCCTTTCTAGTCACTCCCCGTCCAGGGGGACCTCCTTCTTGATGGACTGTGCTTTCCACAGTTCTTCCTTTAGCAGTTACAGGAGGCGTCTGCGATCTCTATTTTATGATGACTTCTGACCTAATGCTAAGGAGGACTAAAGACAAAGGAGACAGGCTTTAAAATATTGTGAGAGTCCCAAAGGGAAAATGACTTTCATTTAGCTTCATGCCACCACATGCAAACAAACCGTTCCTTCTCCCAATTTTAAATGAAGCAACAGGTAAACACTTCATCTTGAAAGTTAAGGTTGCCATCAACTACTTTGGTGAATCACAGATTTGGCAAACTAATCTATTGTATATAGATCTTAAAGAGATTTGTTATAATTCTTTCATATGCTTTTAGAATGTAAGAATGTGTGACTTCACCATGGACCGCAGATGTTAAAAGACCACTACTGCCTAAAGTCTAGTGGCACCCTGTTATTAAATAATGGGGTGCCAGAAGATGTGTCAGAGGTAGGAGTGTAGTTTTCCCCTGGCAAAAATTTTCATGGAAAACTTAAAGGACAAGACTGAAAATCTCTATGCCCCCATCCCATAAGCACAATCTTTTAACTTTCTTTTAATCTGGTTATTGAATGTTGAACAAAACTATCTGAGGGTCTACTGGCCAGGCAACAATAAAGGACCCTCCTACACAAGGTCGGCATAGCTAAATCAATACACCAGATAACCAAGAGTCCATGTACCTTTCACTAGAGGGGATGGATGGTCTTCGAAACACTGCAAGCCACTTCTTGGCTCAAAAATAAATTATAGTCAAAGAAAAGAAAAAAATCAATTCACCAGGTTGAATATGCTTCAGATTTTTAGAAAAAGATCCTGTACGCATAGGACAACCTAATACTTGCCTTGAGTGAAAATACACTATATTTACTTCTTCCCAATATAAGTCGTGCTCTTTAAGCATTAGTTGTGGGTGGATGGTTAACTGTATCAGGTTCAATTCTTTGTGACGAAGAAGCCACAGAGCTGACTAATGGCCCCGTCCCAGAACTGGCTTCTAATACCAAATGTCTGCACCAGCTGTTTCGATTCCTTTCTACAACGTGTGTTTCTAGCTGCTTTACTTGAACGTAAAGTGCAAGCATTAACCCATATCCTCTATTAAAGCAAAAGTAGGAACAACAGATGTATTCATAGTTGAAACAGTTATAATATGAAAAATTTCTACTCCATAAGAATATCATCAAATCACCATCCTGCAGTTACTTGGAAAGACAATTGAAAAAATTACTCATTGCTAAAAACAAACATTCTAATGCTTTATTCATATGCAAACGAAACATCAGCATGTATACATTATGCTGAAAATGACTTCTTTATCCCAGGTACAACTATGTGTTAGGCACATCTAAGAATGTGAGCTACAGGATCGGGGGCGGCGGAGGGTGTGTGTGTGTGTCAGGGGATGGGGGTCGTTGTATCTTCAATTTAAAATTGGTCCTACCTACTTGGTTATCAGTATGAAGTTGGGCAACTTCATACTAATATCTGTGACTATCTGTGTCATACTTATAAAATAAAGAGTGGTCACTTTTTTACAAGGCATTGGACAGGAACCACTAATAGTCACTCCTGCCAGTCCTTTGATAAGACAATGGGACATCTCAGTTTGTAGTCTCCCTTTGTCTTATACCACCTGGTAAATTCCTTTCTAACTAATGGAGTAGACATCAGGAGAAAAGCCTTCAAGCCAACTGGAATTTCTTAACATTGTTTTGTTTGCATCGTATTTATTTTTGTGGTTAAAATCTATTTTTGGCAAGTGATTCTAGTTTCTATTTGTGATAGGCGTGGCAGTCAACCTCCAGAATGGCCCCTATGGTCTCTGTAGTCCCTTCCCATATTCTACCAGGATTGTCTATGTGACCAGTAAAATACGGCAGAAGTGACAGTGTGTCACACCTGAGATTAAGTTACGAGGACACTGTTTCCATGTTGGTTTGGCAGACCACTTGTTGGGGGGGGGGGGCGCCAGCTGCTGTGCTGACAGCAGCCCTGGGGTCATCTCCCAGGGTGAGGGGCTGAGGCTTCCTGCCAGAGCAATGTGAGTGGGGTGGAAGCACCCTTCATGTGACTGCGCCCCACCAGCGGTCTGAGTTTCACCTCACAAGTGCCCCAGGACTACCCAGCTAAGAAGGTGCTCCCAAATTACTGACTCTCAGAAACTATGTCACTCAATAAATGCCTCATTTTAACCTATTCATTTTGGGGGTAATTTGTTATACAGCAATAGGTGATACAGTAGGGATAGTAAAGTGGCTTTTTAATAAAAGAATGATGTAAGACAAATCTTAGTTAATAAACAGGACAGTGCCCTGGCTGGGTGGCTCAGCCGGCTGGAGCACTGTCCTGTGCCAAAAGGTTTGAGCCCCAGTCGGGGTGCCTACGGGAGGGAACCAACTGATGTTTCTCTCACATCTACGTGTCTCTCTCTTACCCCTTCCCTCTTTCTAAAATCAATAAACATATCCTCGGGTGAGGATTTAAAAACTTATAATTAATAGAAAGGTCAGTGATACACAGACATGAACAAGATCATCAAAGTGGTACAGGAAATGGGTAACACAGCAAAGGGCATGGTCTAGGATTTTAGGCAGTCTGCATACCCTGCTGGAAGTATCCAAGTTTTCAGGGTGAACTGTGACTGCTGGCTTGAGCTTCTTTCTGCACCTGCTCTCAAAAGCAGTGAGGTACAGTGGAAAGGGCACCAGTAGGTGCCAGGAAGCCCTTGATCGGCATCGCAGCTCTATTTCCTACCTGCAGGATTTCAGTGACGTTTATTAACTCTTCTGAGCCCCTGCCCCCATCTGTAAATCTGGAAAATTAGCGCCTGGCTGGCTGGGATTCTGCAGGGGTTAAAGGCAGGCGCGGAGAAGGTTCTCCTGCAGTGCACGTTGCAAACACTGAATAAAGGACGGCTATCAAACAATGCCCGCGCTCTCGCTTTCATCCCAGGATCTAACTAGATCACGAACTGCCAGGTGGAAGGTTTTTATCACACCTCTCAGGGTGTCAGGGTGACACCAACGTGAAGAGTCTGTCTGGAGACAGCTGTGTCTCAGTCCTAGTTCTGCCAGCTAAACTCCTTGAGCCTCAGGGTCTCAATCCATCAGACCCAGAGCGTGGGAGCATCTGCAAGTTCTCAGCTGTAAGCAAGCGGTATGACATAGAAAGCACAGTACTCGGTGTGCGGTAAGTGAAGGGTAGCTCATGCCATCTCCATGACGACCCACCAGCAAAGATCAGATGCACCTCTGTGCAAAGGGAGCATAAGGAAAAGGGACTCCGGGGAGAAAAGACCACTGAATGCATAACACCAACAGAACTGGAGCTACCCAAAGTTGTTTTCTGTGTCCAGAAAAGAGACTTTGAGAATATCAAATAAAAATTTCAAAATATCCTTGATGTGGGTTGTATGGACATTAAATAGGCAAAACTTAAGTAAATTTCCTAAAAATAATTAAATGTTTGGGTATTATAATATGTCAATTTTGGGGATAACTTATTTATAGAAGATGTTATAAACAGAGTGCTAAGTGTAATGTAAACCTTACAAGCTACATCTTTACAGTTTTTGAGAAGTGCTCCAAAATACGCATCTGGGCTTTAAGACATTTTCATCGTGTCTAAATCGGTTATCAAAGGACTACAGAATTTTAGACCTGAAAGGGACCTTGTGAACATTAAAATCCAAGTGAAGGGTGCTTAACACAGTCCACACTTAAGCTTTTCTTCTTAATCGTGTAATCTAGCCATCACACTTCACCGAAGTATTTAAATGATGAAAGTTGTGAGACAGTGGAGCTAATATTCAATTAAATTTTACCTAAAAAAGAACACAAGAATTTAATTCTAAGGCAGGGACTAAGACCAGAGGGCATGTAGCTTGTGGTGGTGTTTTTATTTGCGAAGCAGGTTTAGCTCTGTCCCCACCCCCTCCCCTGTCCCCACTGCGCTGGACGCCTGGCACACTTGCACTCCCCCAGC
The DNA here is from genome assembly GCA_004026765.1 of Micronycteris hirsuta. Lineage (NCBI taxonomy): Eukaryota > Metazoa > Chordata > Mammalia > Chiroptera > Phyllostomidae > Micronycteris > Micronycteris hirsuta. The sequence continues at coordinate 34,657 of PVJI01000857.1, forward strand.
ACTAACAGCCCTCCTTCCCCCAGCTGCACTGCGCTTGGCCGGAATGACAGGCTTGGTCCCTGCAGGCATTTCAATCTGTAGCCCTGTTTTAAAGAATAATTAGTTAAAATGGAGGAGAATGAAAAATATTTTTTAAAATACCATATGTCTTTTAAGGCTCCACTGCCTCATTCTGAATTTCACTTTCAGAAATCGATGTCAATATTATTTGTGAGGTGCAGCAATACTGTGCTGCTGTCCCCACTGCACTTCCATCATGGCAATGAGGGATCAGTTAAGAAAGTGCTGAACAAAGTAAAGTGAGGACAAGACGAGGCCTCCTCCCCTCGGGTCTGCTGCACACAGTATCTGCTCCTGCTTTGTTAGAGGCATTGCACTAAGCAGGAGAGGGCTTCACTTAGGACTCGACTCACTAGTCAGGGGCTACTAACCTGGCCAAAACCTGCATCCCTGTGCTCTAAGTTGGGTAACAGTGACTTTATATATTGCTAACCTATCAAAGAAAGCAATCCAACTGCGATCCTGAGGAGGAACAACAAAGCTGGAGGAATCCCACTACCTGGTATCAAACTACACTACAAGGCAAGTCATCAAAACAGCCTGGTACTAGTATAAAAACAGACACATAGATCAATGGAACAGAACAGAGAGCCAGAAATAAACCTGTACCTTTACAGTCAATTAATATTTGACAGAGGAAGCAAGCACATACAATGGGCTAATGATAGTTGGGAGAATTGGACAGATACTTGCAAAAAAATGAAACTAGACCACCTTCTTACACCACATACAAGAATAAATTCAAAACGGATTAAAGACTTAAATATTAGACCCAAAACCATAAAAATCCTACAGGAAAACATAGGTGGTAAAATCTTGGACATTGCTTGTACCAATAGCTTATCCAGTATATCTCCCCAGGCAAGGGAAACAAAAGAAAAAATAAACTAATAGGGACTACATCAATCCAAAGAGGTTTTACACAGCAAAGGAAACCATGAACAAAATAAAAAGACCACCCGTGGAATGCGAGAACATATTTGCCAATATATCTGATAAGAGGTTAATCTCCAAAATTTATAAAGAACTTACAAAACTCAATACCAAAAAAACAAACAATCCAATTAAAAAATGGGCAAAGGACCTGAACACTTTTCCAAAGAAGACATACAGATGGCCAACAGACATATGAAAACATGTTCAATGCCACTATCATGAGAGATGCAAATTAAAACCACAATGAGATATGATCTCACACTTGTCAGAATGGCCATCATCAATGAATCAACGAACAAGTGCTGGTGAGGACGTGGAGAAAAGGGGAACCCTTCTGCACTGTTGGTGGGGATGCAGGTTAGTGCAGCCACTGTGGAACACAGTATGGAGAGACCTCAAAACATTAAAGGTGAATCTGCCTTTTGACCCAAGGATCCCACTTCTGGGAATACAAGAAATCCAAAGAAATCCAAAACACTAATTTGAAAGAACATAAGCACCCCTATGTTCACTGCAGAGTTATTTACAGTTGCCAAGACAGGGAAGCAGCCCAAGTGCCCATCAGTAGATGAGTGGGTAAAACAACTGTGGGACATTTACACAATGGAATACTACTCGGCTGTAAAAAAAAATGAAGGAAATTTTATGCTTTGCAACAGCATGGATGGGCCTGGAGAACATGCTAAGTGAAATAAGCCAGTCAGAGAAAGACAAACACCATATGGTCTCAATTATATGTGGACTCTAATGAACAAACTGAACTAACAAGCCAAGGAGAGACTCAGAGAGCAGGCTGACAGCTCTGGGGTAGGGGAGGCTGGGGGTGCAGGGATCCAGCAAAAAGGGAAAAGGACTCATGGACATGGACAACAGTGTGTGGATTGCAGGGAAAAGGGGGGATGAATGGGGGTTAAATGGTAATGGAAAAATAGAATAAAAAATTTTTTTTAAGTAATTCAAACAAAAGAAAATGACTCACCTAACTTTTAAGGATATACAAACAGAACTCTAGCCCCAAAAATAATAATCCTTCTCATACTATGAATGAATCATTATTTCTTTAAAAATTAATATAATCAGAATAATGTTTAGGTAATTTACTCAGGCCACATGGCCTTCTAACTGCTTTCCAGATGACTGAAATACATAATTTTCCCAAGAGGATTCACTGGTCCTATTAGAAAAATACCAGTGACTTCCGGTAATAATTTGCTATGGAAGTAATTTCCCCTTGAAAAAGTTGATGCTCTTGTCCGCAAGCTGAGACTACAACGAGAGTGAAGTCTGTGTTACTATAACATTTGTAGAGCGAAATCACTTCCCCTGAAATGCCGTCTTCCCTGACCTATGGGCAGTTCATCACTCGCTTCTCTGCACTGCAGTCGTGGTGCTCATCAACTCAGCGGGCGTGTCACGCAGACTGCGACCTCCCAGAGGGCAGGGGTCAACTCTCGTGTTGTATTTACACCATTCGGCACCGTGCCCTGGACCAAAAGCAAAACATCCTTTTGTTCCCCCCCAGTTCTGCCACTCATTTTTGCCAGACTGAAATAGTTGGTGACTTTAACCAATTAATTTATGGGAATCAAAACCTGTGATTCTAATACAGTGAGGGTTATGTCACTGCCCAAACCCAACACCATCATTTCACATGATACCACTTTCTTACAGTTACCTTCTGTTCTCTGGCCAAGCTCCCTCCCTTCAGGTTATTTTCTATTTATTCTAGTTCTGTTCTTCGTTGCTTTTTAAAATTTCTCTTTCCCCCCAGAGACCTAGGAGCCCCCCTCCACCCCCACCTCCCCCGTACTAATTTCTAGGCTTAGCCTATAACAGAAATTTCAAAATCCACTCTGAGAAATAAGAACCAAAAAAAGGAAAAATAAAACTCTTCAAAACACACACTACCTTCCACTGCTCTTTTGAAGAAGACTTTACAGCTTCCGCAAGTCAAGACCCCGTAATGACACCCTGAGGCTTCATCGGAGCACACCAGGCAGAGTTTGGGGGGCGGTCCTGCCGCGGCTGAGGAGGTAGACGGAGGAGAGCTCACGTCGGGTCTCATCCCAGGGCTGGAAAAGGAAGAAAGCAGTGATGTCACTTAGCCACCACAACTGTCAGAAGATCAACATCAAAATACAGTTCTCTTAGCCTCTCACTCCACTGAACTCTGGCTTCAAGTACTAGCAAGCATTCAACTACCCCATCTACCTAAATATATTCAAATAATTATTTTATGGAAAATTAAGAGGTCATTTCCTTTTAAGTATCATCTAAAAAGATTGTGCTTCACTAGAAATTACAATGTCTTGTCGTTTAGGGTTTGTTTATATTCATAATCACCTTAATTAATTTCACCTTATGAAGGTGATTATAAATAACATTTACATATAGTAACACTCACTATTGATGAGTTTTGCTAAATAGATACTTGTATAACTAACACCACAATCAAGAGACAGATTAGCCCCAAAAGATTCCTCCTACCTCTTTAATTGCTTAGGACATCCAATTTTTTCCTAATTTTAATATACTGGGAGGCACCTCGATAAACTGAATCACACCTCACCACAGTTCTCCTCATGCCCCCCGCGTGAGCCAGAGCTGTCCGCGGTGGGAGTCTGGTCCCACGCGTCTCATCCCCAGTGCCACCCTAGCCAAAACCAGTTTCTCCTGACGTAGAAGAGACCAAGGCAGAAACGCTTCTTTGTGTGACCTTCCCGTCTGCCTTCCCGTGTGACTGGACAAGCACTAGGCTTTCGACAGCAGGGACCACCCCATCTGCCCCCTGGGCGGAGACGTGCCCTGGAGGAAAGATGGAAAACGGGAATTTGCTGCTGCTACTGGGTCTCACTTTTCACGTTGTAGACTTTCACCACAATGAATGCAGGCCCAGTGTTTAAACACAAACGTTCTTTTCCTAATTTTTTGTTTTGAAAACTTTTATTAAACACTCAGAAAAGTTGAAAGATTTGTACAATGGATATATACTCTTTACCCGTATTCACCATTCTTAACATTTTGCCACATTTGCTTATATATTTACACACCAACAAAACAGTGATCCTTTTAATGCTGAAAGAAAAACTAACGATGAAACACTTCATAACAGATCATACGACAGTTTCCAATGTGGTATTTTCCTAAGGAATCTTCATCTCCCAGGCTAACTTTAGCACCAAAACTGCTATGTAACTCCAAAGAGCTTCTGACCTTGTACCTTTCCATGACTAGAACACGCCTCTAAAAAGTGTTTCTGGAGACTACCCATTCCTTCTCAGGTTATGTGTTCTTCAAAAATGGGAATGGTAGCAATCTACTGATTTTGGAACTATACGTATTAAAAAGGGTGTTATTTATCACCGATGTAAGAAAGTTCATAAGCACACCATTACGTGTCTTTAAAATTTCCACAATCTGCCTGTTCTCTAAAAGAGACGGTGGCACTGAGCAAGACCCTTCAGCCGGGTGTTAGCTGTCCCTTTCTCATCCTGTATAGCTGTAGCCAAAAACAGTACAGCAGGCCCTCAAATAACGTAGCTGTTCTGTGCTGTTCTGTGATCCATCGTTTCACTTAAAGTCGCAGAAACTGTGGACGTCAGTAAGTGAGGACTCGGTGTATTAAATCTCAATCGCAAATATACTCAAATTCACAGTAAACTAAACTTGGTTATCAACATAGTTAGAAATTATACTTATGAAGTAACATCTTTATTCTGTTTTAGGAATAAAAGTTAAAAGGTAATTATAGAATGACAATTTGTTTTATAAATGTCACTCAAAGTAATTAGGTCACTAAACCCCAAAGCTCCCCCTAGATTCTGTCCTCACGCGAAGTTTACGGTGCCTTGCCAACCCTCGTCCGTCCAGGAGGCTCAGACAACAGGACAGCATTCCCATCACCCCAGTTCTGGGAACAGGCCCCAGGGGTTCACGCTGCTCTCTGCATACTGTCAAGAAGAATTTCTGGATGCTTCCATGTCACAAGGCAGTGACTCCCTACTAGATCTGGGAGAGGGGACTGAGTACATAGTGAAAGCCTACAGTGAAAGAATGACGAGCTAACTGTGCTGCAGGGGAGCCACCCCCGATGAATGGAACCTGTGACTAATGCAGAGGAGCTGCTCTGGGCACAGGTTTTACAGAGAAGCAGGAAGGCTTTGGAGTGAGTGAACAGAGCAACGTGTGAGGGAAGCAAAGCTTCTTGGCTTCTGTTCGGAAGATGCTCCTATTCCTGCTCAGCCAATCTCTGTCATCTGACATCTATTTTTAGGGACCAGCCAGTTGTTTGTATATTTAGTTTATGGAAAATAAGTGCAATATTCAAAGATTTGAAATGTTAATTCTCATATATAATACTTATATGTATGTATGTATTTGAAATTAAATAGCATTTGTAATACTTTATAGTGTTAAACTGCTTTCAGGAACAGAATCTCCTCCATCCTCTCGACAACCCCATGGAAAGGCTCTAGGCAAGGTCGTGCACTAGTCGGGGGTTGATGAGGGAGCCTGTTTGTGATCAAACCGACGTGCTTCAGGTCACAGCTCTTGCACTGAAAAGCTGTGTGACCTTGGTTGGTATCTACTACTTTGAGCCTCAGTTTCCTCATGAGTAAGCTGGGAAGGACACCACCCACATATGTGTGCTGTGAAAAGAGAACACAGAAAGTCAAGCCTACAGTTCCTGCATCTTGCTGGAACCCAATAAATGTTCATTTTTTTCTCTTTCAGGAAAACTGGAGATTTCATGAAAAGCATTATATAAGTATTATATAAGTGGAAAATAGTATTAAGTCTAAAACCTACAATAGTACTCCTAAATTCTCATGTATGAATTAAGAGCATCAGTCCACTGAACTGTGAGCTACAGATGATAGAAGAGAAAGTTCAGATTAATGAACAAATGGATCGATACAAGTGCAGCTAAGGATCTGGAGCTAGAGTCAGGCTTTGGCACCCCTTCCTGCAGTTACCCTGGGCTACCTCAGGTAAGAACTGAGCACTCAGAAGGCTGCCGAGTACACCACAGACATCGATGGAAAAAATCAGTTTTTGTCACACAAATATAAGGACTATCAGGACCTTACAATGAACACCATTGTATAGGACACCTTACTGCATGGCATGGCCCAGCTCCCACTCGGAAAGGCCAGTGAAAAGTGAGGTCCGGTACACAGGACCCATGCTCACGGATAGGTTCTCCCATGGGAAATCAGGCCTGCATCATACCTAGGCCACTTTGAGGCTTGCTTTTTGCTAAAACATCACCCTGAATTGAGGAAGCAAATGTTTACTGCATATCTTTAAAGTAACTTCCTGAAATCTATGCTAAATCTTGGAGTGTAACCAGTTCAACCACTTTTCCCTTTACATTTGCAAATATCCCTCCTTTTTGATGTAATCAGCAACATCTTCTCCTTTGTTTTCTGTAAAAGGTAACCACCTAAAGTTAACCTGTGCATAGTAAATGAGGACCATCCTCAATGTCCTGTGCCCAAAAAAGCAATAAAAGTCTTTCAAGTCAAGGGCTAGGGTGCTCTCCCTTAAGAGAGTGACAGTGCCGTCCCTTTTCCTCCACAGGATTCGGTAGTCCGTGTGAATTTGTCCCGTCTCAGCCACAACGCTGTGGATCCCACAAGCTGGGGTCCGCGTCACCATTGGGAGAAATGAATGAACGCAGAGTGGTATTCAATGACAAATGTGACCCTATGATACTGCTGAAGGAGCTGGGCTACAACAAAATGGGTAGAACTCAAAGGAAACTAAATGGAATCACCATTTTTTAATGGTGCACGGCAGGAAGACAGAAGACGCAGCACACTGTGTAGTAAGAGTGCGTGTTACACTCTGCAGCTGCTGACGTTCTGTGACTCACACTCAGGGCGCTTTTTAGTGAAGAGTCACGGGAACGAAAAGACTGTCCCAGTGAACACCCGAATGCTATTTCCCATTCAGAATGGACGCCAAGTTATTCCTGAGGCTACTGAGTTTATGAGAGAAAAAACATGTATGAAGTTGGCTTTTTCTATTTGATTCTCTTGAAGAAAAGCAACTGATGGAAGGAGGATCACTGATGGACATTCATGGATTAGTTAATCACACACCTTGAGAAGCATGTAAAAGGTGCAGGCAAACTACCCCCTTCCATTGAGCACACGCTTCCTGGTGACGGAGTGCCAGGCACTGCGAGGGCACAGAGGCCGCATCTTGTAAGGAAGTCATGCCAGGCATGAAGTGTGTTACTGAAATGGTAATGAACCTTTAAACTCTGGTCCACGCAAGAGTAGCGGAATATTTTTTTAGCTGCCTCCTGTGTCGCAGTACTGCTGGGAAGAGAATCAGCTACATACACAGACCAGTTGTTTCAAACCCTTGCTCCAGGGCTCTGACAACGGTGCAGCAGTGGTTAGCGGACAGCCCAACTCTGTCTCCTTATTAGTGCCCTTGGAGGAATTTTTGTGTGGATGATGACGTCACATTCACATAAAGGACTGGGCACACACCTGGTGATCATCAAACAATACATCTCTCCCATTAACTTATTCTCCCTCCTCCAATTCCTCCTTCCCTTCTTGGAGTATCCTAGGGAAAGAGAGAAGGCTGTATAAACAGCCTTCCCCGTGAAGGGAAAGTTAATGGTCCCTTAGAAGGTTAAGTTTAGGTAATTGTAGATATTCTTTTGATATCATATCAAAATTCAATGACTTAGTTTTGTAAAGGTTAGTGTGCCAATGTGGAATCTGAAACCATGTTAGTGAACTCTTTGGAACTGTCACATCAAATCCATTGGCCCGTCTCCCCCGTGAAGGGATCTTCTACCCACGCGTGACTCTGTGCTGGTGTTCCCCGCGCTGCGCAGCACTTCCAAGTGTTGGCGTAACTCATTATCCAGCATAACGGAGTCCCACTTGTTCAGCTCACAGTGGCAGTTATGTCTTCCAAACTCTAAAGTTTGTTTGAAAGCTCTAATTTTTATCAACCGGCAACAAATACTATCAGTTGTCTTCCTTGACATGATAAGCTGACTTCAGTCATTTTTGAGAAAACGTGTCAAGTAACCAAGGCGGAAAGTCGCAGGCTAGCCTGGGTACACCATGAGAAAAGTGGCTTGTTCAGCTCACAGCTCACCTTACGTGCGCTTTTCTTTGAGACTGCCGTCGAATGCTACAGCCGCACTCATACTTTCTGCGTCTTCCCGTTTTGTCTCACACATGGAGTGTTTCAAACACCCATTCAAGGGTAGAGATTTAACGCAATTCCTATTTTGCTTCCTCAAGGATATTCTTAAAAGAAACTGGTGGCTCGCTTTTTTTTTCAACCTTGAATGCATGCCAGTGAATACAGTGCCTACTGTACCTACCCTAAGATGCCAGAAGTTTTAATCAGCGTTGTTTTTGTGCCATTGGTGAAAATATCAATAAAGTGAACAAGGCAAATAAAAACTATGTCTTATCATGAAAATAGTTCTGAAAAGACCTTGGGGACTCCCTGGGGGCCCAAGGACTGCAAGTTGAGAATTCCTAGTATAGACAATAGTGAGGACTCCAAGTCAGACAGGCTAGAATTCATTATCTAACTATAAGGTAGTAGTTTGGTGACATTTTAATCTCTCTAAATCTCAACTGCCCCATTTCTGAATGGGGGCTGTAATGTACCTGGCAAAATGATAGTGTTGCTTACTAAGTCAGAGGACTTCCCCCAAAGAGAATAGGACAGAGATGACACACTATCACAAACCCGACTGATGCAGCTGCCTTACCCTTCAATGTAAGCAAATTTAATCAACAGCTTTTCAATGAAATGCAATAAATCCATTTTTAAAAAAATCAAAAAGCATATTATCACTCACAGAACAAGTATTAACTAACATGGGAAAAAGTCCTGAAAATAAAGCTCCTACAACTGGATTAATTTTTGCCAACTACAAATGGAATTAGGTATATTCTCATTGGCTTAAGAGTTTTGTCTGAAAACCATAGCAGTTGGGAGCAGTTTTACTCCCCAGGGGACATTCAGCATTGAGCAGAAACGTCCTTGGTTGTCAAACCTGGGGAGGTGCTACCGGCATCTGGTGGGAAGAGGCTGGGGTGCAGCTAAACACCCAGAACGCACAGGACAGGCCCCACAGCACAGACTCATCCAGCTGCAGCTGCGGATGGTGCTGAGGGTGAGAAGCTCTTGCCACAAAACTGTAAGCAACGTGAAGTTGAGGGGGAAAATTTCAACAAGGGCCGGAAACATTTAAAAACCTTCTAAACCACCTTTAAAACGGAGCAACTGCCCTAAATACTATTTGATCCAAGACAAGTCCAAAAGGAGATGGAAAACAGAGCTGAAGCCAGGGACTATATGGGTCTAGTGATTAACTTGAGTCAGTAATTTAACTTTATTTTTTCCTCCAGCACTAGCCATAAATGTGGTTTTTATACATTAAAATCACCTGCATTTTTCTTATCTTTGTTCATTAGGAAAAATGTAAAGTCTCAGCTGCACACACCAGGCGACTATTTTTGGACTGCCCATTTATCCCTGAATTAGCTGAAGGAGTACTGATTTGTTGGCACAGAATTATGAATGTGACATCTTCAAAGAAGGCGAGAACAGCTCGGAGAGAATGGCACCCTTATTGCCTTCTTCTTATATGTAACTCACTATAAATGCAGATGCCTACAGAATAGCACACAGCTGAGCCAACACAAAAAGGGGAAGGTAACATATCATTTCCCTACTCCCTAAAAATAAAATCTAGTAAAACTACAAATACATTAGTTTATGAGGAAAATCAAATCATGAAAAGATGCCAAAAAAAAAAAAAAAAAAGTTAATCACAGGTGAGACGCAAGCTCAGAAACAACTCCACAGCCATCAGTTTCAACCCTAGTGGAATGAATTCTGGAATTTTGACCATTCACTGTAATTTGTAATATAACTACTAGGAAATATTTAAATAAAGGTAACAAAAACCAAAAACACCACTCATTTCCACCTTAACTACAACAGTAACATTTTAAAACATCTTATTCTGTTCTTAGAGGGACCTGAGTCCTCTCACTATGCTTAGCGACCCTCGCTGAAAGGCAGTCTGCAGACTCCAACCCCTTCCCCACATTCTATTTACGACTCCCTGCAACACCACGTGTCCCATCCACTGCCACCACCGTCCTGCACGCCTTCCCTCCCCTGCCTTAGCCACCGCGGGGGGGTGTGCTGAGCAGTCTCTGGGCTCCAGCTGTTTCTCTTTCCATTGCACCCACCACACCGCTAAGCCTCCTGTTGTCCATCGTCATCAGGAGTCTCTGGGCTCCTCCACCGTGTAGAGTCCAAGCCCAGTGTGGTCCAGAACCTGGTTCTTCTTTCTCTGACCCTATGACTTCCTCTCCTTTACAGCAACCGTTTCATTTCTGTGGTCACCTTAGGGGCCCTGTATCCTACAAATAACTATGAAGTGACTGGAGTGTGCACCAAGACAACCTCCAGGTTCCCTTACCAATGCCAGCGATCACTTTACACAGGTGATCCTGTAATACCTTTCAATGTATGTTTCTATCAACAATTCCTTTCAGGTCGAGTCCAGCATCTTGTAGTGTCCAGTGCAGGTTATTGTACTGAATGTATTCCTAGGTCATATCTTCATCTGCTCTGTAGAAGAATCTGAGGTGGCTAACGTGGTAGACATCTATGAGGTTATCCCCAGAATGGAGGACCACCTCACTACTGTACAAGCTCTTTCACTATGCACACATCCCCTTTACCCCTCTCCACAAACCTACGAGGGGGGCACTACTCTCGAAGCCCTACACAGAGGAAACTGGGACTTAGAGAAGCTGACTTGTCTAAGGCGACACAGTGACTGACAAAGTCAGGATTCAATTCCAGGTCTTTCTGACACCAAAATTAGCATTCTCAGTCGGTACTCCACCCTCCTGCAACGGCCCAGTAGAAGAACTGGGAGGCTGAGGTGCATCTAGGCCTTCAAGCTGAGGAACAATGCCTTCCGCTCTAGGGACTGAGATCTGATGTCTCAGTGATGCACAGTGAAAGGCAGCAAACGCCCTGTGCCTGCTTCCAAGCACGGTCTGTGAAGCCAGAGTTCTGTCCATGTAAGGGTTGCCAGAGCAGGTCGAAGTGGTGAACACAGTTCCCTTAAAATTGTGCAACAGTCTGCATTGTTTGGCTGAACTTGTAAATGACCAACAAACTACTATATATTTCACACTGCATGACTTGCACAATTCCTAAATCCCCACAAAGATGTTTGCACAATAAGAAAAACAGTTTTTTAATATTCATATTAAAAAGATAACATTTACTACTATAAAGTAAGGAGCAAACCCTCAGAACCAGCCTCAACTTGTCAGACCATATACCCCCCTTCCCTCAGGCAGAAGTCCAGGCTTCAACTCCTAGACTCTCAGCCTCAGTGCGATTCAATGAGAACAAATTACAGTGACACTAACTGCAGGATACCAGAGCTCCATCTCACAGAAACTGAGGTCAGCAGGTGCCCAAAGTAACAGTTATCGCGGATCTAGAATTAATGGTTTTAACTAACACCCATTTATTATCTATTTAACCCGCATTCTTCGGATATCAAGAAGGCTCACAACATTTTTAAAAAACACATGTGAATTATTTTAAAATCCAGCAACTTCCTTACTTTGCTAAGATTCATTGGTAAACTATATAATTATCAGTCAAAACATACTAAAAATAATGTATTGTGGCATTGTATATATTTATAGATATAAATATTTTTAATATATTAAATATATTTGTTCACATACCCTCTTTTCTCAATAACATTTCATAAATAACAGTGATAAGCAATATAAGCTATCATGTAGTTTTACTTCTGCTAAATGCAGCAATAAAAAAAAAAAGCAAGCTGCCCTGGCTGGTGTAGCGCAGTGGATTGAGCACGGGCTGGGAACCAAGTGGTGCCGGTTTGATTCCCAGTTGGGGCATATGCCTGGGTTGCAGGCCAGGTCCCCGTGAGGGCCATGTGAGAAGCAACCATACATTGCTGTTTCTCTCCCTCTCTTTCTCCCTCCCTTCCCCTCTCTCTAAAGATAAATAAAAATAAAATCTTTAAAAAAAAAAAAAAAGCAAGCTTTGGTTAGTTTGTTTTTCACAGTCCATATAAGTGTTGATTATGCCAGGTCAGGTTTCTAAAATCCTCACCTGAGGATATGCTTATTGAGTTTCTTTTTTTAAGAAAGAGAGAAACATCAGCTGCCTCCACGCACGCCCCGACCCCCGACGGGAGGGACCCTGCAGCCTGGCGGTGGAGAGACAGCGCTCGCTCCAGGCAGCACAGCCAGGGCATGGCAGTTATTTTAGAGTATTCACTCTCAAACAGTCAACAGAAAAGTGACTTCTGTTTCTTCTGACATGGTATCCGCTAACATTTTAGAAACCATATGGGAATGGAAGAGAAACTTAAAAGCAAACAACGTTGTGACTGTTCTTTTAAAGTTCTGGGGGGACATTCTTCAGAATGTAAAAATTTCCAGGGCACAGGCAGCACCCTGTGGAGGAGAATAAATAGTAACTATTGTTGCAGAGGGAAATTTGCTCTCTGGAGGCTCTGAAATTGATAACCGTTTATGATCGATAGTAATTTTATTTCTAAAATAATTTGCAGCAGATTTTAAAAATAGAACCAATACTGTAATTCTCTCAAGCTTGTCTTAAAAGCTCTGTCAAAGTTTGTATCTTCACAAAAGTACTGCAAAAATTATTTTAACTAAATCTAATCCTCCCCTTAAAAGAATAAGAGTGTGAATAGTCGGCCATCAGAAAGCATTTTAAAGTTAAGTTCTGATACAAGCAGTGGGCTCTGTACACAGGAGCAGGAGCTGCTGAGCACCGTGCAGATCTGACACTCCCTCCATCCAGTCATTGCTCCAAAGTCTAAGAGAAATGAAGCTTCCGAAAATCAAGCTCTCGACTTAAAACAGCAAAGTATTTTTTAGACTTGTTACTTTCAACAAAATGATCACTTTAAAAAACTTCACAATTCAATACAGTTAAACACAGCAACAAAAAATTGTAAGGTTCTGAGGGGGCAGGGGAGAAAAGGAACTAATAAAACAATGACTGACAAAATGTTTAACCATTGTTTAAAACAGAACACAAAACAGCTACCATCTGCCAAAAGCATGAATCACAAAATTGATATTTTTAAGGAGACGTCATTAATTTGTAGCATAAATATCTGACAGCTGCTCCTCCCCCCCATAACGCTGAGAGCTGGCGGGTTTTCAGACCAGTCCAACGCACGGGACCCTGTGCACCAGGCCTGTCGGGTGGGCCCTCGGTGCGGGAGTCCGGCCGCCCCAGGCTGCTTTAAGGCTGTGTGGACACCTCAGGTGTTCCTCTGGTGTTTTCTTATCTACCACTTTCTAGAAGAACCACGGACTGGATCTTAACACTCGAGACATAATAATTAAGACTACCCAGAGCAAGAGGAAGAGAGAATCTTTGAATATTACAACGGAGGTAGTTAGCCGAAGTTTGCCTACTTATATAGCCTGAGGAGGAAATCTGCCTGCTCCCCAAAAAGGGGGGCAAAAGGATATAAACTTATATAAAGGGAACCTTTTTTGTGATTTCTGAAATGGAGTGTAAACCCTAAACCTGAGAAGAATGAGAAACACCAACTAAAGGCAACGTACACAACAGGCAACATGAGGCGCTCACACTTCTGCCACCTCAGTGGACAGTGGGGGCCCGAGGGTCTCGTCTGGAAAGGAGGCAATCTCCTTCCCGCCCTGCTGGCACCAACGCATGAACACCAAGGGCAGGTGAGTGTGAGCACGCGAAGCCGCTTCTGGGTGTAGGCCTGCCCCATTTTTTACTCACATGGGAATGGTAAGCTTTTAGCTCACCTTTTCACTCACAGTTATAAACTCAATATAAACATGTCCCCACACTGAGGAAAACGCGTTACTGTGTCCATAGAGCCCAAACTATTTTTTTCATAGTTTCTCTCTTTATCTCTAGGTCATAGTCTACTGCAAGATTATTGCTTTATAATCAACTTGCCAAATAAAGCTAAGTTGGAAGACACTGTTTAAATTATAAACATAATACTTAAAAAAATTGAAAAACATGAAGAAGTTTAGATTAGAAAATAAAGCTATCATAATTTTGTCAGACACAACCAGTAAACACTTTTATTCATATCCTGAAGCTTTACAAAAACTGCATATATTTATCTTGGGGCTAACACTATAGATGACTGCTTTGTATGCAGCTTTTTACGTATGAAGCACTGTCCATTTGTTGTTCATCACTTAACATCTTGCAAAAAATCTCTATTCCATGCGAACACTATTTCATTACATCGTCCTTTGGTGGTGCGAGTGTCGAGCTGTAGCGCAGCCATTCCCTCATTACTGGTCACCCCGTCTCGTCTGTTTTTCACTGTCTATCCCCAGGTGTGCAGAGACCTTCGCACACACCTCTGATTACGCACGCACGCTCCTGGAAGGACGAGGAGGGCCGGCGGACAGGTTCTGGGCACCCCGCCCTCCCTCGCTGGAGCGCAGGCGCATGCACGCCACCCCGCCCCGCGCCCCCGCCGTCTTCACGCCCAACAGAAGACACACCTGGTCGGTAACTGATGAAAATTGCCTATTTCTCTACTGGGGTGTTTGTCTGCTCAATTGTAAGAATCTTTTAGTATTTTAGTACAATGTGTTGAAGACATATCTAAAAAGCCCTAATTTTAAGTCATATTTTAAAATATTTCAAGTCTGATGGTATATGTATCTATGATGTTCAGAGCCCACTTCTCACGTGAGAATACTTCTTTTAGCCATACTGCAGTTTAAACTGCATGTGAGCTTGAAAATAAAATGACTGGCCACATGTAGTTCTGGTTAAAAGATATGGTTAACACATGCTTTTATTTCAGCCCCCTCCAGAACCTAGTAAAATGAAGGTACGGCTCGTGTCTTTAAGGGCATAAACCTCTAAAACTAAAGACAAGAGAAGCGATATTTTGTCAATTGTATCACAATAATCCTGGGGGGAAGAGAAGAGATAGTACCAGCAACATTTTACACGGGCGTGGGCTCTCTGGGCCTGTGGTTGCCAGTGGGGAAAGCTAAGAAGCAACCCACTCACTATGACAGAACTTCCAAAGGCTCAGAAATTGGGGGTAAGCATAGGGGGTCAAAATAAGTTCATAGTCTGTTTAAGAATATTTACAGGTTTCTCTTCGCAGAAATGGCAGGCCTGGTTATGGGGCCAACTTGCCTATTAAAAAAACCCAAAATGGGAGGGGGGGAGGGAAGAGGATGCAGACAACTGTAATTGAACAACAATAAAGTAATTAAAAAAAATAAAAATTAAAAAAAATGTTGCATAAAAAATATTTTTGAAGAATCTCCTTAAGAGTACTTGTGAGCTGACAAAATGATTAAGGAATTCAGCTAAAATATAAAGTAAAGCCCCCTGGTCACTTGTGCTATGAGAATATTTACACATTGAGACAAATTTTGGTTTCAAATAGGACAGAAAACCCACTAGAAAAGCAGACCGAAAAACCAAAATGTATATCATTTACCAAGTAGGAACTGCAAATGGCCAGTAAATGTATGAAAAGATATTCTGCTTCATAAGTAATCAGGGAAATGCAAGTTAAAACCACCACAAAATACTGATATACACCCACCAGACTGGCCAAAATTAGTATTTCACACGAAGGACCGGAGTTGAAACGGCACACCGCTCTGGAAGACAGTGTGGCATTATCCAGTAGAGATGAAAACAACATCATCTTACGATCCACAGACTCCATCACTCGATATATGCTCAAAGAAATTAATGTGTCTGTACAATAAAATGTGTAAGAATGCTGACAGCAGCATTTTTTGTCGTAAACTGAAAGCAGAAACTACTCAAGTGTTCACAATAATGGAAAGGATGTATAAACCGTGGGACAAGTCTACAGTAACCAACTACAGCTTTATGTAATGACACGGATGAATTATACAACGTAGAGTGAATAAAACGTGATAATCTACTTGTGAATAAGTCCAAAAACATGCAAACAAAGCTACATTGTTTAAGGGTGTACATGCAGGAGTCAGAAAGGCAAGAAGATAATCATCGTAGGTGTCAGGTCAGCAGTTACTCCAAGAGCGGGAGGAAAATGGGGCTACAACCTTGGAAGGTCAGACCAGAGGCCTCAAGTATCCATTAAATTGTACATACATGGATTTTTTATTCTCACGTATGCTTTGTTTCATAGTAAGAAATTTAAATTCGAAACAAAATAAACAGGCAGGAAAAGAAGCAGGTAAGGTAATCCTGATATTACCTCCCCTACTCCAATCATTCTGTTGTCTATATTCTGGAACTCCTAGACCAGTCCTCTAAACTTCTCTCCTGTTTTCCATCTTTTTTTCTTTTTGCTCTTATTTCTGGGTTGTTTTTTCCTATTACGTCCCAGGCCTTCTACTGAGTTCCTCATTTACACTTTCATCTCTCTATGTCCTAAGAATTTGGTTTTATTCTGAGTGCTCCCCTTTTTAAGAACCCCTTACTCTTATGTGATGAATGCAGTCTCTTTCTTCTGAGCATATAAATGATAGATTTTTGTAAGTTCCTTCTTTCTGCATTTTTTCTTTTTCCTTCTGTTTGTTCTGAGCTCCGTTTTTGAAAGGAGAAGCTTTCCTTCCTTTCATGCTATCCATCCCCTCCCTCCTTCAAGGCAGGAGACTGGAGGCCTTTCACTGGAAAGAGCAAAGCGGAGGACTCTGGACTGAAGGGTTCTCCACGCAGCTGAGGGTAGAGAGATGTGCCGAGGACAACTAGGTGAATGCTGTATACCTGATGTTGATGGGGTTCACAAAGTATGAAGAACACAGAGGAGAAAAGATTGGAGAAAAGTTAACAGTGCCTCAGGGACCTGAGAGACAATATCACATGGCCTAAGGTACATGTAAATGAAGTCCCAGAATAAGACGACAGTGAGAAGGGACCAAAAAGATATTCAAAGAAATAGAGCTAAAAATTAATTGGAATCAATAAATTTATCAAGGTCACAGGGCACAATTTACAAAAATCAACCCTCTTTCTTTCTATATATTACAACCCTCTTTAAGCAATATAAAAGTGAAATTTAAAATTAAAGTCATTTATAATTGCAGCAAAACATACCCACAGAAAACAGAAATAAACAGGAGGAAATGGTGTGCAAGAGCACTAAGGAGAGACTAGAAAAATCACTGAAAGAAACTAAGGGAGATCTAACTAAAGGGAGGGATACACAGTGTTAAGTTATGTCTGTTCTCCCCAAATTGGTCTATAATAATCCCAGTAGGCTTGTGTGTGTGTAGAAATTGACAACTTAGTTCTACAATTTACATGGACATACAAAGACCTAGAAGGTCCTGTACCCTGGTTCTGTCCTCTGAGGGAGGGCTAAATATCGCCAAGGACAATACCATTCATTTACGAAATATTTTTGAGTACCTCGAATTAAATATATATAACGAAGGCAGTTCATCCCTTAAAACTGAAACAATGCTTCAGTCTGCAAGCATATACAAAACTCTTCCTTTAGATATTTTATAAGCTGTTGTAATTTCAACATAGTAGTAACCTATATTATTTGGATTAGGCAAAAACCTGAATATATATTAAATAAGTCACTCCTCCAAAGAATCAGTCACTAGATAATGTTAAAGGGAAAACAGACCAACTTAAAGGAAGCTTCCTTTTGCCAAAGGTTTGGTTGGATGTGTTAATGCAGAATTACAGGTGTTCTTTAAGTTATGAGGTTCTCATTTGAGTCCTTTTAAAAATTAAAGGTAAATGCCCTGATGGCTTACAGCAAAAAGAGATGCTCCATGTGACCAAAGTCACTAGAACAGAGTGAGTTTGAGAAGAAGAGCTGAAAGCAGAAGTCGACCACTCAGCAAACAGAATGCTAATAAACAATGACAGAAGTAGAGCCTTAGCTGGGTAGCTCGGTTGGTCAGAGTGTCATCCTGACACGCCACGGCTGTGGGTTCAGTCTGTGGTCAGGGCACATCCAAGAATCAACCAATGAATGCATCAATAAGAATAACAACAAATCGATGTTTCTCCCTCTCCCCCTTTCTCTCTCTAAACCAATAAATAAAATTTTAAGAAATGACAAAAGTAGAAAGAACTCATCCACCATTGGGCTTGTCAGGGGCATCTGCATACACTTCTCACAACTGCCCTAACGAGCACTCCTTTCCAGCACAAGAAGACAAGGCTTCTAATCACCAACACTCTTTTAACAGGGCACAGCATCATATCCTGTAGTATTGCCATATTTTGTTTTATAACTGAAGTTGGAAGTGACATTAAATACTTAATATGAACCTGTTATTAAATATTCTTATAGAATTATTCTTTTATTAATAAAGCAGAACCACTGGTAAAGAAAAGCCCTATTTCAAATAAATTGTGACTAACTATATAATTATTTGATTTACAACAGATAATATAGGTGAACGCCCTCCATTCTTATTATGAATTCAACTTAAATGTTACTGCTATGTGCTTGACATGAAGAGTTTTGTGGCAAAGAAAACAGAGAAGGAAAAGGGAGAAATGAATGTCTGTCTTCACATCACGTCCTGGCTCACGCCCATCTGATGCTTGTCCAGGATGCGAGTTTTGAGTTGTAAGCTGCACCATTGACACCGTGTTCAAAATGACAAAGTGGTCATTCCGTCCTTCAACAGGAATCTGGGGCAGCCACAGTCAAAACCGTGAATAACAGGGTGCCATGCAGGTGTTTCTCAGGAAAAAAAGTTCTGAAACATACTATGTTTCAAGAATAACAGAATTTCTCTTATTTTGATTACCTTATTTAATCTGTTAATCAATTTGCCTAATTTAATTTCCAATTAATTGTTGCTAACTTTTACTTGAAGTATCAGGCACTGTGCCAAATGCTATACAGAAATTATCTTGGTTATTTTCACCTTGTTGAGGTTTTTGAGAATGGGTTCTATTAACATCCCCACTTTAAGGGCAAGGAAACAGGCTGAGAGGGTCACCTGTCCAAGGCTACCAAGGTGGTCAACTCTGTGAGAACCAGACTCCAGAGCCTCACACTGCTTGCTGAAGAGTTTCTTGCCTGCATTCTGTGGTTGCTGTCCATTTGGAGGATACAGCCATGACAGGAAGAATCAACTTTAGGAGAAGTTAGAAAAGTTATCAAAAGATTTCACTGCAGTAAGAGGAAAACCTTATTACCGAAACCAAGAGAAGGCGATGCCTCAAAATGTTTTGAGATAGAATCAGAAAATATTTAGCAAGCAAGGGAGGAAGGGTGATTGGGTTCTCAACCAAGAGCTAAGAGATGTAGTATATCCTTAGGATTATAAGACAGCCAGACAGAGATTCTGTTTTCATGAAGCTTCTACAGCCCACTGTACAAGACATACAAGGAAACGGACAGTTATGATGCCCTGCGAGAAGGTGGAGGGGCCTTAGGCTGGAGAGGTGTCAGGGACACCCTCCTGGAGGACATGGCATCAATGCTAAGAGCTAGAAAAGTTAAGTAGGAGAGGGAAGTCAAGGGAGAGAAGATAACATGTGCAGAGGCCTCCTGGTACAGAGAGCACAGCTCATTTGGGGAACTCAAAGTAAAAGCAATAGAACAGAACCAAAAAAAAAAATATTGTACTGAGAACATTTGAAAATACTGTCCAACCAAGGTTCTGAAGTGATCTGGAAGTCACAGGCTAAATTTCATAACGTGCAATTGGAAGACAGCATCTAAGGAAGGTGGTGGTAAGACAGAAATCTTAGTAACACAAGTGTCGCACTGCATTTTCATATTTAGAATGGCAGAGCATTCGAGTGCGAAGCAGACCGGCCCACCAGAGACAGGCAACCAGACAGATCCCAGACGTCCTACCACCAACGCAGGGGGGGGGGGGCATCAACAACTTGCTTAGCTTCCCTGGACTTCAAGTTTCTCCTTCTGAGACACAGATATAGCCACTCATCTGGCAGGGGCCAGGATGCTGGACCTGATCATTTTCTCAGGATTCTTTCAGTTTTAACATCTATGATTCTCTAACTCAGATACATGATGGCAAACAACCAGAGATGAACAACAACAATATCACTATCTTAATGAGAACCAGTAACAGTAACTAATACTGTGTATTAAGAACTGAGCAACGTGCTAGCACTTGAATTCCTTACCTCACTCAAACTTTGCCACAACCATAAGAGCAGATACTATTATTATCCCCAAACAGACAAGGAAAATGCCAACTTAGAGGAGTTACCTGCGCCAGGTCATGTAAGTAGCATTTGGTGGAGCCCGATTTCTCTTGAGGCAGCCCAGCCGCGTGTTCACGCCCCTCCCTGCAGTGTGCGCTCTAGGCCGCCTCGCTTTCATGCCCAGTTAGCAGCCATAGTCCTAGCACTATTACCCTGTATACACTGGTAATACTTAGCTCTTTCAAAGTATTTTCACATTAGCAACTTATCTTACTTTCATAATATTCTTGGAAGGTAGACAGAGTAAGCATTGTTACCCCGTTTAGAGATGAGGTGACCGAAGTTCCTGAGCGGCCCCTCCCAGGACGCGGGGATGCCCCGGGCTGGGATCCAGGTTTCCTGACCTCCACTGCTGTGCTCCAAACACAGCGAGGTACAGACTCAAAAAGCCAACACTAGAGAGCCAAACTGCAAATGTTTTCACTTAACCTTCTGTGGTTAATTAAGTTATAAAAGATGATTAATAAAAGGCTTTATTTACCTTTATAAATCAATGACTTTAGGCTAGTGATTTTTCTGAATTAAAGTTTTATTAATTATGTTCTTATAAGGTAGCACCCTTTAAATTACTGTACTGTGACAGAGAACTTAGCATTGAAATATTGTATTTTTCTATGTCAAGTTTGGGAAATCCAGGCTTTAAAAGGACTAAGATAAATTAGACATGAAAGAAAATAATAGACTCCTAACACAGCCCTCTACATCCATAACTGTATAAAAGTT
This sequence comes from Micronycteris hirsuta, assembly GCA_004026765.1. Taxonomy (NCBI): domain Eukaryota; kingdom Metazoa; phylum Chordata; class Mammalia; order Chiroptera; family Phyllostomidae; genus Micronycteris; species Micronycteris hirsuta. Next base: position 55,672 of record PVJI01000857.1, read on the forward strand.
TGCTTTCTCTAACGTGAAGTCAGTTAAACTTTATTTCACTGTACTCCTGTTAGCACACAAGTGAACCAAACAAGAACCACATCAAAATAATAGTAACAAGAACAATTAATATTGAGTACTTACTATACACTAGCCACAGTCTAAGTACTTAATAAATATTAGCTCAGTCTAATCCTTACAAAAACTTACATTATTTCAAGCCTTACCACAACCATATGTAGTAGATACTATTACTATCCCCAGACAAGAAAAAGGCAAGTTCAGAGAAATTACCTGCCCAAGGGCATACAACTAGCATTTAGTGAAGTCGGCTTTCTCATTTCTCTTATGTGTTAATAGCCCCTTTCTATGGATGAAGAAAGGTTAGGTTATTTTGCTAAAGAAAGTCAACCAACTAGAAAAGAGCTATACCCGGATCCCAAATGAAGAAGACCACTCTGAGGCCAAGCTCTTAACCACTATGCTATACTTACAGGGTCGCGCCTTTAATGAAGGGCAGATTATTAATGAGGCACATATTGATTGCATGGGGTCAGAATCCTAAATTTAGTTTATCAAAGTAAGTTACTGAAAAACTCGAGATAACCGGCAAGCAATTGAGCTGATACCCACTTGGTTAAATGAGTTAGCAGCCGTGGTCCACTAGGGGGCTACGTCAGGGTCACTTCCACCCACTGCTTCTCCCCCCAACAAGCAGCTTACAGTTCGGATGCACGTAGGTCTGACCGACTGACAACCGACCTCACACCCTCACTCTGGAGTGCTCTCCCGAAGAAAGATGAGACCCGACAGAAGAGGGGAGGCGGTCTCTATTCAGTTGCTTAACCAAGGCAGCCTCATTTTAGCCTTAATTCGGTTTATGATTTTCCTATCTATATTGCCATTGGTACTTTAAACTAATCAGAGAAAAGTTCTAGGGCTTTAAATAATAGATAAGAAACTGAATTTTTGTGTTTTTCCCCCAGAAAGTTATAAATCTAGAAAATTAAACTTCCCCAAATTTGAAAAATCTTTGGATTACAAGGAAAAGACTGCCACCAAAATAATTTTCAGATCCCAGGAAAGTCTAAAATGAAACATTCTTAAGACATGGTAATAAGGGATAACAGCAAAACTGAAATGACTAGAAACTTGAAGACTTACACATTTTTAAAAAACTAATTATGTAGCAAACAATTTTTCAACTTAGGTAGCAAACAGGAGAATCAGAAAATGAAGTCAGATTCCTTTACCATCAGAGACTGCTTGGCAGAAACAACAAATGCTACAAGGTCAGTGAAAGCTGATTTCTGATGTTACTGAAGCAACACGAGGAGGCGAGCTGAAGCTGTGACTTACAAGTTAGGTTTTAACCAGTAGAACTGTAAGGGAGCCCCTTGTCAGAGAAGCAGCTCGTCTAATAAGGAATCTCCTCCCTCACTCCCTCGCTTTTCCTGATGCTTAAGTGTAACAGGAAAATTAAATTAAATGTGTATTTGATACTTTGATACAGAAAATGCAAAGTTTCATATATCCATAAATATACAAAACTCGTTTGCAATTATCTTTACTGCAATTTATTCTAATCATCTTGTACTAAAGTGGTAAAAAAAATAAAGACTAAAGTTCAAATTTTTGATTTAATAAACTGCAATCATTACTGTTAGTAAGACCTCAAACTGAAACTAGTACTGGCATTTTTCCCTTTACTGCTGTTTAAAAACAAAGAGAAAAAACTTGGACCTGAAAACAAACCTTAAGCCAACCTTTTCCATCTCATAGCACATATGAACTAATCACTAAAATCCTGTGGACACCAAAAAATACATGTTTTGCCAATCTGACCAAAAAAAAACCCCACATATAATTGTGATTCATTCACAAAGGACAGCGACTGCTGTGTTGGCTGATGTCATTTTTTTTTTTTTTTTTTTTTAGGGAAAAGAGGTCAATGCCCCTGATTACTCAGTCAGGTACTGCGTGTTTTAAAAATTCTTGTGGCACACTGGTTGAAAATCACTGCCTTAAGCCAGTGCCCTTACTTCTAGGCTCCAACTCTGATGTTAATTGTTTTTACAGGGCTATTACATTGTTTAAAAATCACAGGCCTTCTTTTTTCCCTGGCAAATGTTGCTCACATTATATGACATGACAGCGTAACATTACAGACATCAGACACTGGCTCCTTGGGAAATCTATTTTACTACACATAGAATTGGAGATCGCCAGGAGCTATTTAGGTACGAACTTTTTCTACCTAAAGATTTCAGCCTAAAAAGGCGACCTCTTCCCGCTAATCAAGAATACACAATCACATTTCCATTGTAAAAACTTAGGCCAAACTAAACACAGAGGAGTATTATTTGGTAAAATGAGTGATATTTTCAGGCAGGTAATAATAGCTCTGTCAAATCTACGCTACTAAAATAAGTTTTCACGCAAACCCTCAAAAAGCCGGAAACAGCTTTGCTGTGTAGAGGACAAAGTCCAAATACCCCCAGTCGGCAAATACCGCTCTCTAGCCTGTGCCAACCCGCCTTTCCAGGCAGAGCTCTCAGCCCTTAAGCACCCATTCCAGTGTCAGCTTTCGATCGCTGTCCTCTGGCCAGCTTACCTGAATTCCTATCCGCTCGTCTTTTTAGTCTGAGTCCTGACCGTCAAAACACAGGTAACCTGACAGAGTTACCCCACCCACAGTTCTTCAGGATTCAGCCCAAACCTCAGGGCCTCCACAGGTCTAAAACTTTTTCCAGCACATAGCTATGAAGGTGGATTATCTATTGATTTTACATCAGCTCACCTTTCTGGCAGCATACTTTGGAGCCTCACTTATAAAGATTTGTAATGTGACTTCTAACGAAACTACTAAAAATGCTCACCGACACTAAACTACAACATTCAGTGAGTGACTCCAAGCCAGGGCAGTGACGTTTCAAGGTCCTGTAATGCTGTTGTAATAAGCTGACTGAACAATCAGATGAACTGGTACAGCTTATTTCAGCCTTATGGTTTTCAGATTACATACAATACACGCACGTTCACCTACTTGCAAAAATTTATTTGTTACTCCAAAACCAACACTCACAGTGCTATCTGGGCCATCTGAATAAGCACCACCCTGCTGTAGCTCTCGTACTGTGAACAGCGTCCTGTCCATGGGATGTTTAGTACCGTGTTTTCTTCCCATTTTTGTGCTGTCTGTGGGTGATTTCCCTGGCAGTGCTGACGTGCTTAGTGCTCCTGAGCACAGGAAGGCTGTGATGTGCATCAAGGAGGAAGGATGTGCAGCAGATAAGCTTTGATCAGACACATGTACATACCATGAGTTCAATGTTAATGAATCAACAATATGTATTAAATAAGGTATCTTTAAATAGAAACAAACATAAAATAAGGTCACATACTGATAGACTGGCAAAAATATTGTGGCCAGAGGCTTGTGGGTACCTAACCCTGTTCCATTCTTAGCTCATAGCTTTTGCAGGGCCAGGTTTGGTGTATGGGCTGTAGCTTGACAGCCCCTGATGTGGATCTAGATGCGTTATCCACACCCACCCACGTCCGCGTCCATTATGCATAACCAGACATCTACCCATCAGTATGTCCCCCACTGGTCACGTCTTCATGCAACAGAGACTGTTATATAGCTCTGCTTTTTGTCAGAATATTAATTTTCTTTATAAAAAAGAATCTACGGGCTCAATTTTAAAATTTTATATAAATGTAGAAAGATAATGAGTCTTAATATATTTATAAACATTTTCCCACAAAGGCTCCTTTGGATTATTGGCAAAGGAAAATACCCAAATAATTACTTTTCTCTCCATGCATGCCATCCTAGAGAAAATTTATAAAAATTCCTAATTATTGCTGAGTAACGTGTGATAAAACTGAAGAGGGTGGCTGGGGGAAGAAGCCTCCTCTGGTGCACCGTTTTCTCTTCTTAGCCTTCCCAGCCCCGGAGAAAGGATGGGAGGGTCTAAGATGATCATGCTGTCTTTTTGTGGGGGTGGTGGGTAAAAACGGGGGCACCGTCTTCCTTCGCTGCTCTGCTGTACGGAAACCACTGACAGTGTTTTCCTCACAACACCGTTTGAGGATGGCTGTTCCTTCTGTAACCGCTTAAGTCTGAGAGATTTCAGTCCCTGAAGTGGGATTCGCAGCCCCTCCCCTCTGCTCTGCCATTGCTGCTACTCTCTTCACCACGGCTCCGCCACCCCTCCTGTTTGACACGTGAGGTGGAATAGGCTTCTCATTCCATCTCCTAAATTTTGCTACCATTTATCCTTTCAGAGGACATCACCCCTTCTTGTAGGTCTACCTTGGAACCTGGCTGTCTTCCTCCCCAGCCTGTCACCCCCCACTACCCACTGCTTGATGGTTCTATCCACATGCAGGCCTCAGTTTTTTTGCTTCAGTTATCCTGGTCCAAAACACAGTATTTCCTAAACAGCTCTCCTTCCACGTCCTAGCCCACTCCTTTTCTACATCTCTCAGAGTCTTATTTCATTGCCTTCAGACCTCCTCCATTTTCCTGCTTGCTTTTTCATTAACTGATACATTTAACAAATATTTATCGAGCATCTCTCATGTACCAGGCAGTGGGGTATATACCACAGTGAAAAATGCACACGTGGCCTCGTGGAACTTTTAGACCACTGGGGGACACAGGCAAATGAGCAAACCAGGGGCAACACAGCAAGAAAACTGCTGGGATAGGGGAAGGCCCGGTGCTGCGATGGTGCTGAGGAGGGACATCTAATCTGGACGAGACTAGTTTGAGGATGTGATGTTTTCACTTGGTTTGGCTACCCACGAAGAGTTGGCTACACAAGTAGAAAGGATATGGGCGTTAGAGGTGGGGTGAAGAATAAGGAACCACATTATGCAAAGAAATAGGGAAGTAAAAGCAGTTTGTAAAGGTTACGACATAAAGGCTTACCAGATCATAAGAGCCCTGATAAGTCGTAGTAAGCCGTTACACTGTCCCGCGGCAGTGAGGACCCTAAGGCATTACAAACGGAATGACCAGACGAACACCTGCGTGTTTAAAAGCTCCAGCTGCAGTGCAGAGTACAGCCTGCAGGTGACAAGAGAGCCAGTCAAGATGATGATGCTACGAGGGTACAGCAGCCTGAACTTAAGGCTAAAGAAGAGAAAACAGTCAGAAGTAGGTGGGTTTGTTAAGTATTCAGTTAGTCAAATCTGTGAGGCTTGATGACTGAAATATGGGGACAGAGGGGAAAAGGGTAATTGAAAATTATGTCCAGATTTCTACATTGGGGAATGAGACTGACAAAGTACCGTACATCTGCTGAGACAGGGAATGTAGGAGCAAGAGGAAGCATAGGGTGGAATAAGCTGATAGACTGTACTGGACATGCTGAGTTAGAGAGGCCTGTAACTCACCCGACAGAAGAGAGTCACTAGGTAGTTGGAAATACAGCAGTTCTGAGACGGCTCCGGGAGGGGAGCTCACACGGCATGGGTCTGCCGGACAAAAGGATGATTCACATCCCAAGTGGGATGGAGCAAGATTTCATCATGCCACTCACAACGACATGCAAGTTACAGCTTATGAATTTATTTCTGGAATTTTCCATTTCTTATTTTTGGACTGGGGTTGACAATGGGAAACTGAAACCACAGAAAGCGAAACTGCAGATAAGTGGGGACTGCTCTGAGGGTCAGGAGGTCAAGAGAATGCGTCTGAGCTGGAGATACAGAGAAGACGGTATCCACTGCACATGGACGGCAGGCAACCGAAGCAACAGAAGAGGGTAAGATGACGCAAGGAGAAGGAAGAATGAGGAGGTGGCCTAGGACAGAGCTCTGAGCAGCTACAGAAGGAAGAGGAACTTGCAAAGAAGAGGCCAGAGAGGTAGAAGGAGGAAAACTAGAAGAAGTATTGTGTTACAAAAACCATAGGAAGAAGCCCTTACACATAGGATCCTAGTGTCTGGCACAGGGTGGTGCACAGCAGGTCACTGGAATGTGTCCACTGAACTTAACAACAAGAAAGTGATTGGTAACTCTGGAAAGATGTCACTGGGGTGTGGAGAGAAACCAGTGATTCTCCAGGGTCAGCTGCCTCCTCCTGCCCGCAGCGGCCCGGCCCCCCACACCTGCCCCCGTGCTTCCTTCTCCACGCCACCCCTCGCTGCAGGTCATGCTTCAGTTGCCCGATCTGCACGAATGGCTCGTATCACAACTGCCAGAGTAATTTTTCTAAGACACAGCTCACAAATCGATCCTGGCTCCGGTGCATAATGGCTCTCGATGGTCTTCAGAATAAAAACCTGAAGTCCTTAGCGTGACACACAATGGGTTCTGTTATCTGGTCCCAATATACATATTCGGCTGTTTCCCCACATTCCAAACATCCACCTCCACACACTGGACTTTGTAAAAAAAAAAAAAAAAAAAAAAAAAAGGCTGATCTTAAAAACTTATTTTAAACATTTAAAAAGTCAAGATTTTCATCATGGGCACCTAGGTGAGAACAATTTCTTCTATTTTTTAAAAAAGGATGGACCCAGGGCTCTCTTCATTTAACCCAACACGGCGAACGAAAAACGTCAGACAGCAGAACTGACACACCACACAGACACTCCCTGTGGAGTTCTGGCGTGAAACCCATGACTCCAGGAGAAGGGAAAATTGTGTTTTTTAACATTTAATAATGCATTTTATAAATACTAATCTGTTATATTAGAAAACTTTCCACCCTATTATCAGTTCACTCATTTATCACATTCTCAGCTGAGTAAAACAACAAAAGAGAAAAAGGCATAGTGGCTTTCTTTTGAAAGCTTCTCTCCTACCAATCTTGCAGGAGCTGCCTGATGATTTCCAACTGGAAGACGGCAGTTTGTACAAACTGCACTAAACCAGCAGGAGTTAGAGCTTTCTAGTTATACCACACGCTTATTAGGAAATAATTATATGGGTTAAAAGCCATTTAAGACGTCCAGACCAATTTTAATCCAAATAAATCAGGGAGGCCCGCGGCACGTCTAAGGCAGTGCTGAAGATGACCTAACAAGTTAAACAAGTTTTCTTATGTAATTTTAGGCATAGCTGAACCCCTGACAACATTCCCATTCTCTTAATTTTGTTTTCCTTTGTAGCTTCCTAAGACTTTGCACAATCACACACGCAGGCAAGCATGTGGACAAGGCCCCACACACCAAGTACAGTGCAGTGATAATGAAATACGCTTAGCAAAGCTGCTCCCCTTTGATAACTTACTCTGCCTGCCATGGTACTGTATTATAGCACATGGCGAATGCAGTAAATGACACACAACTGCATGTGTTTGTATGTAAAGACATATAAATGATAATATAAATGAGATGATCCTAGGATCAGTCATCAGAGGACTACTGTGCACTTTCTACATCCTATATCCCAAGCAAATAATAGTTATAAAAAAAATCTCCTTAGTGAGAATGGCACAGTGAAAACTTACCATTGTAAAGTCAAAATTTGGATTCATGAATTGTTTATCCTAGGCAGCATGGTTTATAGAGTAACACTATGAAGTCTGTCACCGTTCTATAATTATAATTTAGCATGTTCTCAATTAGAGAAAAAACCATTTTCAGTCATATTGCTTAAAATCTCAATATCTTCTATAATATACGTTTCTTCTCTTTTTTACATGCTGGGTTTATTTTCCAGCCACAAAATATTAATATTTAAATGTGATAGAGAACCCCTAAAATGGCCACAGCTATTATGCTACCAATGGTTCTCGGAAGAAGTATCAGAAGCATTTGGAAGGCTTTCTCAAATACAGATTTCCAATCTCAAACCCCCCAAATTTTGATTTGGTAATATGATGTGCAGCCTAAGAATTTCCCAGGTCATTCTGACCTGGTGATTAGCTACGGAATACAATTTTTACTCATCATAGTCTTTTTGTGGCAATTAGAGGTGAAAACGCATAATTTATGTTACATATACATGGGGCACAAAATCAAAATAATTTATATTTGGTGCCTCTGCCATTACTAATTGTTTAGTTGAATTCAAATCAAGATGAATGTCTTGAATGAATTTTTTTTGGGGGGGCGGTAAACAGCCATGGATATTTTTTAGAACTAACAACCAATTTCTTAGTATTATTTGCATCATCAACGATCCCAATTTTTAGCTCATTGCTATAACTTAAAATAAAGCATTGCTGTATGAAATGGCAAATGCTAATCCCAGTTTTAACTTGCTTTTCTAGTTTTCAAGAAGAAAGGAATTTCGTTATTATTTGAGTTCTTAAACACTGGTAACAACAGAGACGTTCAAACCTAAACTTTCCAGGTTTTTCTGTGTGCAGTGTAGACACACCACAGACTTACTGAGTTTCATGAATGGGTTTTAGCTGGGTCTAGGAAGTTCTTCAATTATAATATTAAAGCACTGTAAGTATATGTGTTTCACGCATTTTTTTCTTGGGAAGAGTGTCAATTACTGTTATCAGAAGAGGTTTATGGACCAAGAAAATGTAAAAACACTGATTCAGGGAGCTGAATTGAAGGCTCACTAAAATATTTACATTGTATGAAAATAATTAAACAATTATTTTCATTTTTAACAAAGAAAGATAGGTGGGCTATCTAAAATCGAATATCCTGGTTCCAGCTTGCAGTTTCACTAGTTTTAAAACTCAATGAAAATACAAGCTTTTAAAAGACTTAATAAAGGGAAACATATGCTAATTCAATAAATATCTTTTTCGCCCAATGAAAACTTACTAATTTGTTTTAATAACCTAATTTTATATTATGCAGTTAAACTCTACCATGAAAGGCTTTCAGATATGGAAAAGATTTTAAAGTGTTTAAAGGTAAATAATATAAACATTACTATATGCTTAAGTGATAGTTTTAAGTATATAAGGCTTTATTGTAAAGAAAAAATTCTTCTTAGATTTTAATGTTTTGATTTTTAAAATAAATTTTAATTTGGATAGAATTCCCTTCGTAAATTAACAAGTAAATAAAAATATGCAAAAATCTTTTAGAAGCCTTCCAATTAGTAATTTGATTCCATAAAACTGTTCTAATCTTAATGTAAAAAAATCTAAGCACAACCATTTTTTGAGTTGTGGGTACGATATAACAGAATATTCAGTAACACCATTAGGTCTTGTCTGGGTTTCTCAGTAAAAAATTGTTCAGGATTCAGCAGCCTCCACTTTTCATGCATGGAGGACACTCAACCGCCTTAGGTGCTTAAATGATTCACCAGCTCCAAACAAGTGCTTTGGGCATAATACATCCTTAGAGAAAAAAGTAAGCTCTCTTCCTCTTTTTTAAGTATTTTTTATGGGGGGTGGGGAGGTTTATCTTAAAATAGTGTTGAACAGTAAGTTAAATACTTTGAAAGTAGGTCAGAGAAACTCCGAAATATAATCCCCAATAAATCAGACAGGGTGAGGGCAAACCAATTTGAAAAATTCCTTTAAATGATTAAAACTTCCTTTTAAAAAGTTGTCATTTTGTGAGAGACATTCAGATCCAGTGAAACAGTACTAACAATTTCCAGGAGACTCCTAAAAGATCTTGCAAGCCCTGAAAGACCTTACAAGGTACTTAATAAATTAGTATGATTGTGCCTTTTTCCCATGTTTAAGAAAGCGGAAATGAACAAGTTAAAAGGCATTTTCCTAACCCTGACTGCAAATCACAAGCTTGACGCTGCCGGACGCCAGCTGGCACGGTGCCCATTTACAGTAAGTTGTTTACTCCCTGCCTACCAATCACACCACAGAGCAGGAATGCCTACAGACGTAGTCAGACTGTCTTTTCAGGACAGAGCAACAGAGAAGGAGGGATTTATAAGCTTGATCAAATTCTCAGAGGTATTATTTTTAATACTGCTCCAAAATATTCCAATCCAGTTTCCATAATCTCAGCATTTTTAAGTCAAACAATTGCCCTTTAATAGACAATCTTAAAATAACAGCTTATCAGTGGAACGGGTGGTATTCTCTAGTCATTTTCAGTACCTTTTTAATACAACTTTTAAAGGCCACAATATCTATCTTAAAACGGATCTGAACTTAATCAGACTGAAACCTTTAAATAGGCAATAGTTAGCATAAAGGCAGAAGAAGAAGAAATGGAAAGTCCAGAGAAGGAGTAGAAAACAGGAAAAATGAACTCTGATTATTGTGAGAAGTGGATAAGGAAAACACAAGGACTCAAAAAAGTGATTCCTGGTTTGCCCTTGAAATCAGGTTTGCTACTTGGCCCTTGGCGAGCCTCTCTGCACCCCCACCGGCCAGTTCAGGGATAACTGGGTAACAGAAGCAAACTTGCTTCTCTTGGAGCAAACTTGTCTGCGATAGCTATTCTCCAGATGCCTTCCCAAGGTTACACGCCATCACCGGCATCACGGACAAAGGGAACGTCTCAGGCTCTATCACCATCAGCGTAACCACAGAATCAAGTCAACAAGCATTCTGAAAACTCCCCAGATCAAAAAACCCTAGGAACCAAGAAATACTTTTTAAGCCACATGTCTGTGACAAAACAATTAACCACCACAGGAATGAGAGCGATACCTTCACCAGCCTCTGGAAAGAGGGAGCTGATGACACCACAGAAACACCCAAAGCTGGCTGCTCTAACAGGGGCAGAAGCATGCTTGTGTGGGATGTGGCTTCTCTGGCTTCTGCCTGCTACAGGGCAAAAGTAGGGTGACAGTTCCAGTGTGACGTTCTTTTGAGCTAATCAAGCTACCGTAATAATCATAGCCTTCATGTCTTTTCCCATACAAAGAACTGTAAACCTGCTTTTTCCCACCCCATGTGCTTCTTGAGCCAATTTTGCAGTGGGTTCTAGAGACCTCTTTTTTTTTAACTATTACAGTACCCTAAATAAATCATTTCATGACAGCCGTTTTCTAGCATCTCAAGCAAAAACCCAAGGCCAAAAGGCTGAACAAATCGTTTTAGCAACAATATAGGATTATTTAGACCTTCAGAGCTAGTCTGGATTTTTTGTTTTGTTTTGTTTTTCCTCTGTGTTTTAAATCCACTATGCCCAATATTTTTGGAGTATTAGTCCCTGCAACTTTTGGTCTTATAATAATGTTTCTTCTACTATGTCTTTTACCTTTTTGTGCTTCTCATAATTTCCATTTCTTCAAAAAAAAGTGTGCCAATTCTATTAAATAACTCATGAAATTATCCTATATTCCTTTCTAAAATGTGGGGGGTGGGGGGAGAGTTCAGTGTTAATGATCAGCATACTTAAGTCAATTTGCTTTTTTAGGAGCCCCAATAAGAAAGAATAGACCCAGACAGCACTGGGACCAGCACAGAGCACACTGCACGTGCTGCTTCTGAGAGCTCATTAGGATGTGAGGTCTACAGACTTTAATCAGCAGGCAAATAAGTAAAACCAAATGATATCTTTGTTTTTATAGTTAGTACCTAGAAAGGTGCCAGATTCATGACCTTGGAAATCATATAATTTATAAACAGGATTTCAAAATAATGCTGAGGAAGTGGTACTACCTTACTTCTTCAGTCATTTCTAAATCAAAAGGGCTAAAAATCATCAACTATTCATTAAATAGATTGAAAGTTTTAGTTTCTATATGTAACGTATTCCCAATACATTTGCTACAGGAAAGCAAGGTGGTTTGTCAACACAACCATCAATAGCTCGATGCTAAGATTATACATAATATCAACAAAGAAAATTAAAATTTAATAGGGTGGTAAAGATAATTATTATGGAATAGTTCTATTTCTCAGATAAATTTCTAATGTTCACTTTCCCTTTCAATTTTAACCAATGAAAGGGACAGGAACAAAAAGCACTGTTTTGTTAGCCTAACAAAACTTTATTCCATACAAAACTGAGCATCACAGCATGAGAAAGCAAGAAACTGAACAAAATCAAAAGAGGCTCATTTTACCTATTAAGTGAAAAATAATTCTCTAATTAAGACATTTAAAAAGAACTGTGTCATCTCCAGCTTATAGCTGAAATCACGGAAGGGCAGTTTAGGCTGAGAGCATTCTCTGCAAGTGGGGGATACCATGCTCCCCTTTTCCTCTTCGCCTCCCCCATTACCCTTTGGAAAAGTTTTTCAGAGTACTATCCACAAAATAGTACAAAAACATTTCTAACACACAATAAAAAAGAAAATATTGTGATAACGTATTATTAGTTGTCCTCAGTGGGGGGAGGGGAACTCATGCCTTCATTATTTTATTCTAATTTACTTGTCTCCTATTTTAAGGTGGTCCATCTATGCCTCATACACCTTCCCTGTTCCTCACCTTCCCTTACACGCTTGTTAGACCTCTAGGTCTAAAACTAATTCTGAAATTTTGGTTTAACAGAAAAACCTGAGGTAAACAAGAAAAAACGTAAGCAGTATTTTCTTGAACAAGTGTCTGTCAGCCCAGCAAAATGACCAGTTCTTTCACCTGAGAACAGCCAGGTTCAGACGGCCACTGTGCGCTACTGGACGGGAATGTACCATCAGTAAGGCAGGGTCAGGCTGAATGGGCCGCAAGGAAGCCCAGGGAGAGAGTGCTTCTCTCACACCCTTTTTATCAGGAGCTCTCCTCATTCCCCACCCCAGAAAACAAAACGTTCGTATCACTGTAAGTTCTGTTTTTTATTCATCCTTTCAAATGTTTTGCCACCCAGACATTATTATTTAACATTTAGTATGGAGAGGACTGCCCAGCAAAGATGCCCAGCAGGACATGAGAAAGGAAGACAGACCCTGGGACATCTGCATTAACAGCAAGTATCCCACACGAGCAAATGATTTAATTCTGAAGAGGGATAGCCTTAATGCCATTTTGCTCGCAAGTCATAAATACGATAGCATCCTTCGAACACTTCAGCCATTACAACCATTTAATATCTGGTACCATTAAATATGCATGGAAGGAAGTCTACTGTAAATGTTAGCAAAGAATTCTGAACGGAAGAGCCTCCTGTTTTCTTTGCCTGTAGTTTTAACACGCTCTAATCCATTTCTCCTAAAATAAGTTTCAAGTTTTAAAAGATTAAACTTCACGCAGAACATAAAACAGCACTCAAATTCATAACATTAATTTGTATAGAAAGCACTCAGGGAGATCAGTGAGGCTGTTTTGATAAAACCGGTAAAACTGAAATGTAATGTCTCTCTTACCATTAAACTTTGTATTTAAACAGTTTGGAAACCACTGTCCTAAAACCTCACTTTGTCACCATGATCAGCCCCAACCATCCAAACTCACCCAAACCTTCTCCTCCTCGTACAGACGAAGCCCACAGCCCAGGAAGGCCCCAGAACCTGAGCCGGCGTCTCTCTCCCAGTTTCCTGTACGAGCTCCCCTCCCGGGTCAGCACGTCTTCTCTATGCCCCTCAATAAGCCAATGTTATTCACTTACCCATTTTAAAATGGCTTTTTAAAAGATTTCTGTTTATTTACTGTTAGAGAAAGGGGAAGGGAGGGAGACAGAGAGGGAGAGAAACACTGGTAGGCAGCCTGCAACTCAGGCATGTGCCCTGATCTGGAACCAAACCAGTGACCCTTTGGTTCCGTAGGCCGGGGCTCAATCCCTGAGCCACGCCAGACAAGCCTAAAAGAATACATGTTGAGTGACTATAATGAGTCTCTAGATTTCTGCTTATTCTGCCCATTACTGCCTTAGAACCTTCCTCAACAAAAGCTTTCTCCTCTTACTTCCCAAAGCACTCAATGACTTCTGACACTCGTGAATCCTGAAGTGACTGCCTTTATTAATAAATGGGCCACATGGCATATAGTCAAGACTGCTAATAGAGAATGTACATAATTGTTCCCTCAGCTTGGATTTTTAAAAATCAAGCTTTTATTTCTAGTGAAGAAAATGAAATCCACACCTGAATTTAAAAAACGAAGATTTGAATCTCATGTATTTTATAGAAAAAGCTTACATGAATACATACAGTTTAATTTAAATGGTATTTGTGGCTTCGGCTTGCCCTGTTGAATAATTAAAAATTTAAAAGTGATGATTTGGTGCACAGAAAGAGTACGAGGTTGGAAAAGAAAAGCCAAAATTTCCACACACACACAAGTGAATAATTATCCAAAGTGTTTTCATAGCACAATATTTGATCCAAATTTTTTAAATATACTCAATGTATGACTTTAATCTCTACCAATATTTATAAACTTAGTAATAACTACCTCTAGTGACTTGTATATGATTCACTTTTGAAAGGTGTGTAAGTTCTTTCTCTGCTACTTTTTGTATTATCAATCTTTTTTTTTTATTTAAGTCATAAAAGATGGCTTCATTTCAGAAAGACCTTGAGTCAGCTTTAAGAGATGTAAAATTCGGGATGGTAACGTAAAAGAGAATGAAGTTTTCAAGCTGATTAATTGTATTTCTGTGGGAGTAGCTTACTAGATCACTGTTAAATTATTTAGAACACAAAATATACCCCATGCCCTCAGACTTCTATCCTTGTTTGCTGATTAACTTAAGCTTAGTCTAAAATTTTCTACTGCCACATAAAAGAAAGGGTACCAGCATGAAAATAAATAAATATGGTGTTTAATCACAGATATGCCAAAATTGGTACCAGGAACTGTCCTGCCTATGATATTTCATGAAGCATCAATGACACTGCTTCACTTGCTGGCGTTTCTATTATCTCATGGAGGGACCCTGGAAAGCAACTGATAAACAGCAAGCAGAGTGACTTCCAAGTTAGACATGTGTAAGCTCTATGTAGGTTGTCTCTACTATAAACTCACAGCTACTGCTGCAGGGGACCTAAAAAGGTTTTTTTTAGTCTATCCAGTGAAAAATAGAAACAAACAAAACACACAGAAGCTACATAATACTGAATATAACTTTAAATAAAGAAAGTATCCCACAGAGGAACAGGGCTGAGGAATATCACGTTGTAGGACAATTTTGGATGGAGCGTTTTCCTTCCAGCAACGGCGAGTCTGCTAAATATTTATAGTTTGAAAACAGTTTAGAGCTGTGTTCCTAAACTAGGCAGTAACTCTCTTTTTTATTGTTAAGATTAAACTAGTTTTATTTAATAGAAGCAAGAAACACTGCTAAGTGGCAGAAGACAAAACAGGCAGCAGCAATTCTATAAAGTGTTATATTTTAATTGAATTATAATAGGAAAAGAAATAAAAAATAAGTTAATTGGCTGGCATTGTCTATAAATTATTTCCTAGACAATAAGAGTCTTGATTCATGGATAAATACAGGCATTGCCTGCTTCCATACACAATGCATTCTTAAAATCATTTGTGATAAGTGAAAAAATTTACATTTTGTAAGGGGAGTAGGTAGAGAGGTAGGAAAATATTCTATTCTAAGAGGGTTAAGATATCCTACAGAATCCCTATTTGTGCTTCATTTCAAAGACACAATATTCAGTGATATATTTCCATACTTCACACATATTCTGATCCCCCCCCCCCCGCCTTTATTATTGAACCGTCTACCTGATGAAGGGTAAGGAACACAGAGGTAAAGCCAAAGAGTCCTGTTTGGTGCATACTCACAATTTCTGTTGCTGTCCTAATTTTTCATTAATATAGAAACCAACATTTTTATCCTTAGATCAGTTATCGTAAGTTTTCTATTTTCGATTAATTTCTTTAAAACAACAAAGCCCTGACAGGCACAGCTCAGTTGGTTGAGTGTCATCCCATAGAGCAAAGGGTCGCCAGTTCAATTCCAGGTCAGGGCCTGCGTTGTGGGCCCAGTCCCCAGTTGGGGGCATGAGAGAGACGACTTCCTGATGTTTGTCTCTCACATCGATGTTTCTCTCCCTCTCTTCCTCCCTCCCTTCCCCTTTCTCTAAAAATAAATAAGTAAAATCTTTAAAATAACATTAAAATACAATATAGCATGGCATTTTAAATCAGTTTTTAAAACCCTAGAACTTTTCAAAAAAAAAAAAAAGCTTCACTATAAACAAGGTATGGGATAAGAGCTGGGTAGGTTTCTCTGCTTGAGCCCAACACTGTGAGTCCCCTTAAGGGGGGGGGGGTCTCAGAGTCTCAGAGCCTGTGGGATGCACCAAATGTGCATAATGGGAGTAACAGGAGGAGGGAGAGAAGAAAACCTCCAAAATATTTAAACAAATAATGATCAAAAATATGCCAAATTGAAAAAGTATATATGCCAAATTTGATGGAAAACATTCAAGAAGCCCAATAAATTTCAATAGGATAGATTCAAAAGGATTCACAACTATACACATCATAGACAACCTATGAAAAGCTAAAGACAGAGAGAAGTAACTCACTGTGTACAAGTGATTTTTAATAAGACAGTTGATTCCCCATCAGAAACTACGCAGGGGCAGACCAAAAGATAGGAGAATGACATATTCAAAGTGCTGTAAGAATTATATGTCAACCAAGAGTTCCACATGTGGCAACACAATCCTTCAATAATGAAGGAGAAATTAACACATTCCTAGGTAAGAGACACTGAGGCTGCTGGTCCCCAGCAGACCTGCCCTCCCATGAATGCTGATGGGAGTCCTTCAGACTGGAACGAAAGGACACTGGGCAGTGACTCCGCGGGAAGAAATGAAGAACAGCAGGAAAGATAACTACGTAAGTAAATGCACAAGACAGTACAAATGTATCTTTGTTTGCAACTTCCTTTTTCTTCCTATCTGATTCAAAACACAACTGCATAAGCAAGCATTATCAAGCTAGGTAGACAGGCACGCAATGTATACAAAGAAAATCTGTAACAGTAACAGTGTAAAGGGGAAGGAGCAGAGGTATATAGAGACAATGTTTATGTACACTAGTGAAATTAAATTGGTATTAACTCAAACTAGAACATCATTACTAATTAAGATGTTAATATAATCTCCAGGGAAGCTAATATGAAAAGAACTAAAAAAAAGTAAAAGAAATGACAATGGAATTAAAATGGTCACACCACAAAATATTTCATACAAAAGAAGGTAGTAATGGAGGAAATGAGGAACAAAAAAGACAAGACATAAAGAAAAAAAGAGCAAAATATCAAGTCCTGCTTATCGATATTACATTAAATATCAATAGATAAAACTCTAATTAAAAAACAGAGATTGGCAGAATGAATTAAACAAACATGATCCAACTTTACGCTAAGAGACTCACCTCAGATTGAAAGACAAAAATAGATTGAAAGTAAAATCATACAAAAAGATATCCTATGCAAAGAATATACCATAGCACTACAATGGATATACTAATATCAGACAAGAGTGACTACAAAAAAGATTACTCCCAGTGACAAAGGAGGACATTGTGGAGTGATAAAATAGTGAATAAGAGATATGAACATACATGCACCTAACAACAGAGCCCCAAAATATACAAAGCAAAACAGAATTAAAGAGAGAAATAAGCAATCTAATAATACTAGTTGGAGACTTGAATACCCCACTTTCAGTAACAAAACAACTTGACAATATCAGTAAGAAAACAGGAGACTTGAACACCATTATTTAGCACCAACAATATCTAAGAAACATCTATGCAACATTACACCCAGCAAAAGAAGAATACTTGTTTTTCTCAAGTGCACATGGGACATTTTTTTAGGATAGACTATACATTAGGCCATGAAACAAGTCAAATACATTTAAAAGGTTGAAATCATACAAAGTATGTTCTCTGACTACATGGAATGAAGTTAGAAATGAATAAACAGAAGGAAATCTGAAAATTCACAATAGAAAATAACATATGCCTGAATAACCAATTGGTTAAAGAAAAACATCAAAAGGGAGATTAGAAAATAAGTTAAGACAAATGAAAACAAAAATACAAAATACCCAAATTTATGGGATGCAGTGAAAGCAGTGCTAAAAGGAAAATTTATAGCTGTAAATATCTACCTTATATAGAAGAATGCAAATCAATAACCTTGTCTTCCACCTAATGAAACAAGAAGAAAAGCAAATAAATTCAAAACAAGCATAAGAAAATAAATAACAAATACCAGAGTGGAAATAAATGAAATAGAAAATAGAAAAACAATAGAGAAAATCATTAAAACCAAAAGTTGCTCCATTAAAAAGCAAAATAACTTTAGCCAGATTGACTAAGAAAAAAAAGATCTAACTTACTAGAATCAGAAATGAAAGCCTGAACATTACCACCGACCTTACAGAAACAAAATGATTTTAAAGGACTACAACAACTGTACACCAATCAGCTAGATAACCTAGATGAGACGCGCACATTCCTAGAAACCTCTAACAAGTAGAGACATCCATTCAGTAATCAAAAAATTTTAAACAAAGTCTAAACAGCATAACTGGTGAATTCTACCAAATGTTTCAAGACGAATTAACAATAGTCCTTTCCAAACTCTTCCAAAAAAAAACAGGAGAGAAAGGAAACACTACCTAACGCAGTCTGAGGCCAGTGCTACCCTGGTATCTAAGCCAGACAAAAATATCACAATAAAACTATAGACCACTATCCCTTATGAAGAAAAATGTAAAAGTACTCAACAAAATATTGGCAAACTGAACCTAGAAGCATTCAAAAACAATGATAAGCTATGACCTGTAATTCCAGGGACACAAGGTGAGTTCAACACATGAAATCAATTAACATAAAAACTGTATCAAAACAATGAAAGGTAAAAAGCACATGATCATCTCAATAGATGGAGAAAAGGCGTTTGACAAAATCCAATATCCTTTCATGATAAAAACACTCAACAATTTAGAGAAAAAGGGAACTTTCTCAATCTGATAAAGAATATCTATGAAAAAACCCACAGCTAAAACACACTTACACTGAAAAATTCCCCCCTAAGATCAGGACCAGTTCAAGCATGCCCGCTCTCAGCACTGCTAATCGACATTATACTGAATATCCTAGCTAGGGAAATTAGGCAGAAAACAGAATAAAAAAGCATCCAAATTGGAAAGGAAGAAGTAAAACTGTATTTCCAGATGACAAGATCTTATGTATAGAAAATCACAAAGAACCTACCTAAAAAACCCTTTAGAGCTAATGAATGAGTTCAGCAGTTGCAGGATACAAAATCAACATATAAAAATCAGTTAAATTATTATACAGTAGCAATAAACAACCCGAAAATGAAATTATTAAGGAAACAAATTTACAGTAGCTTCAAAAAGATTTAAACACACCACTGGTGGGCTGGAAAATGGCACAGCCACCGCACAAACCGTTTGGCAGTTCCTCGGAAGGGTCACTGCGTGAACGGGTAATTCCCCTCATAGGTGGCTATGAAAGAGATATGAAAAGCAGGCCCACACAAAAACTTGTACTGCAGTCTCCCCTTATTTGGTTCTGCTTTCCACGGTTCTGGTTACCCGCGATCAACCACAGAACAAAATCATTAGATGAAAAATTCCAGAGATAAACATTTCATAAGTTTTAAATTACACGCCTTTTGAGGAGTGTCATGAAATCCCCCAGGGTCCCGTTTTGTCCCACCTGGGACACGAATCATGCCTTTGCCCAGCGCACCCATGCTGTACCAGCTCCTCGCCCATTAGTCACTTAGCAGCCGTCTTGGTCATCAAGTCAACTGTCGCAGCATCACTGCGCTGTTTCAGGAAACCCTTATTTTCCTTCATAATGTCCTGGAAGGACCAGAGCAGTGATGCTGGCAGTCCAGATGAGCCGAAGAGAAGCCATACAGAGCTTCCTGTAGGTGAATAGGCAAGTACAGTACAGGAAGGTATTCTGAAAGACACCACATTCACCTAGCTTTTACTATGTTTCATATTTTGGTATATTGCCATAATTGTTCTATTTATTATAGTTATTGTTGTTAATCTCTCAATCTAATTTGTAAATTAAACGTTATCATAGGTATGGATGGATGGATATGAAAAAACTAATACATACAGGGTTCAGTTCTATCTGTAGTTTCAGCCATCCACGGGGGGTGTTAGAATGACCCCCATGGAGAAGAGGGAACTACTGTACATGAATGTCTATAACAGCATTATTCATAAGAGCCAGAAAGTGGAAACAACCTGAATGTCCACCAGCTGATGAGTAGGTAAACAAAATGTGACAGACTCACAGAATGGAATGTTACTTGATCATAAAAAAGGAATGAAGTCTCATACTGTTCAATGAGACAGCATTGATGAACCTTGAAAACATGCTAATTCTTGGAAGTGGGACACAAAAGGACACACTGTATGCCATGTATGTGAAGTGCTCACAGTGCGCAAATCCAGAGACAGGAAGGAGATTACTGATTGCCAAGGATGTTGCTAAACATCTCCCAACAACAAAGAACAACCCCATTCAAAAGGCGTCAGTAGTGTTGAGGCTGAAAAACCCTGTTCTAAGTTTACTCATTAAACAGGAAAAAGAACCAACCGTGCACATCTATTACTATCATTTTGGGATGCTGTTCTCCCAACTTACTAGAGCTCTAATTCTTCATTCATGTTGATACTGTGTGTCAAATCAGATAGCAAAGGGATGTTTAAGTATTAGTCTCAAGTTTAGAGTGTACTTTAAAATTAGTTGCCAATTTTAAGACATCTTTAAGATCTTAAAATAAACTTTTTTTCTGAGAGGAGTTTGACAATAGTGAATATAAGGATTTCAGGAAATTTGAACTCCATCACAGTGTTCTTACAACTTTTTAAAGGATGTACCTTTTGTGAACATTGCCTACCTAAATTTTGGCTTTGAGGTTGGGACCGGGACTCAAACCTGGCTGGGTGATACTGCGCGAGGTCCTGTGTGCAGCGGGTGGTGCAGGCTCTGTGTCACGTGTATAACTACGAGAGCAGTGAGCACCCTGGTGCCCGTAAAGTTTTCTAACCTCTTCCTGGGACTGGAACCTGACCACTTACCAGTCTTTGGATTCTTCTTCGTAAGAGGAGACAAAAGGTGTTCACACAGGTTTACAAAGGAAGCATGGATGAAGGTGTTTGAAAACCATGAACTTGGGCAGAAATACTTTAATTTATAAAATACATGCTCTTCTGAAAAATATGAGAAGTAAGCATTTTCAGATGTATAATTCTACGAAGCAGAGAGCACTGCAGTGGGAAAAGGCACGGAATCAGAAGTCATGACCTAATTTCAAATCCTGACTCCTGGATTAATATCCAAGTCACTTAATCTCCCTGAACCTGTTTCCTCACGCAAAACAAAAGGATAATTTAAACGTGCTCTAAGCATTTTACCACACTGTGAGGACCAAATAATAATAAAACTTGTAAAAGATGTTGTAATAAATAATCACTTGCCTAATAAAGAATGCATTTCAACGGAAGTTTTATTTTTTTAAACAAGCAAAGTTAAAAATTCATGCAATAGGAGATAAAAGCGGAAACCGGCTCTCTGGGTTAAGATGTTGCAATACTAAAGCAGCTCAACAGATCTTCACAGAAATAGTCCCTCCTACCCCTCTTTCCCTAACCCTCCCACCCAAAAGAGGCTTTCTGGTATCTATTCAAAAGTAAAATGCCCGAAGAGCTCTGAAACACATTGAGGATGTTATCAACTTCTTAGGCTTACTCTGTGTCATCTGGGTTTACAGCGAGGAACCAATGACAAGATGGTACCCTTTGCACAGCATCCAGGCACAGGGAGCCTATGGACTTTCGGTTTTTTAAAGACCTGTAAAATGTTAATTCTGTGGAGTAATATATATTTATTATCATTCTTCTCAAAATTAATTATAAATATATCATTATTATGTAGCCATCTTTACTTAAAATGAAGGGATAAATTAATGTTGAGAATAATCTCTCTTCTGGAGCAGAATGATAACTTAAATTTCTCAAGCTGTTCTTTTAGGCAAGGGAGTCTTGAGGCATGTGGCCAACACATGAAGGACACTGGCTACCAATCTGTGTATTAGTGTATTAGAACAGGCTACTCCTAGGCTTTGGCAATGACTAGCATTTAGCTGAGACTGTATTGGTTTGGCTTCAGGCTATTACCAGTTCCGCCCCTGCTCAAACACCTACTTATCTTCACAACAGACGCAGAAGCCAAAAAATTCCCACTTGGAAGTTTTTACTCATTCTCAAAAATTCAATAAAATAGCATTTAAATAAAAGAAAAAATAGCCGTAAAGTTTAAAGAAAGTGAAAGTAGGTCTATATAAAAGCAAATGATAGGAACCTATACTGTAAATGGCTGAAACTCAGATCCAAGAGTTAAGGAAATCTGATTCTGGAGATGTTAAAATCAATTCAGAATAAAGCTGTTAAAATTTGTCCTTTAAATGTCCCTGGATTCTTTAGACCACAAATTAAAAGTCAGGTGCAAAGCATGGAGGGCTATTAATAAAAGTACAGGAATACAGGAAACTGTTTTCTGTGAGTCCTACTCTGATAACTTAAATGAGTCCTTAACTGACCAAAGATCACTAAAGAGAAAAACTTTATATTGGATTCAGTAGTTCTCTTTAAAAATAATTTTTTTCATTATATGTACATCTTCCTTTACATTAGGCAATTTAGTAATACCTTAAATACCGGAATGAGAAATTAAGCTTTCTTAAAAGAAAACTCAATTTGAATTTTGAAAATTACTTTTCTTTGAAATTCTCACATTTTTATTCCATTCTGAAATGTGCCCTTGGATTTGATTTATAACTAATGCAAGTCTAGGATTTCATTAGAAATCATTCTGATCTCTTGTTTCACATCAATCTTTTCTCCTGTTCGTGCTTGTTGACACTTTACTCACAGAAAACACTGCAGCTGTGGTGCTGAGGAAGCAGGAAAGTATGAAGCAAAGGAACTGTGGGCTTGGCAAGAAGAGGCAGAGTGCACAGCCCATCTCTGTCGCTTACTAGACAGGTGTCTTTGGTCCACTTCTTCCACCTCACTTACCTTTTGGCCCTTGATTGATAAAGCAGTGGTGGAGTATACTTTTCCTTTGGCATTACCATCAGATGAGATCACAAGGGTGAATGTTCAGTAAATGGTCAGAGTTCTGTGTGGTAACTTACCAGTATCCCACTATGCCACTGTTGCTAAGATAAAATATTAATCACATTTCGTCCCTTTCCTAAATAATTGTTCTGCCTACTCTCAAACTGCTGAACTGATCTTCTTCAACTTTTTTCCCACCTCTCTTCCTTGGCCCTCATTTAACATGAGTAAATTTCAAAACTTCTTGCAACAGCTCCCTATGCTTTATTTGGTGACCATGTTGCTCAGATATGTCTTTAAACTTTGATGCAGCTTTTAGCGTATAAAAGTTGGGGAGGCTGACCTGCAACAAGAGTCCCTTGCTTACTATCCTTCTGCTCACCAAGCAC
This sequence comes from Micronycteris hirsuta, assembly GCA_004026765.1. Taxonomy (NCBI): domain Eukaryota; kingdom Metazoa; phylum Chordata; class Mammalia; order Chiroptera; family Phyllostomidae; genus Micronycteris; species Micronycteris hirsuta. The sequence goes on from PVJI01000857.1 coordinate 78,942, forward strand.
AATTACTGCTCTGCCTTCTAAACCACACTCACATAATGTAACATACTGGTGTTAGTCAATGAGGCAGAGTAGCTCCAGAATTTCAAAAAAGGGTCCCTTTTAGCCACTTTTGTAACCAATGTTTATTCCAAGGCCTAATCTCAATTTCTTTATTAAAACAAAACACACACAAAAACTGCCTTGATTTCTAAATATTTTTTTAATCTACTTAAATGGTACCATGAAAAACCAAAATGTAAATATTGCACACCCACCGCACTGGCAGGAAAGTGAAGGACAAGCACTACCACACGTTGGTGAGGGGGCGGGGCAGGAAGAACACTGGCAGCGCCGCTGGGAAACGACCTGCTGCCACCCAGAAGTGCCAGGCGTGTGCCTAGGTCCTAGTCACTCCACTTCTGGTGTAAATCCCTAAGAGAGCGCTCTCAGCAAGTGTGAACCAAGAGAGAGTTTTATAGCAAGACTGTTCAAAACAGCAAATGTCCATGAACAGGGTAACAGATAAATGTGTACGCTATATCCATTCAAAAGTATAACATATGCACCAATAAACTTCAGCTTACATGGATGAATCTTACAAAGTTAAAGAAAACAGGCTATATTCAACATTAGTCTATTACATGAAGTTAAAAAAAAAACCCTAAAAGTAAATAGAAAGAGACCTCATTTTATTGCGCTCTGCTTTAGTGTGCTTCGCAGATATTGTGTTTTTACAAATTAAAGGCAAGACCTTCCACCAGCAAAAAGATTACAACTTTTTTTACAACTCGCTGAAGGTTCAGATGATGGCTAGCACTTTTGGCAATTAATTATTTTTTAATTAAGTTACGTACATGGTTTTCTTGGACATAATGCTATTGCACACTTAACAAACTACAGTACAGCATAAACATAACTTTTCTATGTACCAAGAAACCAAAAAATTCACGTGACTCGCTTTCTTGTGAAGGTCTGGAACTGAACCCACACTATCTCTGAGGTATGCCTCTAATGCATTATTTAGGGATGCATAAATTGCTAGTAGAATCTTAAAACAAAGCAAAAGAAAGCAAAGACACAAACTGCAGCCTTATCGTTACCACGGGTGAGGAGGGAGGAGACGGCTGGAAGGGGCAGACAGTGAGCTCCAAAGGTAATGGTCGGGATCTGTTCTGTGTGTCAGGAGGCAAGTGCGTGTTTCACTATTCTGTGAGTCATACAGTACAGGTAAGCTATACATACTTCTTTCTATATGTATGAAATAATTCATTAAAAAGTGGTTCCTATGGTAGTAACAGAAAAATGTGTTTTCAAGGTAGTTTATAAATTCAGTTTCTCTTTCCTGTCTTATTCTGCCACTCTATTAATATTAAAGTATGCTACTGCCTTTGTTGCCTTTTCAGGATGTTTACTATTCAATATTTACATTGTTTAACTTTCCCATATTCTAAGTCATTAATAATTTGCCTCCGCCTCATACCAGTGTAGAGAGTATTTTACAGAGGAGTAAATAAAAGGAAAGGATTAAAAACTTATGGTGAATCAAAAAGGAAGCCAGAAGAAAGGAGCTGAATTCAGAGCCTGGGACTTGAATTTTCAGGTCATGTATTATTGAGTATCTAGATTACGCTCCTTTATTCAAGCTCCTCGGGCCTTCACATTCTATCTACATTCAGAGGCCCCTTCTTGTAACTTGGGGTGGTCACTATGAAGTGATGAGAACCACAAACGTCAGTCATGGGAAGCTGGAGTGCAGGCAGACGCTGGACCCCACACACTGCTGTGCCAGACTGCTGGCATGAGGTCAGCAGCTATATTTGAACAGAGAATCCTTCACAGGCCCTTACTCTTTCAATGAAGGAAGTTTGGTCATCCCACCTATTCTTCAATTGAAGATTTTAGGAATTTTATGCAGAACAAATCACTGAAAGCTAGTTATACAGGCAACACACAATTTTAAAAGAAAAATACAAGAAAGCTATTTAATGCTTCTCATGTAACTTGAAGCAGTGACAAAACCTTTCTAAGACTTAAACCTTACTTGAGAGAGTAAGGGGGAAAAATACATGTATATATACAGAAAGATATACATTGTAACAGCAAAAAAAAAGTTAATCTTCTGGGACTTAGCAACAACTCTTATTACAAAGATGGTTGGCTAATCGAGACGACATTGAATAACCTTTCAGAACCAGAAGGGCTAGTGAATGAGGCAGCATGTGAGAAATACATTAAATCTATTGCGGAGTAAAAATGGAACCCCTTAAGTAAAGTAGTATAAAACAACTTTTTAAAAAGTTCATCTCCATTCTCTTCAATGGAGGCCTGGTTCAATACCCTGCAGCCTATCCAGGTAGCAGCTGGGATGCAGGAGTGGAGGGACATCTGTGACATAGTCTAACAGACACAATTTGTACACGTGCACAGATTTACAAAGTAGAACATTACTCAAAATTTTGTTAATTTTAAAGAATTAAAGGTTATGCACTTTTATTTACAAGTACAGTTCACCCTAAAACACAAGTTTCAACCTGCAAGTCCACTCTTATGTAGATTTTTTCAATAAATACACACAGTACTATAAATGTACTCTCTTCTTTGTGACTTTCTTCATAACCTTTTTCTCTCTCTGCTTTTTATTGTAAGAATAAAGTATATGATACACACAACATACAAGATATGTTATTCGACTATGTTATTGGGAAGGCTTCAATGCTAGGTTATTTGTAGTTAAGTTTGGGGGGAGTTAAAAGTTACATGCAGATTTTTGACTGCACTGGACTTTGATGCCCCACCCCCCAAACTGTTCAAGGGTTAACAGTAAATTGTCAACTTCCAGGAAGTATAAAAAATATCAGAAGTAATCAAAACAGTAGCACCTATCATAATAACACCCTGCCACTTATGATTCCGTCAAGACTATAACTACTCCAAAAACGAATGATATAAGCTTGCATTATTTGCTAAAGTGATTATTGAAAGAGGAATACAAGAGTTAAAGCTTAAAGTGTTTTTTTGAAACCAAAGAAAAAATCCTTATTTCAAAACAGTTGTGTTAATTTCTTAATAGTCTTTGGATAAATATTTGAGAGAATGCAAAACACAGGGCTGGGTTTGGTATTTTGCAACTTTTTGCTATTTCTCTCCCCTTTTAAAGTAGGCACAATGCTCTACCATATTTTCATAAACCCTCAATGTTACTTAGCTTTTAAGGGAGGCTCCTTGAAATTAGGTCTGTGTCAACTAAAATTTTTCTAAGGCAAACTAGGAAAAACTACTGCCTGTTAGAAAGTTGAAAGGTGAGGAGAAAAAAACTCCAAAGTGAACTTGGAGGATTACAGAAAGCCGAAAAAGTAATATTTGACACACAAAGGTGGTGGGAAAAATCAACTGAAAAAGTAAAAAATCGAAGGGTAGGTTAGCACACTCCCTTTGTCCGTCCCACAAACACAGTAAGAGCTACATGGTTAAGAATGAGAAAGAACCTCGGGTAAGATTCCAGGTAAGGACAGGGAGCCCCTTTACTTCTTGCACAGGATTCTTTCCAGCACTTCTGCACCCAGAGTTACCTCTATACCTGCCCATGTTCCCCCTAGGCTCATGACCTCTCAGGAGAAGGTCAGGCCAGACACAGTGGGCATGCAGAGCCAGATGCACCTGCCCAGCTGCTGCTTGTTTATTGTTATGCTACCTGGGGACACGGACTATTTGGCTATGGTGGGCTTCTCATGTCAGCAGAGTCCAAGTCCCACGGTCATCTCCTTAGCAACCGAGTTTATTGGCATCCTTGCTGACCTTCACGGAGCAGTGGTTCCAAACCATGGGTGATCTTCTAGGGAGTTTTTGAAAATATTCAGATTCTTGGGCTCTATCCCTAGGACACTTAAATGGGGGTGATGGTAAGGAGAGGCAATTTATAGAAATCTATATTTTTCTTAAAGTATCCCAGGAAGAACTTGGTACCACTGGTTCTTCTTTTTCCCCAGGTGAAAGTGAGAGTAAGTTTATAGTGAGGCAAAGGAAGAGCCCCTGGAGACAGGCTCAAGGACTAAGACAGGGACAAGCTGCTGCTGCCCATTGCTCCCTTGAGTGCAAGTCTCATTGGGGCCCTTAAAGCTTAGGATAGAAGCAAAGTACACGCCTGAGGAAAGGGGGGTTCGGGTGTGCCCAAAGAACAGCTCAGCACCACTAGTTCTGAACACCAGCCTCGACTGATCTGCTATCTGTGACTTAGGATATCAGGATTTAGAAAAGGTGCAAGTGGGGGAGTGGAGATGGAGAATGATAGCAGGAGGGAGGAAAACAAGGCCGATGCTGCCCCAAGACAGACAGGCAGGCAGTACTCACTCACTGCCTCCCTGTGTACCTGAGGGAGATGCTGTGACTGAGGTACAGTGGAAAGGCTCTTTTGTCTCAAATTAGCTTACTTTTTACTAAAGACAGTAAGATGCCTGAAATTCCACCATTAAAATTTCATTCCCCCCTTAAAGTTGTGTCACTTGTTAAAATACAAATACCCCTCAATATTCAAATGTTATATTTCGCTGACACAGCTTCTTTTTTTACAGGCCACTAAAACAAAGCAGGTTTGTGAAGGGCACTGTGCCCCTCCTCCTGGGGGGGAAGGCCTGGGGCACCTCCCAAAACAGTGATGACTCAATGTGGTGGGTTCTGACAATTGCCTCAAAAGCCAGCCTCAGAACACAATCTGTGGAGTTGTTGTGAGCCTAGGACAGACCTGACCCAGGGGAACTGCGACTCTGCGGTGTGCGGAAGAACCGCCTGATGGTGCACCGCCTGATGATGCACTGGACTGTCCTTCCACACTTGCTGTACCACGCTGCGACCTCCTGGAATACGCTTCAGCACCTGCTACAGTTAACTGTCTCTTAGTTATTTCATGTGTCTGCATCATGTCTCCCCAGCCAGATACAAGAACCTTTGCAATCAGAAAAAACATATGATTTCTCTTTCCTCCCCCTGGACAGGTGGGAGGTCCCCAGTAATATGTTTATGGGCCCACCTGAACAACAGGTGGGGAGAAACACCCTTCTACTGCCATCTCTTTATGATCCTCCACTTCTGAGCACTTGCCTGTTAAAATTTTCTTCTTTCCAACCTAAGATTCTTTCCTCAGCACAGTCTAATTTTACTGATTCTGCAAACCTGTACTGGCATAAAATTAACAGTGAATATTTTGGGAAAATATCCCTGGGTCCCAAAAATATTTGGGGAAGGGGAAGTTCCACTTGGTTGATGGTTGAAAATGGTCTTTGTAAAGAATGAAACTGAGAAATGTTGATTTAAAAAGAGCAAAGACTGAACACTGTAAAGACCAGTTTAGTTAAAAAAAAAAAAAAAAACGAAGGGCTTCTAAGTCAAACACTTTACCAAAATATTTATTATTAATCAAAAAACTATACCCAAACTTTCTTTTCTCAGAATGTGTAATCACTAAATGCGACGGGCAGCTCACACGTAGACAGACAAACTGGCTTGCTTGGCTTCTCATGAACAGCTAACGCCACAGGCACTTCAACCTCAATCGTCACTTCTCTGAGAACACTTAGTGGCACCTCTCCCACGACAAGCAATAAAACCTCCAGTTAATGTTTCTGGTGGAGCGGATTCTGAAATATCTGGCTCTTTGTGTGACTTAAGTTAATCCAATTTTACCCAGTATTGCATGTGCATGCCCTTTTCTATTTCGTACTGGTAGAACAGAGAGATGTAAGTGTTGAGTTTCTACCCAACATAACAACTGTTTTCAATACCAGCAAAAGAAATGCATGTTATTTTATTTCTAGGTGCCCCTTTTTAATTTTTTAAAAGCAGTCAACGTATAACCGTTCATGTGGGATCATACTGGTTTTTTCCCCCATCTCATATAATACCTGATTTCTAGGTGTGACAACTCCGAAATCTAGGCTTAAGTACCCACTGTGTCTAAGAGGAGCCAAAATTCTTTTTTAAAAAAATCTAGATTTGGATTGTGTCTAATGTTACAACTCTCGCCCCATGAATCCCAGTGAATCCTACTCAAGGAGACCTATGGATTTTTATCTCTACCTTGATCTAAGCCATTCTTTTCTTATAGGAAAATACTCCAGTGAGTAGTACCTTAATTCTGAGGCCACAATTAGACATCCCTTCCCTAACATACCTTCCCTTCTTTCCTTTTTATTCCAAGGAAATGATTGGGTCTTGAAGCTTTACTGAAGTGTGGGAGACGGGCATAAAAGCAATTTTTAATTTTATATTAATAAGAGCAATTATAAAAGTACTTAGCAGGTACCTAGCCCTTTCTTTATAATAAATTACACAAGGAGTTCATTATCACAAAACCATTATTATATGAAATGTTAAAGGGACTTATTTAAGACCAAAGAAGATCAAAACTGTGAACAATAAAATGGCAATAAATACATATTTACCAACAACTGAATCTAAAAATCAAACTAAGCAAACAAGAACAACAGAGACAGAATCATGGATACAAAGAACGTTTTGATGGTTGCCAGATTTGGGGGGAGGGGTGGTGTGGAGAGTGGGTGAAGAGGTGAGGGGATTAGGAAGTACAAACAGGTAGTCACAGAGTAGCCATGGGGATATGAAGTACAGTATAGGAAATGGAGTAGCCAAAGAACTTACACGCATGACCGTGGACATGAACAAGGTGGGAGGACTGCCTGAGGGAGTGGGGGGTGCTGGGTGGAGGGGGACAAAGAAGGAAAAATCAGGACAACTATAATAGCATAATCAATAAAATATAATTAAAAAATAAGTTATACGTGAGAAATCTGAACCAATCATATGAGTGCTTACCAGGAAAGTTAAGTAACTGGTGCAGGATTGAAGAAAAAAGTGACAGAGCCAGAATCTGAACCTCAGTTCAGGTTGCAAAAAAAAAAAGACTCCTCACTATGTCACCATGGTCATGCCCTATGCAGTGTAACTGTACAGATCCTCCTCCTCCTCCCAAATCTAGACTGGCCTTGTAGCTTGCTTTGACCAACTCAATGTGGTGGAAAAAGCGTTGTCCCAAGCACAGGCCTTAAGAAGCTTTGCAAGCTTCTGCTGATTCTTTTGAAGCCCTGCTACTACTCTGAACAAGCCCTGGAGAGCCTGCTGGATAATGAGCTGTGGCTGTCAGCCGTCAGTCACTGCCACAGTCAACCAGCTGGCTGCCACAGACACACTGAGCAAGCCCAGCTGCAATCAGTTGAGCCAGTCCAGATCAGGAGAATTGCACAGCTGACCTGTTGACTCATGAGGAATAAGAAATGATTGTTATTTTAAAGATACTACATTTTGGGGCGGTTTGTTCTAGAGCAAATACTACCTGGCCCAGGTACCAAACAAATCCACTTCGAGCAAGCAGAGAAAGTGAAACAAAAAGTTATTCTAAAAGATGGGCCCCGCCTTGACTGATGTGGCTTAGTGGGTTGGGTGTCTTCCCACGAAGAGAAAGGTCCCAGGTTCGATTCCTGGCCAGGGCACATGCCTGGGTTGTGGGTTTGGTCCCTGGTTGGGTATGAGAAGCAACCAATCAATATTTCTCTCACATTGATGTTTCTCTCCCTCTCTTTCTCCCTCCCTTTCCCTCCAAAATAAATAAAGAAATGAAATCTTGAAGAAACAAAAAAGATGGGCCCCAACATGGAAAAGATTGACATTAAAATAAAAAACATGTTCAACAAATCCTTATTTAACTTAAATTTGCAGAATAAGGCTGAAACATGTTACGTGATCCATTCATGAATGTGCAAGGTGCTGCAGAGTATGAACATAAACAATCATGCATTTGAAAATATACAGCGAGCCCAGGCTGGTGTGGCTCAGTGGATTTAGCGCAAGCCTGCAAACAAAAAGGACCCTGGTTCAATTCCCAGTCAGGGCATATGCCTGGGTTGTGGGCTGAGAGTCAAACCATCAATGTTTCTCTACCTCTCTTTCTTTCTCCCTTCTACTCTCTATAAAAAATAAATAAATAAAATCTTAAAAAAAAAAAAAAAAAAAAAAAACACACACAACCAGAAAGTAAAGTCCTTTCAATTATGGCATTTAATTCATACTGAATCATGAAAAGCTATTTTTGAAACTCCTTCTTTGAAGAGATAGAATCTTTGCATTATACTATGACTTTCAGAGAATATTCTCTTTAAGAAAAAGCCAAAGATATATAAGCAGGTCAGATAACAGAAGCAATGACGTTATTTATGAATCCTCAAGACTCTGAAGACATGAGAGGACTGCTCTCCTTCAGATTTATTCGAATTTACCTTAACCAAGTTCCTATGAGTTTCAGGTAGTGGAAGAGTGTCTCTGAGCGGAGGAACTTGGTGGGGGGAGAGTGGGAGGGCCAGATGGGAAGTGCTCAGCACTCATTCTGACAAAATAGCCATCACATATGCATTTTTCAGTTCCTCTTCGAACTTACAGCCAAAAAGATCAGATAATGGTACTAGAGGTTAAAGTGTCCATTACATAACGAGAAAGACAGGCCTGCCTCCAAGAGCTTGCTGGTTTGGTTCCCAACCACAACAACAAAGCAAGTTTTAAAGCTGGTGGAGGGCCTTTCCTTCAATTTGTGAAAAACACATCTATGAAGCACAATAAAGTGAAGAGCAATAAAATGAAGTGTGCATTTATTTAGTGAAGAGTTAAAACCATACTGAAGCCAGTTTAAGAACTATCAATTAGTGAAGAAGGCTTGTGCATAGGTCGTTGCACAATGAACAGAGTTCTCAAGAAGGAACCTTTGGCCTGAAGAAGCTGTCTAATCTCAGCCATCTCACTAAAAGCCATAGCTAATATTTCATGAGTGCTTTATATCTGCCAGACATGTGCTATGAGGTTTACATGCATTATCTGATTGTGTCCACTATAAAGGTGAGGGAACTGAGCATGTATAGATAGGGTTATGAACTTGCTCAAGATTACACAAGTGTTAAACCCAGAGAATCGGACCGCAGAGTCCTAATTCTTACCCACGGTGGTCCTACACAAATTGTACTAGGCCTTGGTTTCCTCACATGAAAAGTGAGGGCCAATATCAAGACTTGATCCAGCTGGACTTCTGTGGTTCAGTGACTGTAGCAAATTCCTTAGTGGTTTGTGTTTTGGTTAGAGATTGGGATTGGCACTGTCCCCTGAAAAGAAACGCCCTTGGAGTATATGCTAATACTGACGACTCCATCTACTCCTTTGCTTCTATGCACAGATAGGTCCAGGAAAGAAGCTACTTTGGGAAACAACTGTGCTACCCATAAGCACACACCCTGGTCAGTTCCTGCCTCCCAGCAAAGAGCTGGTGGCCCGGGGTTTTCTCTTCAGTGCCTGCCAGAGTGAGCACTAATTAAATGTCAAATGAATGGATAAATATCCCACAGCCTCTACTGGAAGGAGCTTGAAATTGGATACCATTAATGTTTGCTACAAATCTTTTAAATACAACATCCATAGACTGTAAGCTCCACGAGGAGAGACAACATGGGACTTGCTCACTAGTGTATCCCTTGCAAGTTAAACTGCCTGCATATAGTAACATTGCTAGCATATTACCCCTAAAGGGATAAGATACATTATTAAAAGGTCCAAGGAGTAAAATATATTATTACAAGGCCAAGCCATTTGTTTCCTCTTCCATGGTTTTTTGTTCAAATAGCCAACCTAAACTGAATTACCTTAAGTGCTCGGTGCTGTAAAGAAAACATTCCTTGTCCTTCAGAAGTATGAATTTAGTTGATGAGATATATCAGAAATATATAAAGAAAGCAGAAATAAATCAACAAATACTTATTGGGCACCTACTATGTGATCACTGAGTTGGGGATAAAGAAGTGTGTGGTCATCAGGTGCCACAGGACACCTCCAGATGAAGGAGAGGGCGAGATGAGCTAGGCTAAACAAGGGAACATGCGCAAAGTACGTGGGCATGGAACAGGTCTGGGCGGCCACACCACGCTGAACACAGAGAGGAGCCCGAGTGCCAGACTGCAGACGTCCCCAGCTACATCACACACTGGCACGCTGTGGTCCATTTCAGCATTTGTGGCATGGAATTTGTTAGTGATGATTCATGTATTTTCATTGGAGAGAAGAGTATAAACACGGGAAGGCTGGACTGTGATTTGCTCTAATCCTTGTGAAAAGTAATCTAGAAATAGCTGTTAAAAAATTTAAATACACATACCCTTGTCTCAGCAATTCTACTTGGGGAATCTATGCTTAGAAACACAAATTGCTATATGAAAGGATACCCAGAAAAGGGTGTTTTATTGGAGACTTGTTTGTAGTAGCAAAACTCATGAAACTGCCTGAATGGAATACTGTACAACTATTAGAGAGAATGGGATCCACATCTGTTGATCTGAAAGGATGTTCAGGATATACTGTTAGGCAGGAAAAGCAAGCTGCAGAGAAAGTGGCATAAGATGCTCCTCTTCTTATTTAAAAGTAGACAACCCAGGATGCCTTACATGGGGGTAGGAGACAGGCATGAAGAGAAGAAAGAAAAAAGAAAGGAGAAGTGATATGAGTATGTTTACAAACTTTTCCTGGTACTTGTAATTTTACTGAAGGGAATGAACACACATTATTTTTGTAAATTTTGAAAAAGCATTTGTGAAAATAATATTGTGAAAACAATTACAAAACAAGCCAATTCAGACTGTCCCTATAATTTTGCTTATACTCAGTATGCTTTCTTGCATAAAAGATAGACCAGGATGGAGCTGCATGAAATTGTGCATAACCCAAATCCTTCAAGGGTGCTGGGGTATTCGTGTGGCTCTTTGCTATGTGCCATTTGGCATATGGGTGGTGGTAGGAATAAGATGGAGAACCACTATGCTGTGAGCAACAAACCAAAGATGTCTTTTGACTAGGGGAATAATATGAAAGCAGTGTTGTTGGAAGATTAATCTACCAGTGAGTGAAGAATGGATTGAGAAAGGAGAAGGAAAAAGTAAGAACACATTCAAGAGAGTACAGAAGTAGTAAGAGTCTGACATAGGGTACGGCCAGTTATTTTTCTGTTGCGCTAGCTTCTCGGGGAACACAATCTAATGCCCTCCTGGCTTCCAGCCTTTGTCTCTTACTCCTAACCCGGTCTTGGGGTCTTCGTGGTCTCAGAAGTGTTCCTTATTATCTACTTTAATATTTTAATCTAAATGTCAAAGACGGGTTACACCCTCAAACTTTGGATTTCTTCTTTAAATATATTGTAAACTAATCACTAGTTACGATTTTTTATTTAGGGTTTCACTGATTCCTCTGGCGTTGACTTTTGAGAACGTTTACATATTTTGAGGAATGGCTTCAACAACAATCTCTCATAATTATGATATTCTGTTCTCTCTCCTACTCTAGGTGACTTGACAGCACAAACTACTCTCTTCCCGCCCCAATTGAATAGTTGTCTCCTAATTCTCCAGCTATTCATTCAGTATCTTCTGTGGCTGCTCTCCTTGGATGCCTTCCAGAGCCTTGTCCTTGGTCCTCCCCCTTTTTTTGTCCTGAACACTAAAGCAGTTCATTCTTAAATGACCTACTCTGATTTTCTTGTTTTAGCTAATGCTGACTAACCTGGCATTTGCTCTTTTCTGTACTGTCCTTACCATATTAGTTTGATCTCTCCCACAACTCTTTCTCACCCAAGGATATGTTTATTGATTTTAGAGACAGGGGAGGGGGGAAAGAGAAAAGGAGAGAGGGAAGGGTGGGTGGGGGAGGGAGCTATCTGGACCCACAACCTAGGTCTGTGCCCTGACTGGAGTTTGAACCCACAACCTTTTGGTGAACAGGATGACACTCCAACCAACTGAACCATCTGGCCAGGCAGGGCTCTCCCACAACTCTTAGTAGAAGAGATAACATTTTACTAACCTTCTGAATTGCTGTTACATACTATAGATAGAACAAGTCAAAAACTATAGATAGAATAAGTCAAATCCAAACTATAAATAAACTGAAGAAAAAAATTAGAAATTCAGGCTAAAATAAGATAGATACCTTTCCTTTCTTGGAGTATTCAGAGATTATATACTTACCTGAAAAATGGGTAAACTGATTTCTTGCCCAACTTTCAAGTTAAGTCTACATAAATGTATACATTAGACTGTTGCTAGAATAACTGCAATTTGTAAACAAGTGAAAAACGTAAAGATGAAAACTCTGCTACAAAAGGTTACTATCCTGAGCAAGATAAGTAAAAGAAAACAAAGCGAAACCTCCAACTCTTCTCCTCCAAGCCTTGGTTACTAACTTGTTCAATGGTGAATGGACCAGAGTTGTTCTAACAGTCTGTGAAGAGCAATCCATTCGTGTCTTAGAGCAAATTTAAAAACTGACGATTAAAAATATATTTCCTTTATACGTATTTTCTCTCTGTATGCATAAGTGCCTGTCCATCTTGAAACTGACCTCCTAGCTGGAGAAGATACCCTGGGCTGTCATCCCTCTCAGTGAAATTCGCTACCTGCTGACATTGCTCTTCTCTGGAAAGACAGAAGTACAATCCTTCCCTACACAGCTTTTTGGTTTGTATGTAGTTTGTTTATTCATACATAGTTAACAAGTATTTATTCAGGTCTTACTAGGTGCTATACACTTTGGATATAGGAGTAAGCAAGACAGACTATATGACTGATCTCCCAACACTTACATTCCAGCAAAGGAGCAGACAAGACAAACAATCAGGTCTCTAATGTTGAGGGGAGGGATCCCTGTGCGGAAGACGCCACTGTTTCAGATGGAGTGGTCAGAAGGTCTCTCCCATGCAGCTGGCATGTCCATGGGTCATTCACATAAGTTCTTTGTCTTCTGCATTTCCTATACTACTCTTAACCTCCCCCTGTCTGTTTTCTGCCTACCATTTATGCTACTTACTCTCTGCACCTTTTCCTCCCCTCTCCCTCTCCCACTCCCCTGTTGATACCCCTCCATTCCTTCTATAAATCCCTTTAACATTTCATATACTAAAGGCTGGGTGATGATGAACTCCTTCAACTTGACCTTATCTGAGAAGCACTTTATCTGCCTTTCCACTCTAAATGAAAGTTTTGCTGGATAGAGTAATCTTGGATATAGGTCCTTGCCTTTCAGGATTTGGTATACTTCTTTCCAGCCCCTTCTTGCTTAAAAGGTCTCTTTTGAGAAATCAGCTGGCAGTCTTATGGGAATTCCTTTGTACGTAACTGTCTCCTTTTCTCTTGCTGCTTCTAAGATTCTCTCCTTATTTTTAATCTCGGGCAATGTAATTGTGATGTGCCCTGGTATGTTCCTCTTTGGGTCCAACTTTTTTGGGATTCTCTGAGCTTCCTGAACTTCCTGGACGTCTATTTCCTTCACCAGCTTCAAGAAGTTCTCCTTCATTATTTGTTCAAATAAATTTTCAATGTGTTGCTCTTCCTCTTCTCCTTCTGGCACCCCTGTAACTCGGACGTTGGAACGTTTAAAGATGTCCTGGAGGTTCCTAAGCCTCTCCTCATGTTTTTGAATTTTTGTTCCTTCATTCTTTTCTGGCTGAATGTTTTTTTCTTCCTTCTGGTCTACTCCATTGATTTGAGTCCCAGTTTCCTTCCTATCACTATTGGTTCCCTGTACACTTCCCCTTATTTCTTATTCTTCATTTTTCATCTAATTTGCGACCAAATTCAATCAATCCTGTGAGCATCCTGATTACCAGTGTTTTGAGCTGTGCATCTGATAGGTTGGCTATCTCTTCGTGGCTTAGTTGTATTTTTTCTGGGGTTTTGATCTGCTCTTTCATTTGGGCCATTTTTTTTTTCTCCGCATGCCTGTTACTTTAGGGGGTGGAGCCTTAGGTGTTCACCAGGGTGGGGCAACCTACCTCCCTATGTTGTGATGCTGCCTGTGGAGAAGGGGTCTGGGAGGGAACAATGGCGCTGCTCTATTTTCCACCAGCCCCCAGTCACTGCCCTCCAATGAGTTCTCCTGTGAGGCTGGGAGTTCCTCCCGCTGCCACCTCAACCCCCACAGGTTTTTCAATCGGTGGTTTGAGGCTTTATTTCCCTGCGTTGGTGGGTTGAGCAGTCTGCTCTGCTCCCCAGCTTTTTCTCCCAGTTTATCTGCGTGCAAATGAGGGACCACCTGGTCCACCAGTCTTGGCCCCACTGGGTCTGGGTCAGTCAGCTGCAGGTTTCGCTGAGTGCGCCAGCCACTGGTCTCTCCAGGCAGCTGCAGTGTTGCCCACCCTGCACCACAAACTGCTGTCTCACCACGCCCTCTCCGCCCAGCTCCACCCTGGTTACCGGTCTGGATGAATGTGTCTTCTTTAACTCCTTGGTTGTCAGACTTCCACTCAGTTCGATTTTCTGTCAGTTCTGGTTGTTTTGTTTTATAAATTGTTGTTTTTCCTCTTTTGGTTGTGCAAGGAAGCACGGTGTGTCTATCTATGCCTCCATCTTGGCCGGAAGTCAAAGAGATATTCTTAAGTGACTAGAAGAAAAGAATGTCTTACACCAAGGGTGCATAACCTGAGGTTATCCGTTAATGGTGAAAATTGTGCTTTCTCCTTGTCTTGTACCACGGATGTATAGGATGACAGTATGTACGTTAGTTTCCTCCACAGGTAACTGAAGTCTCCCACTGCTTCACTCCTAATCTGACCAGATCGTATTTTCCATCTTTACCTTCCTCTGCCTCAGACTACTTGTTACCCCTTTTTTTATTCCAAAATAGCTGAATCAACTCCTGTTTCCTAGTCATTCCCACCCTTTCCTCTATGAAGCTTTAATTATGCTTATCTGAGGATAAGTTTAACACCCTTCAAGTGCACATTTCAAAAAGCAAATTGGGCAGGAGGTGAAACAGGTATGAAGATCACTAGAATAGCGATTTTCAATGTTTTTCATCTCATGGCACACATAAACTAATTACTAGAATTCTGTGGCACACCAAAAACTGTATCTTTTGCCAATCTGACAAAAATATAGGCATAATTTTTGACTGGACAGCTACTGTTATGCTGTTGGCTGTTATCATTTTTTCATTTGACAATCTAAGGGAAAAGCGGTCAGTGCCCCTAACTAAACAGTCAGGTGTTGAATGTTTTAAAAATTCTGCCAGCACGCCACAGCACTGTGGCACACAGGCTAAAAAATCACTGCACTGGAAGATCACTGAAGAGCTCTGTGATGTTGGGGAATTAGGATTGTTATCTTCATCTCTATGTCCAATGCCTAGCGCCACAAATGTTTGCTGCTGCTAGTGCAGCTGGAAGGACCTTTGAGATCATGGGGTTACCCTCCCACTCCACCCATGTCAAGAATTCCTTTCTAAGAACGTGCATCTGTATGTCTTGCACCTGTTAACCACACAATGTAGTGTTGCTGCATTACACTTCCCAGTGATCATACAGATTCACAAACATAAAAAATCTGATTTAACCAGACGCTGGAACTAGAATTTAGAACTTCCATTTTCTTTTTCCATAGGTCTCTTAGTTTTAACTTTTCCCTATGCCTTTACTTATTTACTGTTTTCTCTTGTAAATGTGTGTGGTACCCTGAGAGCACTGTTCAGTCCTGTCAAATGACATCATCAGTTAAAGGGTCACTCATTTCTAATATACTGAATTCGAGATCATTTCACCTATTTTTCTTGCCTTCCCTTTAAAAATATCTTTTCTTCTTCTATTGTATTTAAAAGCTGGTACCATGGACTGTACCAACACTATCCCATTGTTTACTTATGAGAAGCATTTTCTACGTAAATGAAACTCTACCAACCTCTATGCCAACAGAACTAGGAGGTTTAAGGCTAATAAAAGAGTAAAAATATAAAACCAAAATTAGCAATAAAGCAGATCTGCCATTCTACAATGGCTCTTTATCCCCTTTCCTTAGCCAGTGAAAACTTCTACGTCATTTTGGGGGGAGAAAGAATATTTGAAGAAAAAAAGGTTGTTTTCAGTACAAATATAGAAAACAAAGTTCTTAAGCCACAAAGAGTTTTGGCACCAACAGCATGGTTACAGAAGGTGTATCCTATTTTAGTGCCACTGCACATGTCTTTATGATTTCAAAGGCTGAGATCCATTCCAATCCTAGCATTATATGAATAATAAAAATGACCAAATTTCTTTTAAAAAAAAAAAGGAATGATAACCA
The DNA here is from genome assembly GCA_004026765.1 of Micronycteris hirsuta. NCBI lineage: Eukaryota > Metazoa > Chordata > Mammalia > Chiroptera > Phyllostomidae > Micronycteris > Micronycteris hirsuta. The sequence continues at coordinate 95,057 of PVJI01000857.1, forward strand.
AAATTCACTTAGCTTTTTAAGTACTTTCACAAAGGGCAGAAAATTTGTTTTCAGGTTATAAGGAATAAAAGTAGAAACTGTGAATTTTATATGACTCGAACTATTCTACGGGTTTAAGTAATCTTAGTGGACTTCAGTTGCTCTGGCCATGATGATTGTCAATGCTAGTTAATTTCCTGATACATGGAGAACAGGAGTGGGAAACTAAACTGTTTGGGAGACTGTTATAGGAACTTACATTTACTTTAATTTATATCTGCTATCATCACAGGCCAAGGCAAAGGCAGGCCCACCTCATTTGAATATAAACTGTCATGAAAAAAATCAGGCGTAGAGGTGAGTAATCTCTATTTTTTCTGCACTGTCAGGAAAGGGAATATATAAGTTATTAACATAAAGCTCCTTGATAGCTTACAGAAAAGAAATCAGAACTTAACCACCCAGTTCAGATTAGTTACCTTGGGGAGGGTAGGTGCTTATTTCAGGGACACTCAACACAGTTTTAAACATCCTCTTACAAAAAAATAGCTTCAATGAAAACAAATGTTATAATTTTGGAGAGGACTACATTTCTATATTTCTGGAAGTACTCAAATCACTTGGAATCACATGTAAATGATCAAGCTAAGGAATATATTCAATACAGTTTTGATTAAGCAAGAACATTTAGGTGGCTACTACCGTGTAATGAATTGAGTCCAGTATTCTTTTATGGCTTACAAGGTGGTTCTGAAGGCAATTTCAAAAGAGGAATAATACACAGAGCTTCCCAAGGTGGAGGCTTACAAATACAATTTTCATTTTGGGTTTTCTGTTTAAAAAAATTAATCTATTTTATAGTCACACCTTGTCCCTAATAAACTCAGCTGGATTCCAGTTAACAAATTTCACATAGAGTTCTAATTAAATTTTTTAAAGTTTCCCATTAAGAAAGTTGCCTACAAATGTAATTAAGTTATAGTTTACATTGGTATGTTTACCAATATAAATGCCATTTAACTTGTTTCTGTACTTGGCTCTTTGTCATAAAAAAAAGATTTATGACTTTGGTTTCATCCATCAAATTTGTCTTATTCAAGTTTTGGTCAACCACTTGATCAGTAAAAAAAAAAGTCAGGAAATGTAGTTTATAAGTAAGTTTCATAATTCTCCCAAATTTATTCACTTGGATAAATTTTGGTATTTAGTATAGTTAGAAGCTCTTTTTCACACAGCTTTGCTAAATGTAATAAATGTAAAAAAAAATTTAAAGCTGGTAACTTCATTCTCATTTTTAGGCACATTAAAGTTTCTTAATGAAAAAAGATCTTGCATATTGGTTGTTTTAAAGAATACCAGATAATAAAACAGAAAGGGGATATTCTAGCACTTATTATTAAAAAAGATAACAATATGAGTGAAGTTATCAATATGGCTATTAAATTTAGATGCCTTAATTAATATTTAACAAAATCCAGTGTAAAGCTAACAATAAAAAACAACAAAACAGTCAATGTAAATATAATGATCTTCGTACCTGAAGGCTTTCAATACAGCCGTCCGTATGAAACTGGCACCCATGCCTCTTCAAGGATTGCACACAATAGACAAGGAAAAAGCCTAAATGTCTGAGAAACAGAAAACACCTGCACAGGCACAGGTGCCCTAAGGTACTCAGCCAAAGAGGGCCATGCTGCTTTGCGCTCTGTAGACTTGGCAGAGCTTTAAAAATCCCACCTTGATTTTTTATAGTACATTTTCATTTTCAAAGTAAATACCCATCACCCGTGCTGTCAGGCAGAAATGCTGGGTGTTCTTACTATGTTACAGAAGCTGAAACTTGACAGAAAGTAGAAAGTGACTATATGAATACATGCAGGAGAGCAGACATTTGATCCATTCCTCCTTTACATATTTAAAGGTTCACTGATGACAAATAAAATTTTTAAAGATCCAGGAGGAATTTCTAACATGATATTAAATTATTTCCCTACAGATCAGTACTGACTTTTCTTGACTATTCTTTTCTTTTTTTCCCTCTTTAAATGTCTCAAGTTTTCCCACCTGTAAGATTAAGGTAAATAACAGCTGCCTCTGTACTTCATAGATATTGACAGAATCAATAACTTAATGCAGAAACTAGAATTAAAAACCTTCATAGGGTTGTTAAGAGATTTAAATGAGATGAATGAACACCAAGTCCTCAGCATAGTGCCGCCACATAATTAGTATTCAACACTATCAGAATAAAGGGGTTAAAAATATATAAGAATGTGGAAATTGTGTATTTTTAAAGACCTACACAAGTTGATTTCATATTAACTTTCACAAAACACCTGGCTGATCGGTATTATGTTTCAGGCCTCTAGAATTAGAGACCAGATGTTAAAAGCAGCCTGCTGGGGAGCTCAGATACTCAGAATTAGGGTATTCAACCCAGCAACACCACTAATTTGGTGATCTTTCTCTAGGCACTCTATATGGGTCTCATTTCCTCATCTGAAAAACAGTGTGGGGAGTGCTCGTGCTCTCAAGTCTCGTTCAGAGCTCATCCGTGTAATCACTGCACCTCTAACACAGGAATCAGGCTCTCAGAAGCCAAGGAAGGGCCCTCACCTCTCAGGCACTGCCAACAACAGTGTTTACACATGTCTGTGTACCACCAACTACATTATTTTAAATTCTTATCTCATAAAAATACCAGATCTGGGTCTATTTTTTCCTCTTTTACTTTATAATATACCAAAAAAAAAAAAAAAAATCAAAGAACCAACTTTGTATACCATTCCCTACCACAACTGCCTCCTTCACTAAAGTGATAGGTTAAGAGGATTATAAAAGCTTACACAGAAACACACAGACATTTTGAAAATAATTACTATATAACTGTAAAGACAGTATTTTCACTGCAAAACACCTGATAACTCAAGGTCATAGATTGGCTCAACTCAGCCTTAGAATTCAAGTCTTCTGATTTTTAGTCTAGTTCTTTTCTACTATCTACTATTGAATAACTAAGTCAAATCCTTTGGAAAGGATTTGAGGGATTTTTTTTTTTAAGCAGCATACTTGCAATTAAAATCATCCTGAAATTAAGAAAGCCTTTATCCCCAGTAATTACAAAATAAAATAACAAAACACTAAAACAACAACACAAAGTAAAACAGTGTTCATAATAAACTGGTAGAGGTTTAATGTTCAACATGTGACTATCATAAGGTCATAAGTCATCGCAATGCCCCAACCAGCATGAACAATAAATCATGAACTACATTATTTGTCATTTCACAATAGCTTTTAAAAACAGGCTATCAAATATACTTTCATAACAGTTAAATATTGTGGAAAAGTATGAAATCAACTAGAATAAAGGCTAATTTTATTAGAAAAAGAAATAGAAGTTAATATCATAACAAACTGTATGTTCTAAACACTATATGCCTAAGTTAAACTCACAAATTGTTAGTTACGAAAATAAAAATTCAATGTAAGATGCTATCATAAACATTTACAACTAATCATATCATTAAACCTTTCTCTACCCGCCCCCACACATATACATATTTGGTGCCGTATAGCGTGAATGAAAAGAATTCTAAAATAAGGTATGTTTATTAAATTTGCTGTACTGTAGACACTATTAATCTTGTTGAAACTTGTTCAAATGAAAAAATATTTGAATGCACTCAAAATTAATATTTGAGTTACTCGGTAAAAATGTTTAAGCATGCAGCCCTACCAAAGATAAGTTATTAATATTTAAACTGGCCAAGAGACATTCAAAATAATTGCCTTTAAGGACTACATTGCAATATAAATAGTTTTAAAGACTACCTGGCAATTGCAGAACCTTGTAATTTATTCTATATATGTACCATTAAATAAAAATTTCATTTCCTCAATATTCCAGCAGAAAAATACACAACCCATGGAAATAAATTAGTAAAAGGAAGGGTTGCATTCCATAGTCAGATGACGATTGTAAAAATGTGCTACGAAATATGAAGTGGCTCTAACACAAGACACCATCATTATTTCAACTACATTCCAGTAATTAGATTCTCATTGATTAAATAGCAGCCTAAATAAAAATTCAACAAATATGAACTTGATCTTAGCTGAAGTAATCTAAAAAGAATTAAAATGTTCATTCCATCTTTTTTTTTTTTTTGTAACCAAGCCTAGCAAAAGCTAATGACGTAACCCTATAAACAGGGTTTTATTGCCACAATTAGCTTTAGATTTCTATCTCAAATGAAAGAAACTAAATTGTGATCCCAGTTGATATACTCCGTTATACACAGCCCCACGTTTCTCTCTTTTTTGGTCCTCTGAATTCATGACAGTTGACCGAACTGTTGGTTTCTGGAATTGTTCTTGATATTTCTAAACTTGTCTTCCACCATTCCACACCTCACTGCCCCTCCCTCTCTCATCCACCTTCCCCACAACACCCATTAATTCGCAAACTCCATGGGAAATCCTGTATTTACTGGACATTTGTGAAGGCAGTGAGGAAAAAAGAAGGCAATCTGTCAAAATTATTTGTTTGGGGGTGAAATCACTGTCTACAATGAAGTTTTAATTGTGATAAAATGGCCCATTTTCTAAAATATACCTTACTGTGTAAAATGAATACAAAAATCACCATTAAAAGTCACATAGAAATGATCATACACAATTCAAAGGGAAAGAAACACTTAATGGATCTTTTCTTTTTTAAAAAAAGGGAAGTCCTCCATAGGAATACTTTTATTTACCTCAGAAATACAAAACCCAAGTAGAATAAGCCAGAAGAAAATGAGAGCACTAGGCTCTCTGAAACTACAAAAATAAGGAGAGCGTGGGCTTTTAAACCCTTTTGTAAAGGTCAATAACTAATTTCTTCTTCAGTTATAGCTTGATTCAACAAAATATTTCTTGAAACTTCTTTTGCAACACAACTCACCAATATATATATTTTCCATGACAGAAATACAGAAGCAAGTGCCCATTAATGAGGCAAATACCTGCATCACACAATTATCAGGATGTCCTTAGAAGGGTAAAAGCACAAACCTATTTGGCTTGTTTAACTGACTCACTTTGGTAGGAGTACACAACGAGAACTCACTGCTAAATAAAATTAGGTGTGGTTTTAAAATTTTTTTATTAATTTTAGGAAAAGAGAGCAAGAGAGAAAAACATCAACTTGTTGCTCCACTTATCTATGCATTCATTGGTTGACTCTTGTATATGCCCTGATGGGGGATCGAACTGCAATTTGGCATTCTGGGACGACACTCTAACCAACTAAGCTAAACGACCAGGGCAAAATTAGGTATGATCTTTAAAGAAAGAACAAATATGTTTTAAGGAGTAAGCTCCAAACTTATTTTAAACCTAATATAAATTCAGATTTTCTAATAACTAGGCTATTTCAATCACCTGTAGGCCAGAGTGGTAAGACTTACATAACCAACCAATTAATACAGATGCTCTTTCACAACAGGCATTCATACTAAAATAAACTCTTTTGATCCAAGCTCTAAAAATCTCAAAGGGCCTCTAAAGTGATTTCTACCCACATATGAATTCCACTATTAACACAATTTGCATTTAACCTACATTTATGCAAAGTATATGTCAGAATAAGTCTTTCATAAAATTTATAGACACTCAATAATATATTGAAAGTGGTCAGACTAACTAAATATTTGCAACACCAACATATAAAACCAAAACAACATTATAATAAAAATGTTATCAATTACAAAAATATAGAATTGCCAAAGAAACATCACAAGAAGTAATTTCAATAGGATCTGACCACATGTTAGCCCCACATTTCTGTATCCGAGTCATTACATACTAAATTGAAACACCTGAATACATAAGCGCATGTTATCTTTTTGAAAAATCTTTTACTAATAATACAGCCATAACAAAGTACAGGGCTTGAAAAAAGATTTTTATCATGAACCTGAAAATAAGAAAGTAAATACTCAAAACAAATCTCCTTTAACATTCAACAATCATTTTGTATATGTGACTATCAGAAATATTAAGTCTAAAAAAAGATAATTGAGCCCTGGATGGTGTGGCTCAGTGGATTGAGCGCCAGCCTGCAAACCAGAAAGTCGCCGGTTTGATTCCCAGTCAGGGCACATGCCTGGATTGCAGGCCAGGTCCCCAGTATGGGGCAAGTGAGAGGCAAGCACGCACTGGTGTTTTTCTCCCTCTTTTTCCCTCCCTTCCCCTCTCTCTAAAAATAAATGAATAAAATTTTTAAAGACATAAAATAAAAAAATATAATGAGCACTGACTGGTCTGGCTCAGTGGATTGAGTGCCAGCCAGCAAACCAGCAGTTCGATTCCCACACAGGGCACATGCCTTGGTTGCTGGCGAGGTCCCCAGTTGGGGGCGTGCGAGAGTCAACCTACTGGCAACGGAGTGATGTATCTCTCACACAACAATGTTTCTCTCCCTCTCTTTCTCCCTCCCATCTCCTCTCTCTAAAAATAAATTTTAAAAATCTTTTTTTTTTTAAAGATAATTGAAATACTCACTGCCAGAACCTTTGGAAGGAGGGGAAGAAAAAAGTAGGATGTAAAGAAAGTATTGACTAAAAAGGGGGTAAATAAAATAAAAACAAAATCTCTTCCTTATGCCTCCTCTACTTCTGAGAAAACGTTCAACATGATGTTAATGAGAAAAATGAGAAAGGGACAGAATCTGCATCACTCATTCTGTGGTTTGTATAGGTCTTCAATTTCATTACGTTAGTAAAATTAGATACAGATGCAATTAATAATAAGGGAAGTTAAAATCAACATAAATGTTTGTAGCCTCATTAGGTGCCATCGTGAGAGCCCGAAATCCTATGACTGGGTTTACAAATTGATCTTGCATTGTTCTTTCTCTCTAATCTTATGCTTCAGAAATCAGTCAACTTTTTAACACTAATAATCCCAACCAAAGCTGTAATTCCACCTGAAACCATTTACTTCTGACTCTTTTCAGCCATTTCATCATTAATGCTTGAAAATCAAATTATTCAGAAATCTGCCTTAATTGGTGTTACAAGTTTATGATTGTAACATAATTTATTGAATTTCAGTATTTAAAAAGCATATTAAGTTAGACTGGCTACTATATTTTATTTAAGGAATGTATTTGAACATCAATAAGATTTCTCCTGTTTTACTATCAATGAACTTAATTGTTAAAAAGAAAATACTTCACCATGCTCAACTGCGACATTCATGATTTTACAATTTAATGTGGTAATTGGACGTTATGCTATGTGGACACATTGGAAGGAACTACCTTCCTCCTTAAAACAGAGTGTGAAGTTTTTTTTTAAAACTTCTGAGAAAAAGCAATTTTAGGTGATATCTTAAAAAGTCAAATGATTTATTTTTTTAATTTAAAAGTAAAGCAAGTGATTAGTGGCATTTAATATTTTTATATCAAAAGTCAGAAAGTCAATATTCAATACACGTTGTGGTCTCAACATGTTGATTTATCTGCTAATCATTTAGGGTCACTGGTCATAGCTAATGTTTGGCTAGAACCATGTAAGTATAGAGAGGAGAGCAACCAAATTTAGTTATATCAGAGCTGTTGTTTGGAAACAACAGACTAATTCAAGATGGTTAGAAAAGAAATATTGTTTCAATTTATTTGGAAGAAGCTTTGTTCTGGGTAATTATAGTTCCCAATATTAATGCCAAAAGGTATAAAATTTTCAAACATTAACAAATGGTCCTGTATAAAATATTACACCTTCATTAGGACACAAACTAGTAGTTATAATTCAAATCACAAATTGGCATAAAAACAATCATTGCACTGGCTATTAAAGAATCATGAAAGAGCCACATCATTGCTTTGCTTATTGTCATAAGGTTACTATGACGCTCAAATTAAAAATATGTGAAGGTATTTAACATGTCATAAATTACTATCAAAGGTATTATTAATGATCTATGGGTAACTATGTTCACCTGACTTATGCTCCGGATCCCAGACTTTATGGGGCTTAATGAAAGTTCACTGTGCCTTGAAAATAAGTCTTGTTCAAGCCTTTTTTATAGTAAGGAAAATGATAACACCTTGGTGATTATCAGACCAAAATGCATGAATAATCCCTAAAAGTTTTCTAAGATACATTATTTTACTTTGTATAATTACATGTTTTATATAAATCAATGCAATAATTTCCTACAGCTTGGTCAAATCAACTAAGCACATTCAACCACTGCCAAAAAATTCGAGACAGAAAAATTTTAAGCACAGCATGTCTTTTACCATTTAAACACAAGCGTTTAAGTGATAAGAAATATCTCATATCTCCTTATTTAAAACATTTTAAACCTTCAATTCAGAATAACAGCAATACAAAGTTGAAGTAGTGTTCTTTTAAATAAAGATAATTATTTAAATAATAGGTTAGTAGGTCATCCACATTAAGACACACAAGAGCCAAGGTGTTATTATTTTTGATGAGAAACAAGTAAGCCTTTTAAAAGAAATAGAACATAGCCTAAATCTAAACTTTTTCCTGAGAAAAGCTTCCTATCTAAAGAGGGGGAAAAAATGAGAGATATCTCAGCGTTAAGACATCTTTTAACAAAAAAGAAGAAAAGTATTTTAAAGAGAATTTTAAATAAAGTCTTCAATGCCTCGTTAATGGGAACAATGACTATCACTAACATTTAAGAAGAAACTTGAAATGCTTATGTACAAATAAATCACTGTGTCTACTATACCTTTCAAAAAAACAACAAAAAGGCAACCCACCGATCAATCTTGTGTTTCTACAATCACATTTTTATATTTTCCTTCACACTTATAATGTGATATACAACCACCATTTATCTCAACTGAGGATGGGGTTACGGATAGAGAACTTAACCACCAATGGATACATCTAAATTTACAAGTTTTTCCTAGTAACTCCATTTTAACAGACCCTTCTGAAGTAAAACAAAAATGTCAGTGCACTTATAAATGACTAAGAAAAAAGAAGACAGAAACACCTCACACGACAGTTGAGAAACGAAGCTTAACCATGCTGGCCGTCAGTTATCTGAGAACTTGTGGGAACATTTGAAAATAAAATTTTGTTTTGCACCACCAAGTTGCCACCAATTCCTTTCTTACAGACTTTGATCAGCACATATGATCTGGCCACTTCACATCAGGAACTTGGTGGGCAAGCCCCATGTCTAATACGATGGGTCCGGTACACTGCTCACTGCATTGCTTTGACTTAGTTAGTGTTAGTGCTTCTTATTTTTAACCCTTTAATGTCAAGTTAACACTTCCCAAGTGTGCAAATGTAGCAGCACGACTTTTGATTATGTAAAGTATGAAGGGCACTTTTCATTGCCATGTAAGTATATGCTAAAACAGCTTAAATGAACATACACAATGAACATGTTATATCTGTGGACATTGCACCCCCTTGGACCCACACAACTTTTACTTAAGATAGCTGTTGATGAGCAATAGCATTTAAATTTTTAAATAAAAATTTCAACCAGTGGCCAATGGGATACTGAATACGGGATTCAGACAAAAACTTGAAATTGGTATGTACAGAAGTATCACTTAGGTTGTCTACCATACCTATTTTAAAAGACTACTTAAACTTATCCACATGAATAAGCACATCAATCTCTGGAGAACACATACAAATAAATAAATATTTAAATCTATCAATCTGTCTCAGACGTGAAGAAAGAGAAAAACAATCTTACCTTGAATAGCCGTTAGAAAAAACTGATTGACCAGGAAAGTTCAAAGTCCCCAAGGAAGTCAGGTTATCATCTCCAGATCCTTGGCACCTATTCCAATTTTCTGAACCAATAGGGATTGGTGGAATGACATTAAAAACGGGTTTCTGATCCTGCTGTTGAGAAAGGGATGCTGTATTCATGTCATAGTGGTACATCTGTCCCCCTGAGGTACTCACACCGTGGACAGAAATGGCAGACATTTTATTACCAATTATATTTGCCCCAGAAAAGCTTGTTTGACAGTAAACTGGGCCCAGTTTCTCCTGCTTAATTACTCCAGGGGTGCAGAGTTCGATGAAGTCGTCTTTTTCGGTTTTCACCTGGGGCAGTGTCACACTGGTGGGGCTGGATAAGATGAGATCTCCACTATCCTTGATGTTAGGTTTAGTGTCCGGTACAACGAGAGGCTTACAGTCCTCATTTGCGTTCCCTTCCAAAAGGAATGGGTCATTCTCTCCTGTCAAAGGAGAAAGCAAACAGTTCTCATCTATCAGGAGGTCTGGTCTCCAAGGGCTCTCACTCATCTCTTTACCTGGGGACTCAGAAGAGAAGTCCAAATCCTGCAAAATGTCAAAGGTTCTTTGGTCTGTGGTATACAACTTCACATTGCCCCCGTTGGCGCCAGTCTGCCTCTTCGAATTCTGCGGTTCTGAAGACACATCAGAGCTTGTCTGCGGAAACTCGTGCCCTGTGGGGGCAACAGAAACAGTAGCAGATGCCGAACTCTTGGGGATCTCTGGAACACTGGTCGACTTATTGAGGTTTGCAATGCTTTCTTCCAGAAGCTGTAAGTCTGTTTCCCCAGAGGAAAGGCTAATTTGGCCCTGCTGTGGGAATCCCAGATCATTACCCATCACTTTTGTGTCTGTCTCTCCCATATACAGTCCCATTGAGAGTGAAACTGCCTTGGACAGATCTGGCGGCTGCACATTGCTTCCCGAGCCTTTTGGAAAATCAACCAGAAGTCGTTGCTGCTTGGTGTCTGACTGAGAAGCAGCAGCCAGTGAGGACGAGGATGCAGAAACCTTCACAATAGCTCCTCCCCTTAGGGTTTTATAGAAGTCCATCACATTTCCCCTCTCCGGAACAGGCACACCGCTGGGGATTTCTTCTCTGCTGGTTGGGCTTAATGATTCCTTGGAGTCCATCAATGAACACTAGCTACCAAAAGAAAAAGGGGGTGGGGGGGAAGGACATAATAAGCTATAAAGTCACATTATCTCTGTGATCCGATTAGTAAGAGCCTGTTAAATGAACCTTTTAGTTAACTCCGAATCTAATTCCTTGTTATCAGAAGAGCAGTTTCTGTCTTCCAGAATAAAAAAGCCATGTCCCCTGCTCCCATTTAGTGTGCCACATTTAAAAGTACAATGCAGTCCATTTGCATGGCTGAGAACAAAATTGTATCAAACTAAGCTTGACTATTCATCCTGCCACTCACAGAACTGTAACTTCGTTAATTATAGACATTATAATTCATTACATCTGATTATTTTAAAGGTTCAAGTTGATGTCAAAGTATTTAATTAAAAAAAAAAGTATGATCATTAAAATTCCAGCCTCTTTTCAACCCAAGCTGTTTGCTTTTCTGAGATTCAATACAAATAAAATTTGATAAATACTATGCCAGAATTCTCTATCTCTGATTATTCCCAAATTCCCCTCCTACCAGACAGTCACACATTCAAACCCTTTAGTACGACCTACTGGTAATGCACATTTTATTTGAAAAATAAATAGTGATGATCTGCTCATGTTCGAATAGGCTAGGAAAAGGCTCTTTTTTAAACTCACGATTCTCACTAAATATACCTGTTGAATAGTATCTGCCTTCAAATTCTGGACATACGAAATGCAGTACACTGTATACAGGCCAACTAAAATTTAGATTTCAAAAAGTAAAATAGAATAGTAGTAGCTTTTGCTATAACTTTAGCTTATTTAAATATAACAAATGCAGTGCCTCTCAATCCATACGACACAATAAAATATTGATAAAGCTACATTTCTTTAAACCTGCTTATGGACCCCAGTATGAAATAATATGTCTCTAAATTAAATGTTCCCTTTCCATATGTCGAAGTACTGGACAAGAGAAAAACCCAGTACTGTAGAATTCATTCACGTAAATTCTGTGAATTTACATTTTACATTCATATAAATCCAACAAAATGCTCAAAATAATTTTCTCTGCATTCTAAACCTCCACCTATGCCAATTTTGAGCCTATTCGCAAAAGGATTAGGTTCCTAGTATATTGCTAATAATCACGATTTTCTAAAAACTAAAGAACGGGCAAAGACTTTGATAAGCACATTCGGGACATTATAGTGAATCCCATCCAATTAAAGAGAACTTCTTCCTGTACGGAGACTTTAAGAAGCATAAACTTCACCGGCCCCCACTGAAAACGGAGTGCGAGGAAGGTATAGAGAAGGGTGGGCATCCGTCACTACAAATCTTGAGGGTAAACTGCTTATTTCCCCTCCCTTGTTTAGCCGACAATGATCTCCGAACACCAGGTATCAAATGGAACCAAATGAACTTCCACGCGCTTTGACAGCTGCCTTCACACTCGAAACCAAAACAATGCCTCAGAAAACCAGGTGATCCCTCTCTCCAACGACTCTATCCCCCAGTTCACATCGCAAATAACCCGGGCACTCTAATCGGCCTCAATGGACCGTACCGTGGGGTCTTAATCGGCACCACCAGGCTGCCCTAATCAAGCCTGCGGAGCAGACGTCAAACGTGCGCTGGTCAAAAATCGCAGCAGAAATCGAGGACGGCTGGGGAGGGTCTTCTCCCAAAAGGGATCGCTCCGGACCGTCGGGCGCGAAAGGCTTTCCAGCGCCGAAAGCACCAACGCGGGGAGAGGGGAGCGGGAACGCGGAGAAAAAGTACGAGGCTAAAACCGAAATGCGTCCGGACCTGTTGAGTTCTTCCCCCGACACGCCCACTCCTACCCGATAACTCCAGCCGCGGCCGGCCGAAGTCTCCGAGTCGCAGGCTGTCAGCGCGGGGACCGTGCGCTCACACTCCCACTGGCGAGCCCGCCAGAAGTGAGAAGCGCTGGAGCCTCGACAGAGCCCTGCCGCGCTCGCTCTTGCTCTTGCGCACCGGGGTGGAGGGAAAAGACTCCGGCGAGGAGAGAGCAGATGCGGTCGGCTCGGCGTTCACCATAAAAATGGGTGTCTGGGCCGCCCCCTGGGAGGGGAAAGGAAGGGACTTAAAAAAGAAAGGGAGGGGGCGGGCAGTATTCCGCACCAAGGAATCAGAGGCTGGAAACCCGTGGAAGCTCAAGAGGGTCCACTCACAGAGTCAGAGCTCAGGTTCCTCCCCCTCGGCCCAGCCGGGGGGCGGTGGCCGAGGGGGAGGAAGAGGCCAGCGCTGTCACCCGCGCAGTGCCCTTTCGTCACCGTCATCAGGCCCTCGCCCGCCCCCACCCCCACTCACCCAAGCTAATAAAAGTTTGCAGGCTCCCGCGGCGGCCCCCGAACGGCACCTCTGGGAGCGAGCGCCCGCTCGGGCCCCGGCCCCCAGCCTCTTACCTCTGCTCGAGGCGCCGCTCACCGCCACCGTCCGCAGCTCCCACCGCAGCCGAGATAAACAACTTGGCGCGTGAAAGCAGGAGGGAGAAATTTTTTTCTAAAAAAAAGGAAGTAAACAGCCATCCCCTTCTCCATGGCAGGGGGAGCCCCTACCTAAGAAAGTCTCGCATGTCTCTGCTGACAAGCCGGCCCCCGGCTCCGCGTCCGTCTCCGCGGGCCGGGTCTCCCTGACGCGCGTCCTCCGTCCCGGCGTCTCGCCGCTCCGGCCGCTCCGGCGGCGGCGTCCGCTTCCACCCACTAGAATCCGTCCCCGTCGGGCGGGCGGCGACTCAGGCTCCCGTCACAGACTCGAGATCGCAAAATGGAGGAGGAGGGAGGGAGGGAGGGAGCGCGGACACGCGAAAGGGCCGCCCGGACGCGGCGAGCGAGCGGGACCGAGCGGGGGGCGGGCAGAGGCGGCGCCACGGCGCGCACACTCTCGCACACACACGCGCTCCCACTCCACCCCCGGCCGCTCCCCGCCCGAGGGGCCGCGCGGCGGCGGCGGGGAACGGTGCAACCTGTTGGCGACGCTCGGCAACTGCACGGGCGGCCGCGGCCCCTGCCCCCCCACCCCCACCGGCCTCCTCACGGGCCCCGCCACCCCGGCCCCCACGGCGCTTGCACGCCCGCGGCCCCCGCATGGCCCCCGCCCAGGCAGCACGCCGCCGCCCCCGGGCGCGCGGGGATCGTCCACGCTCACCCAACCCCCAGGAAAAAGGAGAGGCGGCGGCGGCAGCGGGGGCCGACCTAGTCTCTCCAGGGCGCGTTTAGGAGGGAAGCCGAGTTTCTCTACTTTCTCTTCTGCCTCCTTCCCGCCCAGCTCCGCAACTCCCGACCCACTCGGGAGCTCTCCCTGTCGCTCGCAGCAATCGCCGCCAGCGCCCCTGCGGGTGACAGCGGGTTGGTTAGGGGAGCCAGGGCGCGGCCCGTAGGAGAGCTGCGGGGGTGGTCCGCGCCACAGTCCCCGGGCCGAGTTTCGCTTAGTGTGTCACTTAGCACGGGGCTCCAGGATTGCACGGAAACGGTGCCGCAGCGTCTCGGACGCGCTCAGGGCCGGCCGGCCTGACACGCCCTCTGGGGAGGCTTACGGGAGGCCAGAGCGGAGGAAGGGGTCGGCACATACGTACTGTGGGCCGGGGGACAGTCGCGTGCCGGCAGGTCCCCCACCCCCGCATCGTCTGAGATGCCCGTCTGCAGCCGCCGCCACCGCGCTCTCACACTCGGAGAGAAGTTGCAAAGCAGAACCCACCCTCCCCCGCGCCCCGTTCCGTCCCCCACCCTCTTCCCCGAGTCTGCGAGGCGGCGGCGGCAGCAGCAGAAGGAGGCGCCGCCTGCCAAATTCAACCCCCATCCCCCCCCTCCCTCCTAGCGCGCTCACACTTGAAGGAAGTTGCACGCCAAATGCAAAACCTCCGGCGAGCTGGATTTCTTTGCACTTTTCCCCCCCCCATTATTTTTAAGGAAAGCAGGGGTGGCAGGCCTAAAAGCAAGTTGCAAACGAAATAGTAAGTTGCTTGCAAGTATGCCCCCCCTCAACTCCTGACCTCTCCTTTCACCCCCTCCAGGGCCCGCGTCCAAGCGTCCCGTGGAGGCCCCTCCCCGAATCTTGACTTTTGCTGCACTGGACTCCAAGCGTCGCCCACCCTTTTCATGTTGATGGGACCCCAGCCCCTCCAAATAAAACAAAACACACGCAGCTTTAAAATGTCAGCATTAAACTCCCTCCAGCTGTTCCCGTTACGCGCCTCCCCTTCAGCCCGAGGGAAACACGTGGCCAATCCCGTAGGAGAGGGGCTGTGGCAAGGGGTGTCCGCGCTGGAGGTACCCGCCCCAACCCCCTGCCCCAGCTCCCCGCATCCGGAGGGCGTGGGGCCGGGACCGGGACCGAGCCTCCTACCTTGTGCAGCATATACTATGATTTTTGTGACTCGGGGAAAGGTGGTGCTGTGTTGCTTTAGGGTTTCGGGAGGTAACTTTTGCGCCCCCACAGGTGACAGCGCTTGCCAGCTTCTGACGGGGACGAAGGCTGCCGCAGCTCCACCTAGTCCCTGCTCGGGCGCCCGGCCGCAGCCACTCTCTCCTCAGGCCACCCTGATTCCGACGGCGGCCGCCTCGGCTCTGACATCTTCTAGAGGGTTTGGGAAGCGCGTGCCGGAAGCCGGCTGCCGCCATCTTGGTAAAGGACACTGACACCAGCACGGCCCCGCGGCCACCATCTTGGCAAAGGCTCTGAATTGGGGCATGGACATTCACCCTTCCTCGGTTCTGAAGGGTTCGCTGCCCGGTGTTGTCATACGTGAAATGAGAGAACGAGGCCTTTAGCAAACTGCCTTTCCTGAGACGATCTACACGGGCCTCCTCTAGACGATTGTAGGCCGCCATCTTGGAAAAGGAAGAGACGCTGGCTGCCTCAGAAAAGAGGGAACCAAAACCTGTGCCAACGTAGAGCCCTCTGCCAGTAGAATTTTTAAGATGGGCGCTGAGTAACTCAGTGGTTAATAAACCCCTGACTGAATCCAGAAGAGGTGGCTTTTCTTTTCCGTAAACTGGGTGCATGTCAGTTAGAGGGAGGCCCTTGCCTTGAATGCTCATAGTAGACAAATGAGAATTTACTGCCATTACTACTAGCCCATTTTTCCACTTTCCAAGTCTCAAGTACTGGAATCAGATCTCTTCGGTGGATTGGGTTCCAAAACCACCAACAATATTATGGGAGGAAATCGAGACCCAAACTTACAATAATGTTATGCATGTTTTAAAAGGCAGTTAAATAATTTGAGCTAATTTAAGTATACTTCTAAATATGCGTAAATGTTATACAGTCATCCTCACTATATCGTGGTTCACATATTGCGGCTTCACTGTATTGAGGGTTATTAAAAATGTATATATCTAATTCTGTATTGTGTAGTTTTGCTATATTGTGGGATTTTATGGTATATTGGTATTTATATATTTATGATTTTAGTTATTTTTCCTAAAAAATTTAAAACAATAAAAAATATAAAATGTTAATTCAAACATATTAAAAGAATATTAAATCAAAATAAAATACAGTACATATTTCATCAGCAGATGAATATCATACTATACACAATGGAAATGCAGTACACCACTACCACTTGCGCAAGTTTGCCAACGTTAGATTGTACACAGCTCACTGTTGGCTGATGGGATGGAAGGCGACCAACCACAGCACTGTGTTCTGTTTCCTGGGTGCTGATTGGCTCAGTGACCATAGCATTGGTCTGTTTGCTCTCCCTCACTGTGCCCATACATTCAGCATCTCTCCTTGTCCACTTCACATCAACGTCTGATCACTGAGCATAGTGTTGCTCTGCAGTGTTGTGTTTTTGTGAAATTTTCGTAAAAGTTTGAATTTATTTCAATCCCTACAATGCCACCCAAATGTTCTGCACCTTCTAAGGCTTCTGGCAGTGAACCCAAGTGCCAGAGAAAAATGCTTACCGTCAAAGAGAAGGTGGAACTTCTCGACATGTTAAAGGAAGGCAAAAGCTACATGACTGTAGGCCACCATTACGGGATCAACGAATCTACTGTTCACTACGTAAAGAAAGACGAGAAGAATATTAGGTCTACGGTAATGATGACTTTTAACAAGACTGTAAAGAGAGGGGTCACTTCCCGCAATAAGACCATTGTGAGGATGGAGTCTGCACTGGCCCTGTGGATAAATGACTGCAGGAAGAAGAATATCTCACTGGATACCAACACCATCCAGACGAAGGCCAAGAAACTTTGTGATAGTTTTGTGGAAAGCATGGACGTTCACAACGGTGACGAGGATGAAGACGAGGACGACAATGCAGAAGCAGGACCGTCGAGTGCTTCTCCCACCAGACCAACCCCGTTCAGTGCCAGCAAGGGCTGGTTTGACAAATTTCAGAGATGCTTTTGACTCAAGAGTATTTCTCTGCATGGAGAAGCTGCCTCTGTGGATGTCCACTCACAACCATTGATGGACGGAGACCTGACAGAGATGACGAAGTCAGCAAGTGAAGAAGAGGATGAGGAGCAAGACGAACTACAGGTTGGAGAAGAGGAGGAAGTTGGCCTAACACTCGATCATCTTGCAACCATGGTCAGAATGGCCAAAGAACTTCAGCGAGTGGCTCAAGAATGGGACCCCCAGATGCTTTGTTTGTTGCACTTTGTAGATACAATCAAGAGTGGCATGTCAGTTTATAAAAACCTTCTCACTCAGAAGAAAAAGCAGCACCAGCAACTCCCCATAACTATGTTCATCACTTGGACGAAGAGATCAGTTATACCTACGCCTTTAGCGGAAATAGAAGTTGCGGCCCAGGGCAAAGACACTGCACGACCTGATGAAGTGCCTGATGAAGTGGTGCCTTCAGAAGACCTGTGATGCTCTTCTTGGCTGTGCAGTACATTCATCTCATCGTCATCACCTTCATCGCCATCAGTACTGCACAGCTACATAATTCATGATCTTCATCATTCAAGTTGTAGTGTACTTCAGTGGTGAGTACCCATATAGAATTTTATATGTTGTTAAATTACATAGGTTTAAGAGTGTAGAAAGTGTTTAAGAGCATATGAAGTGTTTATAAGAGTGTGGGAAAGGTTAATAAGAGAGTGGGAAAGGTTTATAGGAGTGTGGGAAGGGTTTATAAAGACTTAAAATATATATAAATAATAAAATAAATATAATGCCACTACTTCACAGATTTTTTTCACCCATTGTAGGGGTCTCTGGAACGTAACTCCTGCAATAGGTGAGGGATCACTGTACTAGAAATTGTTTAAATACTTCACATATATAAATATATAATATATAAAGGAACCATAAGTTATCTAACTTGTCCTCAAACCACAATCCAATTTCTAGTTGAATCTCTACTTTAAAAATATGCTTTATTTATCATATCTGTTCAATTCTAGGAGGTAGATACTCTTTTAATAATACCCAATTTTATGAGAATTCCCAATTAACTTTTTCCCCACTCATTTTTTTCCTGTAGGTCCAGAAGATCATCTTTAAATGGAAAAAGACTCACATTATTTTAAATTCAAAATTGCTATTGAGAACACTTTTAATTGAGCAAGTGTGAAATTTTCCTGACTTTTCTTTTTAGTGGTCTAAATGTACCTGTTAATTTTTTAATTTGATAGAAAAAATTCTTATTCTTTAGTCTTTCGTTTTCACTTGAAAACATGCATAAAGTGTAAATTAAACCACTGTCTGTTTTTCAGAGTTAGAATTGTTATGCCGCATAGTTCACCTTTATTGACTGCCCATCCTTCCTCAACTCTTTTTGCTGACAATAGCTTAATAGATATATATTATTCTAATTTTTCATGAAAATTAGAGGAAACTGAGGTTTACAGTTAATGATGCTTATCCAAGGACATACACTTACCCTAAGTGTGGAAGGTAGAATTAGATGATATTAAAGAGGTTTTTCTTCACTGATCTCATCATTCCCATGAAAGAGTATGTAAATCCTATGATAGGCTTGCAATAAGTGTGTATGGAATATAGTTCAAGAAATGAAATTCACTGTACCAGAGAGAATGTGAAATTAAACATTGTAATAATAACATCAATTCTAACAATAGTTAGTAAACTTCCTAACTTCTGTTAGTTCTAACTTATAGCTTCTGTCTGCTGGGCGCTGTTGAAAGTGTTTTATACATACCATCATCATACAGACAATTACTAATCTGTAGCCCTGGAAAGTTACAGTTACTGCAAGAGAATAAATAGGATGAGTGTCCATCTGAGAGGGAATATAGTTGTCTCAGAAGTAGAGGTGGGAGTAACGGTGAGACATCCAAACTCCATCAAGGCAAGGACCTGATCTGTCTTGTTCATTGTTGTTCATTCCCACTCTGAGGACAGAGGCCAGTGCATAGTAGATGCTCAGCAAATATTTTACAGAGGTATAATAAAACAGTCAACGAAACATAATATCACTTTTCGTAGGTGGTTGTGGATGCCAAATGAGTTAATGAAAAGTATACAAGTATCACTCAAGATCCTCATTTTTATTATCTTGTGTTTAAACACCTGAGTGCCCCCCTTCTATAGAAACAACAAAACAAAACAAAACATGAAAAAAAAACCAAGACCCTTTATTCTGTATTTTCATAGTCTCTTGTACTTTGGTAGCACATTACAAGGACAGTACATTATTTGTGGATTCATTAAGTTTCTGTCTTCCCCAAGAACATGAGCTCTGTGAAGGCAGGGCCTTTGTTTCTTTTTCACCACTGCAGGGTCCGGCAGAGGTGAGGCCTGCTTGAGTAAGGTTGGTGGGGTAATAATATGGGTGTAATAATTTGTAGTTTTAATTTGAACATTTCACCTAAAATGTCATAATGGTATGCTTGAGTGTGTTATTGTTATGTTACAGAATTATGTGCTTTTGATTTTTTTAATAAAAGATTTTGTAATAAAACAGCAGTATCATTTGTGCCAGACCCTGTATATCACTACTGCATAATATGTGCTCAGTGAATGTTTGTTGAATGAATGAATGACTTAATGAATGGATGGATGGAAAGGGTCTGAGACTCTATCTTAGGGCCAATAAAACCTTAAAGCTAAATAATAACCAAACTACTTTTTGCATTTACATAGCAATTGATATATTATGCAAGCGAGTTCTCCCACTCTGTTTGTATTTTATTATTTCCATTCCCATTAAAATAATCCAAGCCTCACTGCCAGATTACTCAACTAAAACATGAAATCATGTCATGTTCCTACTCAGGTAACTAATCATGGTGTATGTATGCAATGAGACGTCAAAGTTGCCAACAAGTTATTGCTGTTAATGTCTGGGTAATGCTGAAGCTATGCTAAATGGGGAAGAGGGGAAGCAGGTATTGTAGTTAAGATTGGGCTTTGACATCATATCTGAGATGTAAATAGCAGATATTAAATTCTGCCTGTGTGACCCTGGACAATTGTTTAACTTCTGTGGGCCTGGATGGTTAGAAGCACATGGAATGGTATGAGGGTTTGATGTATAAAAAATCCTTCAATAAATGGTATTTCCACATATGTAATAAAAACGAGGCATTGAAAAGACTAGGTAAATGCATCAAATGTTAAGTCTGCAGGTTATAGAATTATACTTTAATACAGTTTTAAAAGTTTATGTTAAAAGAAGTAACTACAATAATTCCCTCTTCCATTGTAGACAGCTTCCCAACTTCCATTCTGTATTTACAACTGTCTTTTATCTGCTCCCAGCTGATGCAGTTGGACTGGTATTTAATTAAATTAAAAGTCAATTAAAGCAAAGGAATCATAAAAAACAATCATACTTGCACATTTTAAACTTTAAAACCTAAAACCTAGAATTGAACATTTGTTTCCTAATCCGTTGATGAAGGTCTAAAGCCTCTGCGAGCCCGCTGAGGGGAGCGTGACATCTTTGCTCCCGTGTGAACACCAGACAGCGTTGCAGCGAAGCAACAGACTGGTTGGGTCGCCTCTACTCTGTGAGAAATGTGACATCAGGCAACCTGACACTCTGTGCCTCCGTTTCCATCATTTGAAAAAGGGGGGTGAGAATAGTTCTAACTCCAGTTATTATAAAGATGAAACAAGTTAGATATATGTGAAGTGCTCAGCCTAATTCCTAAAACCTATTAAGTGTTTAATCATCAATTATTTATATTCAGTATTACTATGTCTCTCATTAAAAAAAAAAAGTGGAGCAAGAATTGTAAAGTACTTACAAAATGAGAGTGTAGATTTCTAAGTTTTTATGATATATCACCCCTGCCCTCGCCCCAATCTTCTGCAGTGGTCTTACACCCACCTCATCTGAAAGCAGTTGTTTACAAGGCAGCTTTTCATTTAGATTGTATAGAACAGCAGCTACTGCTTTACTAAATCATATTTCACTATTTTACTTAGTACTTACTTAAGTATTACAATAACAAGCACAAACGGAATAAACAGGCTTTGAGGGGGAAACCACATAGAACTATTGGTAAGCATACAGCATCGCAGGTGGGAGAAGACAAGTATGGAGTATGAGAACCGACCCTGGCTCCAGGGTTCCGCACATCCAAGGCATCAATTGGTATGTTTTCCAGGGAGCATGGAGAACTTAGACTAGTTGAGATGAATGCAATGAGTAGTTTTGGTGAAGAGAGAGCCAGCCGAACCACATTCATTCCCACACATTCATTTATTACACATTTCCTTTTACATAAGGACACCTCCATGTGACTTACTTTTCTATAGCCCCTAATTCCTCATCATGGTTCTAGTTTTATTTATTATATCTTTCTATCTCCCCCAACACATCCTTTATGGTGCTAAATATAAATTGGAATCAAGTACATTTTTTATCATGCTTGTATATATTAATCCTTTTCAATGTGATAATTCATTGAATATGTTAGTTTTATATTAAACCAACATGAGAAGCTTTTGTGGGTTGTCAAAACTGATTTTAAAAAACGTTCCTGCACCTATCACAGCTGTAAGATGCCTTTTAAAATGAACACCTGGACTTTAGGAAATACTTCTCTTCTTGTTTAACTTTAGGTAAGAGGTCCAAGGGAACCCAGCTGAACTTTGAATGCCCCATCTTTCTCTGCTTCAATATTTGCATTTTATACCAGACATACCTATTATAAACAATTCACACATGGTACAGCAAGTCCTTAATCATAATGAATTCCACTTTGGTGCTTCTCTTTGTAATTGGAATTAATATCACCACATAAACTGGGAAATGCTAAATTGTTACCAGCATCCCTGGTGTCTTGCTGCTTCTCGTGATACTTTCAATGACTTCATCAGAACAATCTAAAATACCACGTTTGTGCTCATATGCATGAAATGCTCTATGGGTGTCCTGTGAAGTCTATATTCTTTATGCTGGCAGAACTTAGTTTAAGCAATACCTGATTCAAGGATAAGGTAAATATCAGCAGATGAAAAAGGTAAGTTTTGCAATAAGCAGGAACCTAATGTTTTTAGTGTTTGGAGACATTTAGAGCAGGCACACTGAATAATTGTAGCTGGTATTACGTACTTTGTTTTCATTTGTGGCATTTGTGGCTGGCCATTATGTCACTAGCTTTCTTCCTCTTCTGATTTAATCTCCTCTTTTGTCCCTTGTTCGCTGGTAGAGATTGTTTTAATCTGCTCAATTTGTAGGCGGAATCTATCAGCTCATTTTTGAGAACCTATATTTTCATTTTTGTGCTTACATCCTATTTATTTATTAGGTCACGCTGAGTTTTATTTTCTTTTTTGTTTGTTTGTTTTTAAAGCTAAATTAGAAATAGTGGAGTTTAAAAGATCAAAACATCCTTGGTATGGGATCCCTGAACAAGATATGAATGTACTTTTTTTTTAAGATTTTATTTATTTATTTTCAGAGAGAGGAGAAGGGAGGGAGAAAGAGCAATGTACGGTTGCCTCTCACATGGCCCTCATTGGGGACCTGGCCCGCAACCCAGGCATGTGCCCCGACTGGGAATGGAACCGGGACCCTCTGGTTCCCAGCCCACGCTCAATCCACTGAGCTACACCAGCCGGGCGATATGAATGTACTTTTGAAAGGCACTGGCATGGTCCTGAGATCAAATTTTTAAAATTGTAACAAATGTCAAATCAACATATGAATGTACTTTATATAAGAAATGTTATTTTGGTAGTTGGAAATCAGCCATGATGGAGTATTTATACTATAGAAATTGGAAAACACAACAAATCAGGCATGACTTGTTGATTGTCCCAACTTAAGATAGCGATAGGAGAAATTTAAATTTTTTAAAAACATTTTTAAAATTTATTTTTAGAGAGAGAGGGGAGAGAGAACGAGAGTGAGAGAAACATCCATGTAAGAGAGAAGCAATGGGGACCCATATGAGAGGACCCCACTGAACTGGCAACACCAGGAATCAAACTGGTGACCTTTCGCATCGTGGGACGAAGCTCCAACCAACCGAGTCATACCAGTCAGGGTTGTGATGGAAGAAATTTTAATAATGAGGATTAAACATGAAAGTGTGTGTTTACGAATAACACAAAACATTGAGGAAACGTTTTTCCCAGTATTTGAAAACTATTATCTAATCAGTGAAGAAGTTGCTCCCTTCATTGAAAAATGAGTGTAGCCCATCCTATACCTCTGTTGTTTCACTTTCGTTTCCTTGAGAATACATAGAGACTGCCCTCCTCCCGACAGTTGAATGAACTATAAAAGATCGTTCTACCTCGACCAGGGAGTCTGTGTGGGGGCCGAGAGAGGAAGCAAAGGGAGCGGTGAGGAGGCAGAGGCCCTGGTTTGGGGAAAGATGGAGACTTGTACTGGGGTGGTGGCAGCGAAGGTGGGAAGCTATGATGGGACAGGGGAAGCATTCTGGCGACTAAAAGAAGTCAAACCAGCCATTCAGCAGCTCCACGGACTTCTAGGAACTGCCATGCTAAAGGAAAGCCACCTGGCAAATACTAAGACAGCTCAATGGTTGAAGGAAGTGAGTGCAAGGAAGCTGTAGCTGCAAAATAGAGTGAGGAGCAGCAATGTCAAAGGAGATAAGGAAACATTGGCAGTATTAGAGTTTAAGTAAATAGCTTTGAAATGCGCGGAGAAAGGTGGGCTTCATTGCCTTGCAGTGGGAATGAGGAGGGGGATGCTCCAAATACCAGTACCATGCCATAACTGGAACTCATGTACTCAGAAGTTCTTATTCATCTAGAAATTTGCTTGAGATTTTTGCCTACATCCAAGGATTGTTTGTTCATCCCAATGCCTCAATCCTAACCTGATCTACGAAGATTCTTTTTTTTTTTTTAGCATTTTCCCATTTTAATTTTGAAACTCTCCATCACTCAATCACCCTGTGCTGCATAGACAGTCTCTTTTTAGGCTTCTCTTGACCTTGTTCGCAGTTTTTCCTTGCTACGTCATAAAGAAGGACACTATCACAAGCCAACCACTGTGTTGCCTACTAGTTATCAGAAAGCTCCTGGTTACCCTGCTTCCTCCCTTGCAACCTACAACCTATACCCCACATTGCAGGATGAACATGTGTAAGGCACATTATTAAATTTTATGGAATTTTAAAAACAGTAAATGTTTCATAAAAATAAGAATAACCACTCACCATTTATCTGCCCTTTCAACTCCAGTAACCAGATGAAGGACAAATTCTCAACTAAATGGCTACCAACAACCAACACTTTTAGGATTCAGTTTGGATGTATCAATTTGGTTCACTTTGGTTTTCTGATAATTAGCTATTTTATCGATGGTTTCAATTAATTATGTAATCTTTATTAATAGTAGGGACTTTCCCAACTAATTTTCTCTCCCATACATTTATTCCTTCAGCAAAATATAATTCCTTCAACAGAATAGCAACTATTACATGTTAGGCCCCACTGTAAAGCTGTGGAAACATAACACAGTTAGGATACAATCTCTACTCTGGAGGAAATGCACACAGATACAGTAACAAGTCATTATCAATTTAGATATACACACCAAGAAATCATTGGGTGTTTAAGGAGAAAGAATAGGTGTGGGTACGGAGATGAAAGGGTGGTTCCTAGGAGGTGAGCATGTCTGATTTGAATTATAGAGGGTCTCCTCCAGGTTATTTGGTAATTTCTCATGGAAAGAATACTGAGAAAGAAAGCTTGTCATTAGTATTGTATCAGAACATTTCGGAGGGGGGGGATTTAAAACAAACCAAACTGTTAAAACAAAGAGAAGTTATTGATGCACATAAATGACAAGAGGAAGTTCAGTGCTTGGCAGGCTGGATCCAGGGCCTCGGATGATGTCAGAAGGACTTGGGCTCCATCGCTTAGCTTTACTTTCCTGTTTTGGCTTTATTCTTTGGGAGGTTATCTCTGCCTGGTGGCCCACAGGACCTGGATGTAAAACATCCTACCAGCTTAGTAACTTCAGTGGAAGAGATGATTTCCTTCCCCTACCCAATGATATTGGTGGATGTCCCTAGGAAGGGTTACACTGACTTAGTTGGGTCACATGCTCAACCCTAAACCAATTACTATGACCACGGGATGTAAGCGATGTGCACTGGGATAGACGAAGCCTAGGTAAAGTGCTCACCACTGACCTCTAAGAGGTGGATACAAATCAGATAGAGGAATGGAGGTGGATACAATCAGATAGGGAAGGAAGGAAGGGAGAGAGAGAGAGAAGATGCCTTCCCCTCACACACAAATAACTGGACTTTTAAATTAAAATAGGAGAAAGGGGATGCTGGGCATACAGGAAACAACAGATGCCCATTACAATAGCTCCTTATCAAAATATTAACAGTGACATACACATCGTATTTTACAATATTAAGGAAGTTACTCATGACCTAAAATGTTTATCAGCAAAGGAAAGAACCCTGAAATCAAGTATAGTTGTTGCAAGTCCCACTAATTTCCCTTCCTGATTTTAATAGGAAAAGAATATGGATTTTTACTTTAGAAATTTCAAATAGTATACAAATAAATTAACTGTTGCTTTGCAGAAATAGTATTTCTCCTTAACTGGGCTCTTTTCAATGTTTGAGCTGGTTTTATGGTCTTTCACAGAAGGAATTTGTCTCGCTTGACTGTGACTCCAACAGACATGATGGGGTAGAGAAGGCTGCTGTGAGCCTCTGTCGGCTTCTTTTGCTCCTTCTGTCTGGACAAGCTGAATGTCATGCAAATTTCTCCAGCCTTGGCACTGGGCAGGCAGGACGCCAGAACCAGTAATAGAAGCAGGAGGCACTCCATGAATACTTGCTGATTAATTTTAGCTCCATAGGCCTGATGGGTTTTCCATCCCTATAATTACCATCAGCAAATAGTTATTGAATGATGTCCAGCATATTTTTATTCCTCTTTCCTTGCTCCTGATTTTCATTTTCTATTTTACTTCTCAGTGATTTCATCACATGTGTTTCTGTTCATCAGGACCAACAGTATCTTCGATCAGTTTCTAATTGCTCAATTTTATTACACCTATCTATAGATACCATCTATACTAGCTACATCTATCTATCTACCTATCTATTTTTATTTATTTCTTATTATAATAGTTAAAGTCTTATCTGGAATTAGTGAGGGAATAAATGGTGAAAAATAAGAGAAAGAAATAGGTTATTGAAATGGCTATTCTGTTAGCACATTCCACAAATGCTTTTATTCCACAAATAAAAAGGTAATCTTTATTATTATTATTATTACAGTAATAATGCTTACTAGGGCTGTGAGTCCTGACAGGGCCACTCCATAGAGTGTATGGAAAGCAGTGAGGAGTGAGGGTGTGAGTTATGAACATGACAAATGGGGACTATTGTACAGAAGGGAGATTGGGGGATCCCAAGAAAACTTGTCCTAGTGTGGATGGCCTTGGGAGAACAGAACAGAACTTTAGATATCACTTCTGTCTTTAAAAAATTTAAAAAAAAAATACTGCATACTTTAAAAATACATTCTTATTTTTAAAAATGCAAACACAAGAAGGCAGAAATATATAAAGTAAAAAGTAAAAACTCTCTCCCCTCCAGAATCCCATTTTGCAGATTAACTATTTTTAAGAGTTGGTATGTGTACTTCCAGAACTTTTATGTCTATTTATGTGTGCATGCATGCATGCACATATATACAGTTTAAAAAATGGGATTTTACTATGCATATCTTTCAACTTTATTCATTACATGTTTTGGGGGCATCTTTTCATGTCAACATTTTCAGGTAAAAGCACTGCTTTCTATTGCTTAGCTATGTTATAATTTATCTAACCTTTGTTTGTTGAAAAATATTTAAGTTGTTTCCAAATTTTCACTATGGTTAGCCATGCTGCAATGAATATTCTTGCATGTATATCTTTGCACTATTGTGAAAGTATTTCTGTAGCATCGAAATGCTCAGGCAAATGTAATTCATGACAAGCAGTAAGCACCCCAATGTGCCACATTAATGAGCTTATTAAAAAAAAAAAAAGCGGCCTGGCTGGTGTAGCTCAGTGGATTGAGTGCGGGCCGGGAACCAGACAGTCCTGGTTCGATTCCCGGTCAGGGCACATGCCTGCGTTGTGGGCCAGGCCCTCTGTGAGGGCCATGTAAGAGGCAACCATACATTGCTGTTTCTCTCCCTCTCTGTCTCCCTCCTTTCTCCTCTCTATTTAAAAATAAATAAATAAAATCTTTAAAAAAAAAAAAAAAAAAGCTTGTCCATTGCCAGCTCATTTTCTACTTTCACCTTCCTTTAGGCATTTTAGAAAAAATTCAATTAGAGCAGGAGTCATGGATGGCTATGCAGAACAGGCTTCTACCTGAAGATCCCTTGTGTCTTGTTTATGGTCCCAGTTTTGCTGAATCCATCCTTGTATTAACTGTAATATAAATTCAAGAGGATTGGTTTACATATGAACTGGGAAATGTTACCTGCAAGGGATTACTTAGGGACACCACAATGCTTTTGATGAACAGCCTCCCTCCTGTGATGTCCTTGATCATGACCATATGGTGGGTAGACATTTTTTTTTTTGCCTGCAACACATCCACTCTCCACACATGATACTAGAACCTCAATTTTTGTTTGGAAAACTGTCCTTTTCCAAATTTCAGTCCATTAGTGTGCAGTGGGATTAACCCCACCCCAAAATCTGTGGAGGGGCCAGGCCTGGCCTATTACTTTGTTCAGAGATGAGCACAACACTTTATTCTAGACCTGGGACTATTCAGAAATTTGACCTTTTTCAACAGTAATAGCTAGGCTTTTTGGAGAAGCTGTATTTGACCACCCAGAGCCTCCATCAAAATGAGGTTGACATGCCCCACCCTTTCCCAAAAAAAGCAAAGAGATCTGAAGATAGAAAGATTCCCAATTATATAATTTGAATGTCTAGATCCTGAAGCTAGGGCTACCCATAGATCTATCTATTACACACTATGATAAGTAAATTCTGTTTGTTTGTGGTGGCCAGTTGGCATTATCTCTTTAATACTTGTACCTGAAAGGCTCCTGACATAAGAAGTAAAGGCCTAAAACATGAGGTGCTGCTCCTTCTGGAAGAGAGAGGCAGTTAAAGTTATCAGCCATCTAGGGTGACCCCAAAAGAAAGAGAAGCCAGAGAGAGGTCTTACCTGCTTTACGAGTTTGCCTAGAGTTTCCTGTTAATGATTAACTGGGTGAGATGGTCAGACTCCTTTATTTAAAATACACCTACTTAAATGACAATATCAACCTTCAGTTAATTCACTCATTCCAGCTACTTCTGCCTCAGATTTTCATTTTTGTTAATGTAGAAATTGCATCTCTAGTTTAGGCTATGCCTTAAAAGAAAAAAACAAATGAACAAAAACAAAACAAAATTGGTAACCCTCCCAAAGAAATGTCTTACCTGGTTTCTCTTTAAGGAAGCCTAAATTATTACTCTGCTTTCCATATCAATCCAGCCTTATATTTTATTGCTTTGTTTATAGTCGATTTGATAATATATTAACTTAAACACAGTACCTGTAAATATGGTCTAGTGAAGTATGTATTAAAATTATTTTAATATCTTATTATTATTGGTATTTTTGAAACCCGATCCTGATAGCTGAAGGAAAAACTCCACTAATGTGAAAAATCAATCCCTTGGTTGAATTAAATTCACAATTCTTGTATAAATATTGCTACTGTGGTACCTATGTATACTCTATACTTCTCAGCTGTAGCAGGGGAATAGGTGTGGTGGTGGATAGGGATATCATTAGTTGGATTCGGTAAACATTTATTTAGTTATTAATGTCAGCTCAGTCTGAAATAGACTTGAGACTCTACCTCTTGGTAGACACATGTCTTTAGGCAAGTTATTTAACCTTTCTGAATCTTAGTTCCCTTATTGGAAAAATAAAGGTAATAATAGTGTTTGCTTCATAAGGTTCTCACACAGATTAAACAAGCTATTCTATGGAAAGCATTTTGCACAGTCTCTGACAATTTGTAAGTGCTCTTATGTTACATGATTATTGTTGTCACTAAGCGCTGTGCAAGGGACTGGCAATGTAAGGAAACCAACAAATCATTTTCATCCCTGCCAAAAGGAAGATGTGCACAAACACACACACTATACTAGCTTTCTTCGAACTAAACCACTCCCCCCCCCCACCCGCCCCCATGGATTGTAAAGCAAGGCTTATTGAGCACCTGCTGGGAATTCTGTAAAAGAAATTCAGCCACTAGCTGGAAATTTTCACTGTATGATTTACCAGGCTCCTCGCAGCTTTGGGGGTCCCATAACTCTATATACCACACTAGGTACATATCGCTGTGGAATTTGATCCTTATGAAACCCAAGAGAACCAAAGATTTTCCACATCCGCTGAGCATGCTCAAATAAGGATATTTAAAAGCACAGAAGTTGAACACATGCTCGTTAGCCAGCAAAATTCTATAGCCAAAAGAAATAAAAGCCCAGAGAAGTGGAATGATTTGTCTGAAGTCTCACTGATTTGCCAAGGAACCAAAATGAGCTTGCAAGCTTTCCTAACACTGAACACAGTATATACTGAACACAGTGATGTATATATATATATCTTCAGATGTCAATATTTACCTTTTATGAATTTATTGCTGACCATGCGTCAACCCACAAAGTCACTTGTTTACTTATATCAACGGCACCAAAAATCCCTTTCATGTCACCATCAAAATTTATATAACAGAGTGGACAAACCATTGAGTGAGGGGACAGGAGACTGAGTGTTGGTTTTGGATTTAGGACCCTTTCCTGTACTAACCCACCTTCCAATTGCTTGATCTGGGGAATTGTCTTTTCCTCTTGTGGACTCTTCCCTCTGTGCTCAGGGCTCTGGGCTTTCACTGCCCATCTCTTTTAACAGACACAGAAGTCATTACGTTCCTCTTGCTCTCTCTCCTTCCTACTGGATGCCTATACACAAGGCACTGGAGATAGAGATAAATAAAGTAGGCTCCTGTCCTGAAGCCTCCGCCAGTGAAAAGGAGATGGGAACACAGATGTGATACAAAAACAAATGCAATAAGAGGTGCACAGGGTGTACCAAGAGCACCAGAGGTCAGAGGGTGAAGGTGGGAATCTAGGAAGGTTCTGGAGGAAGCAGGTCAAAGCTTCAGGAATGAGCAAGAATTGGTGGCAGGCAGATAGATCTCGTCTGAGGCTCCAGTGATGGTCATGCTGAAAAGAATAGTGCTAACAGAAGAGAGGAAGTGTGGAGTGGCTTGGCCTAGGGCACAACTAGAGGGAACACAGACTCTGATGCTTCTACTGTGTGATCTTGACCTGGTTACTTAGTTTCCCTGTCTATTGAATAGGCATCATGATTGGCTTCCCTCTCAGGGCTATTGTAAGGATTCAATGAGATTATATATGCTAATCTTGGCACTGTACTTGACACTAGTAGTAGTAGTAGTAGTTAATAGTTATAATAATAATAATATTAACATTTTACTATCCCCAACAACATATTGTTATACCTGTTGCTTTGTCTCCTCTTCCTCTTATAAGGACACAACTATATTCACATTTTGCTATTAAATATATTCTGTTTATAAATACTTTCAATGACACCCAAGTATTTAAAGCACTATGATAAAAATAAGTGGACATTTCATACAATACCTTCAAGAGATCAGGCATATCATTAATTATAATGGTTTCCTCTAGATCAGTATCTCAAGTGGGGGTGATGTTTGCCCCAGGGGGCATTTGGCAATACCTGGAGACCTTGTCGGTTGTCACAGATGGAAGGGTGTAGTCTCATGGGTCTCGTGGGTAGAGGCGAGGAACGGTCCTAAACACCCCACAGTGTGCAGGTCGGCCTCTTGCAACGAAGAACTGCCCAGCCCAAAGTGCCAGGAGTGCTGAGGTTGACAAGCCCTGGCCTAGCTGTAACCCCACATACTACTTCCTTTCAACAATCGTCAGAAAACACAGTCAAACAATGGTCCTAAATATCCTAAGTTCAGCTGCAAAAGTGGATCCTTCAGACAGTTTACATATTTTAACATCTCCTATGAAAACAAAGGGCCTTCAGAGCCCCTGGTTGTATCACTCAGGCTTTTCTTGCTACCAAAATAGTGGAATTAAAAAAAATTATTTTGCCTTCATGGATAACTAAAAATAATACCTTTTTAAATAGTGATTATAATGAAATTCAGCAAAAAAAAAAAAAAAGAGACTCGATTGGCCCTACTTTGGGAGTCTCTTTTCTAGGCAGCAGGTTTGGCTTGATTCCATCACCACCCCAAGTTGGCTCCCGCAGCCACCGGGGTGAGGGTGGGGTGGGGAGGAGGTGGCTAAGCGCCCTTTGAGTTCTCATGGTCTTCTTAACACTCCTGAGGGAGGTGGGCCAATGACAGGGGTGCGCAGAAGGATTGCTATGTTCGTGCTTTTCAAATGAGATCTGCTCCAAGTATTGGCTTTTCTCAATTGCAACTTTCTCAGTTGTGAATGGGCCTCATCCTTCCTTCCTTCCTTCCTCCTTCTAGAAGCAGTACAGTGGAGAAGAGTATGAGCTCTGGGGCAAACCTGCCTGGGTTTGAATCTGGCTCTGCCACTTGTTACCTACGTGACTTTGACATGCTTTTTAACCTTCGTGTGCCTCAGATTCCCTACCCGTAAAATGAGGGAAGACAACAGTACCGGCCTCATATAACTGTTGTGAGATTTAAGTGAGTTCTTACATAGAAAGCCCTTAGAACATAACCTGGCACATATATGCAATGAATAAATATTAGCTGTTTCTCTTATTACTTATTCTTATTTGCTCTTATGGTGCATTCATTTGCTCATAGGATGCTCTAAAGTAGATGTTAGGTATGATGAGGACCTGGTCGAAGGGACATGTCATTGCAGGGCATGCAACATAGCCATAGCCAGGAGCAGCTGCGGGCCAAGGAGGGAGTGGCTGAGCTGGCATTCATTGCTCGTGCAGTTCTCCTTCTTGGTTAGAAAACCAAGAGCTTGCTTGCTCTTCCTCTCCCCTTACCTTCTCTTACTTTTTCTCCCAAGTATGAAATTTCACCAGAGTCTTCCCTGCCTTTACCCTCATAGTGTTTTATTTGGCCACTCCTTATAGGTTGGTTTCCAACTGAGCTGTCCATCAAATAATTTGGGAATTTGTTTAAAGTACAGATTCTGGGATACCACCTCGAACCTACTGAGCCACTCTCTGAGGGTCGAGCCCAGGGACCTTAATTTGCATCTTCACATGAGAGGCAGCAGAGTGTAGCGTTAAAGAACTTGACAAGGAGCCAGACTGCCGAGGCTACTTGCTAGCTGTGTGACTTTGGACAAATTATTTAACTCTGTGTCTCACTGCCCTCATCTGTAAAATGAAGATTGTAAGAGTCCCTATCTCCTATTGTTGTTGTGAGAATGCCTGAGATAATGCCTTTTAAACTATTCCTAGAATATTATAAACATTAAGTAAATGTTAGCTGTTTATTTTCTCTTTCCCTTTCCTTTTATCTTCTCACCTGACATCCCTTCCTTCATTCTTGTCTTATCTCCTTCCAAAATTCATGCATTGACTATCTACTCAGGACAAGGCTTTGAGAATTCAGGGATGAAGTAGATGTGATTCTAGTTTTCTTTGGGGTTAGAGTCTAATGGGGAACATAGACACATAAACAAATAAAAACTACAATGAAGTGTTCCAGGTCATCTGCTCTGATATATACACACACACAGAGCATGTATGTTTTCTTATAAAGGAGAAGGGGTTGAAAAAAGGCTCCAAATGAGAAGGGACTCCGGCATCCAGAGTTAGAATAGAGACGGAATCAATCTGTTCCATGTAACAAACATTTTTAGAAGTACTAACTACATACCAAATGCAGGTCACAGTGCCTTTTGGGAACTATCTTCTTTTAGAGAGTTGCAGCTTCATTTTTAACTTGATGTTTTAAAAAGTTATTCATCCAGAATAGCAAAATAATCTTAAAAAAAGAAGAAGAAAGTTAGAGGACTCATAACTCCTGATTTCAAAACTTGCTACAAAGCTACAGCAATCAAGATACTGCAGTGCGAGACTAAGGATGGATAAGCAGAGCAATGGAACAGAACCGAGAGTCCAGAAACCCACCTGCCTATTTATCTTTTGTCAAGAATGTCGAGACTATTCAAAGAAAGAACAATCTTTTCAACAAATGGTGCTGGGACAACTGGATAGCCATATGCAAAAGAATGAAGTTGGGACCTTGTCTCGCATCATATGCAAAAATTCACTCAAAATGGATCAAAGAGTTAAATGTATGAGGTAAAACTGTAAGGCACTTAGTAGAAAACATAAGTGCAAATCTCTATAACCTTGGATCAGGCAGTGGTTTCTTAGATATGACACCTAAAGCACAAGCCAACAAGGAAAAAACTGATAACCTGGACTATATCAAAACGAAAACTTTTCTATTTCAAAGGACATTAGGAAGAAAATGAAAAAGTCCACAGAACGAAATATCTGCAAGTTACACGCATGATAAGGGTATTGATCCAGAATATATAGAGAACTTTCTCAACTTGATAATAAAAGACAACCTTATCTTTTAAAAACAAAATGGGTAAAGGACTTGAATAGACAGTTCTCTAAAGAAGACAAATGAATGGCCAATGAGCACACAAAAAGCTGCACTACATATTACTCATTAGGAAATTCACGAATACATGAGGTATCACTTCACACCCACGAGGATGGCTATAATAAAAACAAGGGAAATAACAAGTGTTGGTAAGGATATGTTGAAATGAGAACTCTTATATATCGCTGATAGTTAGAAAATGGTGCAGGCACCGTGGCGGTTCCTCAAAATGCATACAATAGAATGTCATCCGACCATGAAACGGATTGAAGTACTGACTGGTACACGCTACCATGTGTGATGACAACACACAATGACAAATGGAGGAACACACACACAGAAGGCCACATACTGTATAATTCCATTTATGTGAAATGTCCAGAGTAGGCGAACCCTTAGAGACCAAAGTTGGCTACTGGTTGCCAGGGGTTTGGGAAGAAGGGAAATTGGAGTGACTGCTAGTAAGTATGGAGTTTATTTTTAGGGTGATGGAAACACTCTGGAGTTAGAGCATGGCGATGGTTGTACACAATTGTACTAAAATTATACTAAAGCCCAGTGAATTGTACTTTTCAAAATGGTGACGTTTGTGTCAATATATTGACATATATTGCCCTGGCTGGTGTAGCTCAGTGGATTGAGCGCAGGCTGGGAACCAGAGGGTCCCGGTTCAGTTCCCCGTCACGGCACATGCCTGGGTTGCGGGCCGGGTCCCCAGTGAGGGCCATGTGAGAGGCAACCATACATTGCTGTTTCTCTCCTCTCTTTCTCCCTCCCTTCCCCTCTCTCTAAGAATGAATAAATAAAATCTTTAAAAAATATATATATTGACATATGTTATTATATGTCAATAGTAGTAATAAAAAAAGAAAAGTGTTACTAAAAACCAGCATATGCTTTCTATTTTCTTTGGAATGGTGATACATTGATATAAGTCAGCTAAAATAACAAGGCACAAGAGTTTTGCCATTAATATTTGTTTTATAAAAAAAAAGACATGTTCCATTCTAGGCGAGAAGTAAAAGTTCATGCAGATTATGATCAAGAATAGTCCGGGCCCAGGGTAGGCCCTGGGTTTAAAAAACGTGGTTGTCAAGATGCCTCTGACTAATTTTTAAACTCCCACGTGATAATTTGCATCTGCTCATCAAAGCGGCACTCTGAAAAACACACACATACACACCAGTTTTTATTACAATTTTACGGTGCACCAATCAGCAGGTCAAATCCTGCCACCAGGTACAGGTTAGTCATTTTGAGAACCGAACGGGCTCTTGCAGGGCGCAGAGCCGCGGTCGGTTGGGGGCGCTCCAGGGTCAGGTGCGTTACTGCGCCCCCGCGCGTCGCCCGCCGGCCCGCGGAGAGGACTCGAGGGGGCAGCACCGGCTCTCCTTTCCTTAAACCTTTGGCTGTCTCCTAGCGTCTGCTGTGGGCAGAGCAGCCCTGTCCCTGCGGGATGGAGGATTGGATTGGCTCGTGGGAATATGATTCATAAACCATACGACTTCGTCTCGCTTATTAAAGTGTATGTTTTCCTTCAGTTCTGCTCCCTTCGACAGGAGTTCGAAAGCTAAGACACCGTCCTCCGTGAACCCCGAGCACACCTGGGCACGTGTAACATTCCTGACCTGTAAGGAGGACCCAAGGTCTACACCTCGGGAGGTTAGGGTTTTCAGTATTTAGTGCGACAAATTCTGTTCTTACCATTTCACTCCAGATACGACTTAAAAAAAAAAAAAAAAAAAAAAAAAAAAGTGATGGGGCCCGGCTGGTGTGGCTCAGTGGATTGAGCGCGGGCTGGGAACCAAGGGGTCCCAGTTCGATTCCCGGTTGGGCACGTGCCTGGGTTGCCTGCCGGGTCCCAGTGGGGGACATGTGAGAGGCAACCATACATTGCTCTTTCTCCCTCCCTTCTCCTCTCTCTAAAAATAAATAAATAAAATCTTAAAAAAAAAAAAAGTGATGGGAATGCGATCTCTTCCTTTCAAAATACCGATTTGTGCCGCGCTCACCCTTCTCCGTGTAATGATGTGAGAGGACACAATGCCCACGCGATAAGACCACGTGAGATACTCCGAACGCGGCACAACTCAAAACTTAGGAGTTGTTTATTTCTGGAACTTTTCATGGAATACTTTCAGACTGCAGTTGCCCGTGGGTAACTGAAACTGCAGAAAGCAGATGAGAAACGAGAGCTACCGCTGAGCTGGGCGCTACTGCCTTCTCCGTGCGTCGGTTCAAACCCGAAAGCCTGGCCGGTGCCGAAGCAGAGCAAACTCTCCGATGGCACTTCGGCGACACAGACCCCGAAGTGCCAAACATCTACCCCTCCAGACAGAAATTTTGCTTCTAAGA
The DNA here is from genome assembly GCA_004026765.1 of Micronycteris hirsuta. Lineage (NCBI taxonomy): Eukaryota > Metazoa > Chordata > Mammalia > Chiroptera > Phyllostomidae > Micronycteris > Micronycteris hirsuta. The sequence continues at coordinate 131,354 of PVJI01000857.1, forward strand.
ATATGTCCTACCTTGTTAACCATGAGATGCAATGTGCAATAATAAAAAATTAGTGATCACCTCAATATCGACCAATAGAAGAATGGTTAAGTGATGTTGCATATAAGATGGGATGCTGCCACTGAAAACCATGGTTTTCTAATTACCAGGGAAAATGCTCTTAATAAAATAATAACTGCATATATATTATTATTTATACTCACTAATATATATTTATTATCTTATACTTATTAGTAATGTACTTATTTATATATACAGATATGTGTATGCATAAATTGTATGTGTATATAAAATTCATATAGTAATGCTACATTTTAAAATATATCTTTATGTAGTTCATGCTATTGTGTTTTCTAAAATATATTAATTTATGCTAAATTACATCATGTGAAAGGCTTGCAAATATCAACCATGGCGATCTCTGGCCAGTGGATGATAGTTATTTTCTTCAACCTACTTTTCTGTCCTTTTCTCCTTTCTCCAGTGAAGAGATATTATTCTTATGAGGAGGAGAGCTTGACAATGCGTGTTATTTTAAGGAAAGATGCTGGTACCCTCTATTTCATAGCTAGCCTGACTCCTCAGCAAGGCCCCACCCAGTTTGGCAGTGTGAGTATTTATATGCAACCACTGAAAACACATCTCCACTTTGAACTTGTAAATGACTCTGAATTCCACTTAGGAGCTCCCAGTTAACCACTGGTGCCAGATAAACATGTCCTGAGTTCAATAATCTGCAATGTGATTTGAGCAGAGATGTGGGGAGGAGAGAGGAAGTTTTAGTCTTTGTGGCTTCATGGGCTGCACTGTTTGGTGTCCCTTCAGGGAACAAGAAAGAAAAGGTTCAGATATGGTTTAGGACAACAGGGCAGGGACTGTGGCTCTGGGGCTTCTGGGAGTGCAGGTAAGACCACAGGTCTCCTATGCAGTCGTTTGTACCTCATGATTTTCAACAGGAGGACTCAGAACCCCCCAGACAGAAGACTGAAACCCTGCCCACCAATCCCCTGCAAACTAGGAAACAAGGGCGTTCAAAGGCAGGTCAGGTTATAGAGGAGCAGGTGCCTCCAGGCAGAAGGAAACGGAAATGCAGCTGTAATTCCAGTAACAAAGGTTGGCCTTCCATGGAGAGTGAGGTAGTCTCTCAGCTGATACCAGGACTTGTACTGACTCAGGTACCCTGAGGGGACATTCGAAGCCTTTTAGGAAGGCACAGTGGGTGGGATTTGGGAGAATGATAATCCTCTAAAAGTAGTTATCACAACGGGACTCAGCAACTTTGCAGTGGGGCCCCACACTCAGTGCACTGCAGCAACTGAGTCCTCTGGCTTTGAATCACAGTTAGGTTAGCCTGGGCACGAAGGCGACTCTCCCAGAGGTGGTGGTGGTCAGCGGCAGAGGTGATGGGAGCAAAGTTTCTTCAATCTTGGAGATAGTACACCTGCGAAACCGTCAGGGTCTGGTGCAGCTACTGCAAGGCTTGGCTCACTACCCTCCAGTGAAAAAGCCCTCCACGGACTCACTAGCACCTGCAGCCAAGCACATTTGCTGTGAGACTCCTAGCTGCACGTAACCCCGAGCATTCCCCTCTCATCTTGCTTCTTGGGGAACAGGGCTTCCAGCTTTGGCAATGTGCTATTTCGAATTCACCAGCATTGGGCATGCAGGATTTCAGATGGTGGTCACCTGACACAACAGGGATGGGGACAGACTTCTAGTTCCAAGGGGCATTGTTGTGGCAGCCTCAGAGCTCAGGTCTGTGATTCCCACCATGGTGGGGACACTCCACCGAAGTAGGAGTCCTTCACCAGAGATGGATTTATTTCTGGAGGCCCCTCCCTCAAGGGATCTTCTCACTCTGTCCGCAGCATGTTCAGCAACCTCCTCTCAAATGTTGCATTCTCTGCCCCACATTTATTCCGTTCTTTCTCCCAAACTTAAGCCATCCATAATGACAGAGAAGCGAGCAGATATAGAAAACAACCAAAAATGACAAACGATTGACAGAGGTGGAGTTAGAGTTTCTCTTTTAAAGGAGGAGGTCTGGGGTCTGCAGTGCCTTCATGGAAGGGGATCAGGCAACTTGTGAAATTCTTCCATCATGACAGGACTGTGGGCAGGGGAGCTTCCTGGAATCTACTAATGATCCCCCAAAGACAACTGAACTCACTCAGAATGTTAACTCTGATGGTGCTGATGATGTAACCAATAGTCTCTAGGCTTGTGCTGCCTGAACTTGGGAGTTTTATTCAACACATCCTTTTGAGGTAGGTAGAGTAGAAATGATCATCCCTGAGTCACAGCAAAGATCCTGAGGAGTAGGGAGGGCTGCTCACATGCCCTAGTCTCTCAGCTGATAATGGGTGGAAACAGGACTAATCACATAACGTCATCTCATGCAGGCCAGAAGGCCTTGTGTCCAAGACAAGGCTGTTTTCCTTGGCCCTGTGGTTATGTTGGAATATTGAGTTGTGAGGGATTTACAGCTCGGCTAAATTATCTGGTCTGGAAGCCTCTCTCTTTCTCTCATACCCCATATCCAATCCTTCAGAAACTCCTGATTTCACATGCAGAATACATGCTAAACATGGCCACCACCACACCTGACCCGAGTCTTCACCATCTCTCATTCAGACAGTTGCTGCAGCTTCCTGGCTTGCCCTCTACATTCTGTTCTTCACACTCCAGCCAGAGGGACCTTGTTAAACTAAGACAGGTCCTGGCGGTCCCTGCCTTAAAACCCTCCATAGCTTCCCATCTCACTCAGAGTCAAAGCCAAAGTCCACACCCTCGTCCTGGCTTGCTGGCTGCCTGTCCCCATGATGCTCAGTTTCTCTTTGCTCAGTTTCTCTTTGCTCCACACCGTTCTTCTTGCTGTTCCTCAAACTTGCCAAACACCTTCTTACATCAAGGCCTTGCTTCCTGCTACTCCCCTGTCTGGAGCCCCCCAGAGATCCCCATACCTTGTCTTTCACTTTATTCAGATCTCTGTTGAAATGTCACTTCCTCAGAGAAGCCCCCACCCCACCACACTCTATCTAAAACAGGCCCCTCGCCAGGTGCTCCCCCCCACACACTGTTTTCATTTTCTTCACAGCACTTCCCACCTCACACATTGTATTTGTATTGTAAAAAGCACTGTCTAGCTCTCTTATCTACGTGTAAGCACCATGAGTTTTGTTTTGCTCACTGCTAGCTATATCCTCGTTGCCTAGAGTACGGCCTGCACTTATTTGCTGAATAAATGAAACTGGGAAACTCAGAGCAACACCTTTCTTTTTAGATCAGCCCGCCCCCACCCCACGCACAAATGTTTTCTTCCTTTCCAATTTAACCTACCCAGTACATGACATCAGTCCTGTGATCATTTATTTTTCTGATGCTATCACCTCTGGGTGACCTTTAGCACGTCACTTGACTTGCTAGCTGTAGAATGGGAATAAAAATACCACCCATCCTGACACTTTCATGCATCAGCCTCTGAAAAGTCTCATTATGAAGTTACAGCTGATGCTGTAGGAGGGTGTGAGATGTGCCCTGTTTCTCTCTATTTTGCACAGAGTAGGCATACATTAAGTGCTTATCAAAGTTCATATCTGTGGGACATTAGCTGTACCGTCTTCTGCTGCAGTCATAGCGGAAGCTGGCTCCCTTTCTGAGCAAACGCTCTGAGAGCACCAGGGGAATGAAATCTGTTAGAAGGGACACAGATTCCTTTCTCCAGAAGAAGCCAACTGTCCAATACTTAATGAAGACGTAGTTGCTGCTGGTGTGCTGTTTGCTTTGCACACAAAGCAGAGAGCGTCAGAAGAGAAAAACTCAGATCAGAGGATTTTTCCTCTCTGGATAACTTTTTTTCAGATTGACCCTCATTAATCCCCTGACTCTCCTCATTTTGGTGAATTTCCTGGTTTAGCGAAGAGCCGCTGAGTCAGCAGATATTCTCCAAGTCAGACCCCAGAAGAATCTCATGTGTGAAATAAAGGCTGGTGCCAGGGACTTTCTGATGCTTGATCAGGATTTGCAAAGTAGATGAGTGCAGGAATATTCACACTCAGCGGTTTGTTTCTGTCCTCACCTCTTTCTCTTTCCTTCTCCCCCTATTTTCCTTTCTGACTATGTTTTCTTTCTCCTTCATTCATGCATTTTATGGTCCTGCTGGGCTTGGCCGATTACTGACCCTCCCACATCCAGTGATCTTGGTATCAGAAGAGCTCCGTTTTCTCCTTTTCTCTGCCATTTAAAGAAGTGCGCTGTAATTTCCCCAGCAGAAGTGAAAGTGATCAGGTCTGCTCAGATGTCTGCACAGGCACAAGAATGACAGGCCCAGGAGAAGAGAAAAGGAAGAGGGGACTTTTGAGGGGCTGAAAGCAAACCTCACATATTTCTGACCACCCAGGGGAAGGAAATGAAAACTTGCATTCCAGGCCAATTTTCCCATTGATTATAATTCTTTGTCATCAAGAGAGTGCCAGAAAAAGTTTTTTTGTTTCATTTTGATTTTGATACATTAATTTTAAAGCTTGGACTTCCTCCTTTGCCTGAGGAGGAGCTATACACGGAGGCACAATTTATAGTTACTTTGAAGATGAATAAAACATTAACATACGGTATCTTTTGTTTCCCCTAAAACACAATACCTAAATTAGCACTGTGCTCTGATTGCCACCCTACACATGCATTTAGATGGTAAATACGCTCAGTTTTGAGCACATTTGTAAGGCCTGAGCAAGTGTGAGGTGTCTTAGGTGGCCATGTTGATACTTATGAAGGTGACCTTCAGAAATGTCCCATTTTAAGAACATCCACAGCAGAACTAATACTCTTGGCTTTGGCTCCAGTCAGGTTTTCATCTAGGGCTTTCGGTCCTAATCATAGCAGAATCTTTCAGGTGGATTTGTTTCCAGAAAACTTGCTCGACACATCATCAAATGGCAGAAGTTGCCAAAGTGTTATTGTTTCACATTACATATCTGTGGATATTACCCCTAGAAACTGTTGCCTATTTATCCCCTTAGCTGGCCTCTGCAGAGTAGCAGCAGGTTAAATTGTTGCCATGGTGGCAAGGATCATTTTATGGTACATTTGTAATTGTTCTAAAAAAAAAAAAAGTAACATGAGATCAAAGTTACCAAAATTAAAGGTGATGCTTTGCTTAAGAAGGAGAAAGGATGAACAAGTCATTCAGAACATAAGAAGAAACTGTCTCTGTGATTATCTTTGTTGAATGAATATAGTCGAGGACTTTGCCCATACCATACGGCTCTACAGAATGCAGTTTCTTTAGTTTGGTCTTAGCTCCCACAATATTGCTGGTTTGTTTTAATTTTATAGAAACTAGATTTTTTTTCATGATCGTATTTTCCTCTTTCCTCGGGTTGGTGAGAAGCTAAAAAATTAAATTTATAGACTATCTTTAGTGACTCAACAGAAGTTTATGTTGACTTTTTTTCCATTCTCTTTAATTAAGGGGGTCATGGAAGTGCATTAATTTTATCCTTGGCTTTATTTTCTTACGCACATTTTTTATTCACTCTGATCTTCCCCACCCTTTCTTTTCTCCTTTTCTAATACATATATTCTTAAAAAGTTGTCATGCAAGGAGATGAAGCATGTATATTTAGATAAATCTGGTCTTAAGGTGATAAACTTAACACATCCAAAATTATCATCCTGATACTGCTATCTACCCTATTTCACTATCCTTTTTAGAATAATATGTTTAGAATATTGTCTTCCTTTTGGAAGTTAAGAAAGAGTTTAATTCTTTGATGAATCAGCACACACTGAACTTAGGTTTTCTTCTTTGTCTTTTAAATTATGTTCTTTTTTTAACCCTTTGCCTCAAAATAAGTAAATGTGAACTATGAACTTAGGTTCCCTTAGTCATCAACTTGGGGATGTACTTCTTCTGAAATGACAGTGAGTATCTTATCTCTTTTTTTTTTATAGTTCTGGGAGGGGTGATGAATCTATTCTGACCCATTACACCTTTTCACTCTGTCCAGTAGCTGTATCCTTGCATTTATTTCTTTACTTTCTAAACAACGTCCTCTATCGATTATTTGGCCATTTCATATTCTCTCTCTCTCTCTCTCTCTCTCTTCTGTCTGTCTCTCTTTCTCCCCCTCTCCTTCTCCCTCTTCTTTCCTATCCCTTTCTATCTCTATTTCTATTCATCTCTCCATTCCTCCTTCCCTTCTTCCCTTCCTCTCTCCCTTCCATATATGCTTCCCCAGAAGTTTAAAAGTAACAACAATATAATCAGGTCATTGAGACACAAATAAAGTCATAGAAACTATAGAAGAGGAAGAAATAAATGCAACAAAAATCTAGTTATGATTCCAGTCTTAAACTCAGTCTAGGATCTCTCTTAACTCACATAAAGGGGAAAATCAGAATAAATTCTTTAAGTTATAGTGGCAGACAACTCGTATACAACCAAACTTGGGTGGGAAGAAATAGAAAAGAAGGTTGCAGGGGACCTGCAAAAATATTTGTTGAATGAATGGATGGAATCAAAGTGGCTCATTGGCACAAATTCCAAACAGCTGAGCTGGTACAGCGGTGTGCCATCCCAAGTACATGAACAGAATGAAGCAAGGTCCCCATTGACAAAGTAAAATAGAAAATTAAGGCCATAACCAGTTAATTAGGGCAAAGAGATTTGTTTATTTATTTATTTTACTGTTATAGGATCATATAGAATCATGGGACTGAGAGAAACTTGAGCTCTCAGTCCTGTCTCCTGACTGTCAGAACAACAGGGTACCTTTAAATCAGGTGAAGAAGGATCTTTTCTGTGTTTGAGGGCATGTGGAGAAATGCTTTGGTTTTCCAGTCACTCAGAATTGTTCCTTTTAATGTTCGACAGCTCGCTGTCTGCTGCCCTTCTTAGGAAAGCCGCATGTCTAACTTAAATGACACTCACTGAAATTAAAAGCCAAGTGCACTGACATCAAACTCCTGCTTCTTTTTAACTTTGACTGTCTGGCCTCAAACAGCAATAGAAAAGAGTACAACGTTCCTCAGGTATCTGTGACAAAAAATCAAAATTCTGCCAAACAGTACTGAAGATTTTAGCTTTTTCCTGAGTTACCATAATTTCCTTTGAAGTACATTTTTATATTATAAAATGCAAACAATTTGCCTTTTTCAAATTTTAAAGTAGGAAGGAACTGCTCGGTCATTGGTCTGTTTACATTTTATATATTATGGGCCAAATTCTGTTAAGGCAATGTGCTATACTTTTAAAACACTGCATAGGGTAAGATTTTCTGGTCTAGCAGAAAGCCCCTTTTGGCCATAATATTAATTATGTTGGTGATTGCTTGAAGTCAGTTCAAGCCAATAGCAAGTTTCCAGAGAAACAGAAAGTGTGGGAGAAGGTAGGTTAGACTGGAGCTCATCCCTAGTATTTATGATTCTTTGTATGGTGGAAATGGTTTAGTCTTCAAAGCTTTTTATTTTGTTTTTTTTTTTTCTTTCCTTCCTCCCTCCCTCCCTCCTTCTCTTCCTTCTTTCCCTTCCTTCCTTCTTTTCTTCCTTCCTTCCTTCCCTCCTTCCTCCCTTCCTTTCCTTCTTTCCTTACTTCCAACCATTCCTCCATCCATCTATTCATCTATCCACCTTTGCTTACATTTTGACTCTCTAATTCTTTCAGTCCTTCTGTTCTTTCTCATTACCTTTCCGTTTTCTTTCAATAATTTTCTTTCCTACTTTTTAATTTATCTTTTAACTTGTCCTGTTTCCTTCCTTTTCTTTTAATTCCCTTTTCTTTTCTCTTGGTTTCTTTCTCCTTCCTTCCCAGCTGTCTTTCATTCTTTCTCTCGGCAGCAAATCACTTGACATTTCAACAAATCGTAAAGTATCAGTAGTTTTATGGACTGGTGTTAACACCTATTATGACCAGCCAGGCATTGCAAACCGATGGGAGCGCTGATAGAGTGGCTGTAAGGCCTTGCGTGGAAAGGAGCCAAAGCGGCACATGGCTATTACTTAATGATGCCCAGAGACTAACAGGAAGCATTCTGCAAATTGCCTCACAAATTACACAGTGGCTCCCTGCCTTCTCGTTATTGGCATGAAGTAGATTTGTGAAACTGGGTTTGCCATCCAATGTTTTCCCTTATCATAGGAAGCATCAAAACTACCTTCCTGAACACAAAAATTAAAAATAAATTTAAACAGAAAGTGCCATAAACAAAGAGAGTATAAACAAACTTGGGAAATATTTACAATATGACAATCGAAAGGTCCAATTTCTATAATATATCAAATGTTCATGTAAATTATTTATATATACCTATATACATTTCAATAGAAAATAGCAATTTTTGTGAATAGAAATTCCCACAGAGGGAAATAAAAATGGCCAACAAACATAAGATGCTCAACTTGACAATTAAAGAAGTTCAGTTTTTAAAGATCATATTTTTTAAGAGAATTTTTTAACAAAGTATCAAGCTTTATACTGGCCTGATGAATAATATTACTGTACATTTTCTCTTCCTTAACTTTTAAAACCTTACCACGCACACCTTTAAAAGTGACTTTAAAAATACTTTCTCCCAATAAATAATTTTGCCAAATAACATCCCCTTTTTGTTCTCTTAAAAGTCTAGATAATAAAGAAATTGGAGGGTATTTTTCTGAGTAATGTTTTATTTAAGTCCAATTTTTCAGACTGTGTCACCAAATTATTCTCCATTTCCCATCCCTACTGAAATACTCAGAATATTAGGTATCACTGCCATTTTTCAAATATATGTTTTAAAACTTCATGAAACTAGAAGGAATTGGGTCACCCATGAGATCACTTTTATCTCTTACTTAGTCAGTACAACGGAAACCTAAATCGCTGGATTTGAAGTCAAACCAAACCTAGATTTAATCTTACCTCTGATACTTAGGACTGTGTATCTTTGGATAAGTTACTTATTCTCTCTCTTTTTTAAAAAAATATTTAATCTATTTATTTTTAGAGAGAGGGGAAGGGAGGGAGAAAGAGAGGGAGAGAAACATCAATATGTGAGAGATATGTCGATCAGTTGCCTCTCCCACACCCCCCACAGCTGGGGACCTGGCCTGCAACCCAGGCATGTGCCCCGACTGGGAATGGAACTGGCGACATTTCCGTTCCCAGGTTGGCACTCAGTCCACTAGGCACACCACTCAGGGCACTTATTCTCTTGAGCCTCAGTTTTCTCATCTGTAAAACAGGACTAATACCAGCATCTCTTTCATAAGGTTGTAGTGAGGCTAGAGTGATATATAATGCACGTCAAGCACTTAGCCAAGTACCTAACAGAGGACCAAATAAACAAGCTGCTGAGATAATGATGGTGGTGGTGATAGTGACGATGATGATGATGATGAAAGCTTAAGAAAGGAAGAGAACTGGTCACAACTATGAAAGGAACTCCACATCTACAGCTTTAGAAAGAGGCAGAATCTCACCTAAATGCTGAGAAAAGAATTTGCAACTTATTCATGGTTTGAATCTGAGTCCCTTGAAATCCCACTGAGTCAGTATAATACAGAATGATATCTCACTCTGGTGAATAGCCAAGCTGTAAAATCTTTTACAAATTTAAATACAGCAGGATGAGGGAAACGGATCAGAAAAGAGAGTGACAATAGTCAGAACAGTAGGGAAGGCAAGCACACATCCTGGTCTATGTATAATTTTGACACAATATGGGTCAACATCTAATAATATTCCAAAGATGATGAGAGGTAACCTTGACAACCCAGCTGATGCAGGCAATCACTGAAAGAATAAGAGATTCACAGAGAGACACAGGAGAAAATCTGGGCCATTTTCTTGGTTCAGTGATGGCTCATAGCTTTCACCTTGCAGAAAATTCTCTGTGACTTGTAAACCAAAGTCTTCCTTTACCTCAATCAATGCACATCTATTAAACATTTGTCATATGCTAGGCCTCAGTGATATAGAGATATTCCTTGCCCACGAGAGACATTCCCATTTACAGCCTACGAGGATGCAACATACCCCACACAATAACCCTGCCAGCCATGGCTCATTGGTGTCATTTTACCGGCTGAGAAAAATGAGACTCAGAGAAAATACAACTAGAAAAGGTTAGGTTTAAACTTCACTACGCCTGGGTTCGGGACTCATACTGAGAGTAAGAAAAATGGAGTGTTTTTTTGTTTTGTTTTGTTTTTTTTACATTGGGATCATGCTAAGAGTTAGAGTAAGAATAGGCTAGGTTTTGCTGCAGGAGCCAACATGCTCCAAATCTCAGTGGCTCATCACAACACCATTTTATTTCTGGATCATGCTACACGTCCACGTAGGTAGGGGACCCTGCTTGACATAGGCCCTGAGCTCTGCCATCTACACTGGGCCACCTCCTCCATTGCTATGGCAGAGGAAGAGAGCATGGAGAATCACTGAGAGCTGGCTCAGAAGTGTCACTTCCAGCTGCAGCTCACTGGCCAGACCTTGTCAACGGCCTTCCCCAGGGTGGGGACTAGGGTGAGAGCCATGAGGCACCTAGTGCAAAAATTGAAGGAGGCCCTGGCTCTTAGGGTCATGCAAACATAGGAATGGCACTTGTGCGACACTGAGAGCCCCTGGCTCTTTCTAGTTTTTCACCTTAGGCCCCTTGCTAGTCCCATGTTTGTTCTGGCCCTGGCCCTACGTAACTGAACGGGGATGGGAGATGCAGTTTTGGTGTTTAGGATGGTGAGGTAAGGTGTGTATTGGTGAGTACTAGGAATCAGAACCTGAGCTGGAAATTTTGACTTCATTCTGCTCCTTTCTCCCCACCTTCTGTCCAGGCAGTCACCAAACTTTGGGATTTAGACACACAGCGCAAAAAGTGTTACTATACCAGGTGCTTGCTATGCATCAGGTATTGTATATGCCTATTTATGCTCATTAATTCACTTACTTATTCCTCACAACAACCCACTGCAAAGGTCCCTATTACTAATCCAAATTTAAAATGAGCAAACTGAGGCTTGGAAAAATTGAATAACTTGCCCCAGGTCATTATTTATAAGAGGTAAAGCTAAGATTTGGACTTATGTCTAACTATAGTAGTCCCCCCTCACCCATGCTTTCTGTGCTTCATGCTTGCTTTCTGTGGTTAACTGTGGTCTGAAAATATTAAATGGAAAATCTCAGAAATAAACAACTCAGAAGTTTTAAATGGTGCACCATTCTGTGTGGCATGATGGAATTGCACCCTGTCCAGCCTGGGACGTGAATCCTCCCTTTGTCCAGCCTGTCCCCTCTGCATATGCTAGTGACCCCTTAGTCAGCTAGTAGCCATCTTGGGTATGAGATCAGTTATTACGGTGAGGCCACGTTCACATAACTTTTATTATAGTAGACTCTTACATTTGTTCTATTTTATCATTAGTTATTATAATTTTTATTTTTTTTATTTTTTTATTGTTGTTCAAGTACAGTTGTCTCCATTTTCACCCCATCATGCCCCCACCCTCCTTACCTATCCCTGCCTCCCACCCTTGAACCTACCCCCTTTGGCTTTGTTCATGTGTTCCACATACATGTTCCTTCATGGCCCTTTCCTTATCTTCCCCCACCATCCCTCTTCCCCTCCCCTCTGGCCACTGTCAGTCTTTTTCTTTATTTCAATGTCCCTGGCCATATTTTGTTTGCTTGTTTGTTCTGTAGATTAGGTTCCACTTATAGGCGAGATCACATGGTATTTGTCTTTCACTGCCTGGCTTATTTCACTTAGCATAATGCTTTCCAGTTCCATCCATGCTGTAGCAAAGGGTAGGAGCTCCTACTTTCTTTCTGCTGTGTAGGAATTTCCTCAGAAAACTAAAAATGGAACAGCCTTTTGACCCAGCAATACCACTGCTGGGATTATACCCTAAGAGCCCTGAAACACCAATTCAAAAGAACCTATGCACCCCAGTGTTCATAGCAGCACAATTTACAATAGTCAAGTGTTGGAACAACCTAAGCGCCCACCAGTAGATGAGTGGATAAAAAACTATGACACATTTACACAATGGGATACTACACAGCAGAAAGTTATTGCTATTTTTTTAAAGATTTATTTATTTATTTTTAGACAGAGGAGAAGGGTGGGAAAAAGAGGGAGAGAACATCAGTGTGTGGTTGCCTCTCACACATCCCCTACTGGGGAGCTGGCCTGCAACCCAGGCATGTGCCCTAGACTGGAAATTGAAACAGCGACTCTGGTTCACAATCCACTGAGCCACACCAGCCAGGGCTAGTTATTGTTTTTATAAATTAAACTTTATCATAGGCATGTATGTATAGGAAAAAAACATTATATATACATAGGGTTTGGTACTGTCCGTGGTTTCAGGCCTTCACTGGGGGTCTTGAAATGTATGACCCATGAATAAGGGGGGACTATTGAACAAACCTTCTCCTCCTCTAAAAATCTTAACTATATGCCACCCATCCTTGCAGGAGCTCACACTCACTTTGTATCCCAAATTCACTACACAAGAGTATGGCCAAGCTGTAGGGGTAGATCCGCCCAGCCCATAAGATAGTTGGAGCAAACAACACTGACTTGCGACTGGTAGGAAGTGTATATAGATGTAATCATCAATGATGCCAAGCTTCTGTCTCTGATTAAAGGTGATGGGGTTTTGTTTCGGGTTTCCACATGAAAGTTCAGTGTCTTGAGTTATCAGCAGATGTAGGATATAGAATGAAAGTAAAAAAATCTTTACTAATCAGATATGTGATTAGAGCACATCCTTCCTCTTAGTTTTGCCAGTGATCAAATAAGGAGGCTGAATCAGATCCCCTAAGGCTACCTTAAATATTGACCTTACAGAATTCTGTGTGGATGGCAGAGATAAGCATGATCATAAGGAAGGAAAATATTTGTAAAACCATAAAGATATTCTCTAGCAAATATGAAAACACTACTCTCGCAAACAAAATAGAGATAGTGTCTGACTGCTACTACTGTTGCAAATTTATTATAATATTTCAACACAAATCCCTAATCAGACAAAAATGTAGGGTTAATGTGGAGAAAGAGTAGCAATTTCCCTTGTTAATTTACAGCAATTGAGTTTTCTTTTGTCAAAATGTTAAAAAGTGTTTATTTTGGGTTTGTTGTGCAGAAAATATAGAGTGAGTGTGAATGAAGCTTGAAGTTTGACTCCTGAGGACACACGGACAATCGCAAATGGCTGAGATGCTGAGAGACTGTGAAGACAGAGACAGCAGATGTCCTTTACAAAGGAACTGGGGGAGAACGAATTTGTTTGATGAAGGAGGAGGAGCATTTTGAAGCAGTCATTAATGATAAAGTCATATGCAGCAGTGCTCACAAAAAACTTAGCCCTTCCAATTGTTATTATTACTTTTTTGTGGAAACGTCTGGCAAAAACATGTTGCAAAAAAAGAAAACCTTTCTGTTTTGAGCAAGCAGAATCTTGCTGGGAAGAGATGAAAACTTGAGCTAATTACTAGATGTCTGTAAAAAGAAAGGGCCAGCTTTCTATTTGAGACCATTTTTCTCCCTACAGGGTAGACTGTCTAATATAAACGCAGTGCTATACTGTGGGAAATAAATACAGGGTAGGAAACAATGAATTGTATCAAATCTATAATACTGTACCATAAGGGTTATTAAAATAGCATTCAGTTTTTACTTGCTTTTATAAGTGCACCAAGGGAAAAACCAGACAAATCTGAGACTTGTGTGATAAAGACCACAGAACTCCGCATTTTCCTATGTGTAAAATGTTGCTGGCCTTTTCTTTAAAATATCCCAGCTATTACAGAAGTAAATAATACACATTTGGAAACTTGATTTTGTATTTATATCCCCAGTTTTTTGAAATCTTCTTTCTCAATGCCCTTTAGCCTTTTCCTATAACCCAATCTTTATTTTGTTCATTTTCCAGAGTTGTAGATTCTTCAGCCTACAAAAACAAAAGAGAAAGAAAAAAAGAAAGGAAGGAAAGTTGGAGTATTCTGTGTGACCCTGTCAAGATTCTACTAACCGTAGCCAGCCTGGAGGGTAGGACTACCCCCAGCCATTTACCCAGTCCTACAGACAATGAGCCATGCTAACAGGATTAGGACCTGATCTAGGTGGAAGGATGCTTAATCCCATTGGCTTCTTCCTGCAGGAACAAGATGCTTGTGATCACGCAGAAGGAAATTTTCTGAGAGTCTGCTTAAGTTGATTGAATGAAAAAGAATCCCTCCAACCAATCTCAGGGAGAATTTGGATGAATATATTTTAAAAATTCTTTACAAAGAACTAAGCCAGTCGTTATCTACCACCTAGTTGTGTGATGTCACCTACACTGTCAGGTACCTGGCTGAGACCTGTGGGCTCAGGGACACAGGGACTCTGGCTCCTGTAACCCAGTCTCCTTGGGACCCTGCTGTACCTTGGCCATATCTCGGGCAATGGCCCATCACCTTCTGTCCACACAAGCACTCCACTGCCAAAAATCAGTTCTCCTCAGACAGTCAGAAACATCAGACTATTTTGAGACCAAGCCAGTTGCACTGTTCAGTAGTGACCTTCTCCTCTGTGGCTCCCCACACTTTCTACTGCTCCCCCTTGTCTCTCTAAAATTGAGATCATTCCGTCTGTCATTTACTATCATTCTTGCAATGTTGGTGTCCTTAAACTGGAGAACTATTTCTCTCAAACTAAATGTCTATCAGGATCGGGAAAAGAAATCAAGAGACTGAAAAGATTGTGTGGCTTTTCTGATTTCTGCCTGTTCCCTGTACGTTTTGATTTGCAGTCACTGCGAATAGGACTGTAGTGTCCACAAGGGGCATGATGGTGCCTCTTTTTGCTCAGCGTTGTTCCTTCTCCCAGACCTTAGAACTGTTTCTGGCCCTGAGAAGATGCTCAAAAACTTAACCCGCCAAGCATTGAAATGCCATGTGTCTACTTTGGCCATGTACTGTGCTTGGTGCTTTGAGGATAGATATAAATAAGACATCATTCTTGCCATCAAAGCTTGATAGAGGACTAATCTTTCCAACATGTCTGTCAGTGCTGCTGGCTTTAAGCAAAGCCATTGAAATGGAAGTTCCCATTAAAGCTCTGGTTTAGGATCCTAAAGGAAAGTCTGCTCTCAAAAGTCTTTCCCATTAGTCAGATAGCACATGGCATTTTCTGCATTTATGAACAACGATAGCATCGACGGCAAACATAATTCGTAGCTACTTACTCTACGTTGGACACTTGTTGTCCAAGTGCCTTGCATAAATTCCCTAATACATGCACAGTGGCCCTTAGGCAGTAGATGTTATAATCATTTTATTGATGAAGAAAGAGAGGCTCAGAGACTATGTGTCCTGTTTGGAACAACCCCTGCACAGCTATTCATTGTGGGTAGCTGTTTGCAGCCCCGGCTTGTCAGATTTCAAACGCTGGGGCCATAACCATTCCCTGTTCGGCTTCCCACTCCTTCTTAAGGACAGAATGATTTTTGTCAGAAAAGGCAATAAGTTGACAAGTACTACTTGGTCTGACTCTGTCACTTATGGAAAACAAAATGGGATTCCTTTTGATTTGACTCATCCAACCATTTACTGATATAGGGGCTGAGTACTGCACCCCTGCGGCACAGGCTCAGAACCTGGGATGCCCCGTAGACCACACAGGTCCTAAGAGGCAGACCGCCAGTCTGACTGGGTCACCCTCCGGTGTTCTCTCTGCTGTATGGGGAGAGAAGCCTCTGGGATTTCAGAAAGGCGTTTTCTGTCCCAGGTTTTTACCAAAGGATGGGACTCCATGAGGCATTTTCCTATCTTGTCTAAAGTAGTTGAAGGAGAACAAATTAGTGAGTAGAAACATATATGACCAAAAATGTATGCCTCATTTGGGTCTGCCTGCTGGTCTCTGTCACCCCCTAAACCAGCGGTCCTCTGCAGGGGTGGTTTTGCCCCCATCGGGACACTTGACAAGGCTTGGAGGCATTTTTCATGGGTGTAACTGGGGCTGGGTGGCTGCTATGGTATCTAGTGGGGGAGACCAGAGATACTGCTAAGTACCTTGCAGTTCACAGGGCAGCCCCCAACACAAAGAATTATTTGGTCCCCAAAACCCTGCTTCAAAGCAATGTGCTCTGTATTCCTTAAGGAAAACCCTTATTCTTTCAAAAAGTATAGAAAAACCAGATGGTTCAATAGACAAAATAACCAAATGAATCACATAAAAGACAATGTGTAGCACTACTGATGAGAAGGGAGATCTTTTACTTATTTATTTGAACATGATGTTCTGTATGTTTCTCTCATTCCCAAAGAAGAAGGACAGACATGTATGATAACAACTTTTTTAAAATTCCAGTATTTTGAAAACAAATTATTATACAATTAATAAAATATCAATTGAGGCCCATTTTCTGTCTAAATAAGTGAGAACAAAACAGAATGATATAGCCAAGTTTAATACAGTCAGTGAAGAAAACCAAGTGTCTATATCTGGGGGTATGAGTCGGGTCGGGGTGAGGACAGGGTTGATTGGAGGTGTTTCTTCAAGGAGGTGATGTTTAGCCCTGGCTGGTATGGCTCAGGGGATTGAGTACCAGCCTAAGAACCAAAGCATCATTGGTTTGATTCCCAGCCAGGGCACATGCCTGGGTTGTGGGCCAGGTCCCCAAAAGGGAGCACAAGAGAGGCAACTATACATTGATAGTTCTCTTCCTCTTTCTCTCACCCTTTCCTTCTGTCTAAAAATAAATATATAAAATCTTTTTTTAAAAAAGAGGTGAGGTTTAAACTGAGATCCATAGGATTGATGAATGGTCTGGAGACAATGTATCCAGGCACAGTAAACTACCTCATAGCTTCTGCTTGCTCACACTTCCAGCTCCAATGTAAACTTATTTTGCATGCGGGTCTTTATGACTTTTTAGCTCCTACTACTTCTGCTCATGGTCTTATTCTCTAATTGTTCTGCCTTCAGCATAGTAAGTGGGAGAAGATGAGTAGGTCAGTTCTCTCTATTCACCTCTGGCTTGTATGACTTCCTAGTTACTCCTGTTTCTGCAACTAGAGTTTAATTTCTTTTTGGGAAGAAGCCAGTGTCCTCAGACAACCTTGCTTTGCATCTCCTGGAAGTCTTCCTGGCCATTGCCACGTGACAATCCCTCTTTCATATGGACGAGGGTGGAGTTTTGGAATGCATGGGAATACAACACACGGGCAAGTCCACTGTTACATATAAAATGATCCTAATTTCAATAAGAGGTGGAAAGGAAAGCATGAGATACACTTTGACATTTTTATATCTTTCTTCATATAAATCACTTTGGATACAAAACAGAGAGGCATGTCCCTTCTCCAACTCCCATCTCTGCTGAGCTTGACTGTGGATGGATCTCTCTAGCTGTGCTCCCTAAAATAGGGTGTGGTCTTGTTTGGCCTTCTCAAACAACTCAAGAAAGAAGCTTTATAAGCAGAACTAGAGAAACAGGATGAATAATATCTCATTATTACTTAATATTCTGGCCAGTAGAAAATAAAAAAAGGCTGTATTGAAAAATACTTCTGGATGATTTCTGTCTTTCAGAGTTCAGAATCTTTTGTCTAAGTCTTTTAAAAGAACTGATTTCACAGGAGGGAATCTCTTACTGTGGGCCATGAGTTACTCTAAAACTGGGAGGGATGCCATCTGATGTTTCTTTTGTTTTCACCAAATGCACAGCAGGGGCTGAATAAAAGGTGCTGCCTGAGAAGACTAGTCCATACGTGTCGTCTGATAAGCAGAGGAGGGGAAGCATGACGTCCTAGACGTGCCCATCTCTTCGGCATCTCGCTGCCATCCCCTCCCAGGATGGTCTTTTGTTCTTCCATTGTGTCACTCAGCACATTCCCCCATCGTCAATATTGTCACTGTCATCATCATTGCCTCGTCCTTTTGAGTTACCTACTAGGGGTCGTTATTGAGGGTAGCCTTGGCAAGCTTTTAGAAGCTTGGTTGTCTCAGGCATCCATTTGTCCATCCGTCCATCTGTCCACCCATCCACCCATCCAAATATCCAGTCCTCTAAGTAAGACAGTCTTAGTCCCCAAGTTATTAAACTAGCAGTACCATTGTGACCATAGACAACTACTTCATGGTTTGAGTTCTTAAGCTACATACAAGTGGGAGAATGGGACAGACTGGGGGAGAGATGAAAGTGTGTGTGAGTGTGTGTACAAATTTGAGTGAACACAGCAGCTAGGAGGTACAGAGTTATTCAACAGCTACTTGTGAAATAAGAAAACGATAAATATGTAAAATTGTTTTTGAAGATTTATATGGCTTCTCCTGGGAAAACCCCAAGGTCTCAAACCAAGAGCTTTTATGAGAAGCCACAAATAATAAAGGCCACTTACCTAAAAAGAGCATGCACGGAGAGGATAAGCTAACTCAAGGGAAACGTTGAGAAATAGGGAAGCGCTAAGAAATAAGGAAGAACCTTAATGAAGAGGAAGTAGAGAAGGAAGCAAGCAAAAACCATCCGGCTGAAAAAAATTACATAGCTATATTACTTCTGTGCCAAGCATGGTCTCAGGCATAGAGGCAGAATGTGGGGGTCCAGCAGGAAGAAGAACTGTGACTCTGGCCCTAAGGAAACCCTTGCAGTCCCCCAGACCCTCTGCACTCCCACCCCTCCGCTTGCCAGCACTAAACCTGCTTTGCTTCTCTGTGAGGCTTTCTTGATGTCCTAAAACAGGATAAGGCATAATCTCATTTCTGCACCTGTAACTCCCACCCTATTCATCCTTCTACTGAGGACTTACTGTTTTATTAAATGTTGTTTACTTGTCTGGACCCCTAACCTGGCTGTAATATTGCAGGGAAAGAATTTTGTCTAGGTCATCTTTTAATTTCTAGAGCCTAGCACAGACACTCTGTTGGTCCTTAATATATGGTTGTGAAGTGAAGGAGGAATAAAAGAGAAGCGGAGACTGTTATCTTTACTAGGCAGAAAAACACAGAGAGACTTTCAGGCCTTCCTCCCTCCCCCACTTCCTCCCTCCCTTCGCGTTTTCCTTCCTTCCTTCAACCAATCATCCAGCAAATACTGGTATTTACTAAATGTCAATCACTTGGACAAGACCAGATACTACTAGCTCTTGAGTACTGAATCCCTCTTAGAGGATTTAGACTCATCAGTAGGAAAGTAGGATGCAATGTGATAACAAAGAGGCAGATGGTGATGATGGTGACACACATCGAGAATATAATTAATGTTGCTGAATTGTATACTTAGTAATGGTTAAAATGGCAAATTTTATGTTACATATTTTACAAAATTAAAAATCTGAAAGTATCTATTGCATACTAAACTTACATGAAGTACAAATGATAGGCAAACTAATCTATAATCTGGAAAATCAAGGGTATGCATTTAGGATATTTTTATTGGAAAGGGGTTGGTGTAAATTTGGGGGGAAGAAAACATATTTTATAAGTTGTTCGGGTTGCTGATTACATGGGTGTATACAATTGTCAAAACTCATCAAACCAAACATTTAATATGTGTGTTTTTAATTGTACATTAGTTATTTCTCGATTAAAAATTAAGGTAAAATTTTAAAAAGAGAGGTAGAAGAGGAGTTCATATGAGCAACAGGAGAGGCACCAAATCCTACTAGGGGATGGGGCTCAGGGAAGGCTTTTTAAAAGACAGACACCTAAGCACGTGCAACAGCAAGGGGATATCTACACATCTGAAAGAAGAGAAAAGAGACTCAGAGATGGGAAGTGACGTATCCAAGGTCATACCGCTTGCCAAAATGGTGAAGCTGAAAATAATACCCAATTTTCTGCTTCCTAAGCTAGGGCTCCTTCCCTAAACCTCTCTTTCAGCCCTAAGCCCACTACTCCACGTTCTGCTCTGTGATGCTACGTTTCCCAGACACTTGCGATTCCGTGTTACGTTCTGCCAAAGGGAGGCAGTGGTGGACAATGGGAAGCAGGAGGCAGGGAGAGGGTGCAGCGTGCCGCTCCAGTCCGCTGTTTTCCGGCGTTCGGAGCACTGGTGACAAACATCCGCTAGAGTATGAGCGCCAGTCCCGCAGTGCTCCCTCAAAGCGTCAAGTACCCGTCACCTGGTGATCCCAGAGAGAAGTCCCAGTGCCAAGACCCTAATCCCAGAGGTATGAGTTCAGGCAACGCGATCACCCTTGGAGGTTTGAACTGAAATGAAAACCAAACTCATGATCTTTTCCCCCCAAACTGTGTCTTCTCCCAGGGCTTCCAAGCTTAGTGAATGACATCAGGTCATCCAAGGAGTTATCTTAGACATCTCCCTCTTCCTCCCTTCCTCTGTCCAAAACCAACACCATGTCCTGACCGTTCTACTCCCTAGAAACTTCTTAGATATGCTCACTTCTTCTCTCTACTCCCACCCCAGGCTAAACTACCATCAACTCTTGCCTGCACTTCTGTCATAAACTCCTAGCTGATGTAGCATTGTCTCTGCCCACCTTGTTGACTACCTATTCTTATTTGATTTCATGCAGTTGTAAGCCACTGAGTCAGGAGATATGGTGTCTAGTCACAGCTCTGCTGGTATCCAGTACAGTCCTGGGAAAGTCAGTTAATTTCCCTGACTTCTGGTTTTCCCAATTATAAACTATCAGGATACACATGTACGCACACACAGGCAAGCCAATGATCAAGGAAGGCTTCACTGAGGAGGTATCCCTCACGGGTGAGCCTATGGGGAAACAGCTGCTATCATCCATTGCTTGTGGGTATGGAAATTGCTAAACTCCTAGGGAGGACGATTTGACAATATCAATTAACAACGCACATATCCTTCATCCCAGAAATTACACTTTTAAGACTCTATCCTACCGTTGTCCTGGTACGTGTGTGAAGGGCCTATGGAACAAATTATTCATTGTAGCATGGTTTGTAACAGGAAAGATTGGAAATTTATAGCACATTAATCAATGAGACATTTTATGATTGATTTCTAAGTAGGGCTTAGCAAAGAGGTTCAAGGTACATTGTTAGTTAAAAAAACACAAAATGAACAAGTGTTATGGTAACACTTCTCATGTAGCAAAGAGGGAGAAATAAGGATCCATGTCATATTTTCACAGAGAAAATGGGGAATAATAGTTTTGTTTTCTTGGTGGTGGTGGTGGGGGCGCGGAGTCATGGTGTGAGTACCAGGTAGAAGAGGGAGACTGAGGGGAAATTCTTCGCTAAATACCTTTCGTTATTATAACTGATGAACAATGAAGACATTGCTGAATATTCCTTCCTAAAATTTTGTATTACATGTTCAAAAAATAAATAATAACACAGAAGCCCCTATGGAATACCACATGGGTACCTCGTGTTCCCTGGAGAGAGCAAAGATAGCTCCTGCCTCAAGGAGCTTGCAGTCTGCAGTGGAAATCATCTAAACACAGGTAGAAAGAGGAGTGTAGTGGAAAAATAATGACTATGTTAAAAGAGAAGATTAGGACAAAGTGGTGGAGACGAGAGTCTTAGAGGTTGGGTTCGTGGAGAAGATACAAGGAACTAGGTCTTCGAGATTGAGCCATTTCAGGAAGACAAGAGATCAGGTCAGGCACAGTGCTAAGCCCTTTTTGGAGGCCATTTGTTTCATCTTCCAGAAAAACATCATCTTCATGAGAACTATATTATCATCATCTTCATTTTTACCTGAGGAATGTGAGTTACCGAAGTGTTAAGTAACATACCCCAGATCATTTAGCTTGTAAGTGGTAAGTAAGCCAGGATTCACATCGACATCTTTCTTCCGCAGCATTCCCCACCCTTATTTTATTTTATTTTATTTTATTTTATTTTTAAAGAGAGAATTGTTTGTCCTCAGATAAAACTTATGTACAGTGAAATGCAAAGATCCCAAATGTCTGTTCAAGTTGGTGAGTTTTGACAAATGTATACACTTTATAACCAATACTCCAAATAAGATACAGAACACTTTCATGAATCTAGAAAGTTCTCTCACGCTTCCTTCCAATCAATCCCAGCTGCTCTAGAAACCTGCTGCTGTGATTTCTCTCACAATAGACCAGTTTTGTTGAACATATCAGTGCTGTGTTCATTTTTATTGTTGAGTAGTATTTCATTATATAAACACAGCACAATTTGCTTATACATTCTCCTGCTGATGGACATTTGAGTTGCTGCCAGGTTTTGGATGTTAAGAATAAAGGTGGTATGAATATTCTTGTATAGGATTTTGTGCAAATATATGCTTTTATTTCTTTTAAGTAAATACCTAGGAGTAGAATTCATGGGTTATAGACTAAGTGTATCTTTAACCTTATAAGAAATTGCCACACTTACAAAGTGGCTCTCCTATTTTGCAATGTATGAGAATTCCAGCTACTCCATGTGCCCACCCACATTTGGTATTGTCTTGATTTTGGCTACTGAGCTCTTTTTTCAGGTGCTGCTAGCCACTCATATATCTTCTTTGTGAAGTATCTATTCAAGGAGTTGCCCATTACTTTTGTTGTTATTGATTTGCAAAAGTTCCTTATACATTCTGGATACAAACTCTGTATGACATATATGCATTATAAATATTTTATCACTATCTTTTGATGAGCAGAAGTTTTAAATTTTCATGAAGTCTAACTTATCATTTATGGTTTGTCCTTTTTGTATCCTCTAAGAAATCTTTGTTTACCCAAACTCATGAAGATACTATCCTAAGTATTTTTTTCTAGAATTTTTCATGTTTGGGTCTATAGCTGAAGCTTTTATGTTCAGTTGTAAGATCCATTTAGAATTAATTTTGCTTATGGAATGAAGTTATCAAGATTCCCCCACCCCCATATATTTATCCAGTTTTTCAAGGACAAGTCATTGAAAAGATTTTACTTTCTCCCATAAATTGCCTTGAAATTTTTTGTTGAAAATGCGTTGAAAAGTATGTGCAGGTCTGTCTCTGAATTCTGTATTCTGATTCATTGATCTATTTGTTAATATTTATGCTAATGCCAATGTGTCTTGATTGCTATAGCCTCATAGTAAGTCTTGAAATTAGGCAGTGTGGGTCCTCCAAATCTTTCTTCTAGCTCAAGATTGTTCAGGCTCTTCTTAGTTTCTTTGCATTTTAGAATCATCACCACTTCCCTCAAAAAACCTACTCGAATTTTTCTGGAGATGCTTTGAAAGTCTTTCAGGGAAAGACAAGTGTCTTTCAAGGAATTTGTCCAATTAATCTAACTTGTTAAACTTTATTGGCATAAAGTAGTTTATAATATTTCCAGTTACCCTTTTAATGTCTATCGGATCTGTGAGGATATGTCCTTTTTCATTCCTGATATTCATAATTTGTGCTCTTGTTCTTTCTTCCTCAGTCTTCCTAGGAGTTTATAGATTTTATTAAAATTTGCAAAGAATAAGCTCTGTTTTGTCAAATTTTTCTATTTTTAACTTTTATATCATTAAGTTGGCTTTTATAGTTCTTTCTTGCTATTTACTTGGGAATTAATTTGCTCTTTTCTTTTTGGTTTCTTAAGTTAGAAACACAGATCACTGAATTTTGCCCTTTTTTCTTTTCTAATATTTTAAATTCATAAATTTTCTTTGAACTGCAGCTTTAGCCATATCTCACACATTTGACATGCTGTATTTTATAGCATTTATTTTGAAATATTTTCTAATATCCCTTGTAATTTCTTCTTTAATTCCCATATTATTTAAAAATGAATTGTTTAGTTCTAAAATATTTGAGGGTTTTCTAGATGTCTTCTTGCTATTAAGTTTTAACTTAATTTCACTGTGGTTGGAGAATATACTTTTATTTTAGTCTTTTAAAATTCGTTGAGAGTTCTTTCATAGTTCAGGATATGATGTAGCCTGGTAAATGTTCCCTATGCACTTGAATGTAATGTATATTCTATAGTGATTTCATATGGGCTACAAATACCATTGAGGTCAAAGTGATTGACAGTGTTTGGATATTCTATATACACCACCTGCTCTATCGATTACTGTCTACTTGTTCTACCAATTAGTAAAAGGGAGGTTAAACTCGCCAACCATAACTGTAAATTTGTCTAATTCTTCCTTTAGTTCTACAAACTTTTGCTTCATGTATTTTAAACCTGTTTCTAAGTTAATACACATTTATAATTGCTAGACCTTCCTGATGAAATAACCCTTTTATTATTACAAAATATTTGTCTTCGTCTCTGCTATTATTCCTGAAGACAGCTTTGTCTGGTATTATACAGCCACATTAGGTTTCTTATGCTCACAGTTTGCGTGATATGCATTTCTCATCCTCTGTTTTCAACCTAACTTCACATTTAAGGTGTGTGTGTTATAGACAACAAATAGCTATGCCTTGCTTTTGTACCCAGTGGAAAAATCTATGCCCTTTAATTGTAGGTTTAGTTTATTTATTTTTAATGCAATTATTGATAAAGTTGAGTTTAAGTCTACACTCTTGCTATTTGTTTTCTATTCATCTCTCTTCATTCCTGTATCTATTCTTTCCTATTTCCTGCTAGGCTAATCAAATATTTTTAATATAACATTTAATTCTTTTATTGGGTTTTTAGTCTTTTCTCTGGGGAGTAAAATATGCATTGTTTACTAGTGGCAGTCTATTTAGAATTAATATTCCACCACTTCATACAAAATAGTTCGAAAAGTATTCCATTAGCTCTATGTCTTTTGTGCTATTCCCGTCATATATTATTCACGTGACACATAGTAGGAGCATGATAAATGTACACTGAATGCATGTATAGCAGGTCAGGGTGAAATAGCTAAGACACGGAAGAGTCACATTATAACTTTGACCACCATCTAGCTGTTTTTTGAGTCCAAGATCAGTGGTAGAGATCATCATTCACAATTAACTACTTACTACATATCTGGGGGGCACAGCTGTGACAGAGAAGAGAAAAGAATACACTGAAAGAGTCAGGATTCTTTGTTGCAAGTTCTAGAAATCCAAGTCAAACTGGCTAAGCTAAAAAAACAAAAGAAAAGGACAGGTATTTATTGGTTTTCAAAACTGAGAAGTTTAAGAATGCTACATCCAGGGGCTCAAACGATGTCATGAAGCCTCTTTATGTTGTCTTTCTCTCCTCTCTCACCTGTTTGTCTCTGCTTCTCTTTGTGTGTTGGCTGCATTCTCTTTGGTGGAGGTAGACTCTTCCCACAGGGCAGAAAAGATATTTCTTTGAAAACCCTAGGTCTACAGTTTTTTCAGCTCTGCAAAGTTACAGGGTTCTGATCGGCTCAGTTGAAGTCACATGATGTTTTCTGAACCAATCACTGCGTACCAAGGAATGTAGTAGAGTGATTGACAAAGACTGAGTCATGGGCTTTCTTGATAGTTGGTCAGGGGATAGCTGATATTCCCAACTGCTCTCATGGAATGAGGAATGAGTTCTTCAGAGAACTTTGAAGAAAGCAAATGGGCAGACAAAAGCTGGCCATCCAGTCTATTATAGTTTCTTTTAAAGTCCTGCCTGCACTATTTTTTGCATGACTTTAGCCAAATCACTTCCCTTCTGTAGCTTCAATTTCTCACCTGCACAAAGATCTCTGAGATTTCTTCTATCTCTAAAGTTGGAAGCAATAGAAATATCCCTCAAAAGTGAAATGAATAAAGCAAAGAATAATTATATAATGAATATAACACAGTAACAAAAATAAATGAACTGAAGTCGCATATCAAAAACATAATGTTGACCAAAAATGCAATTTGAAAAAGGCCAGATACAGTATTACTTAATACAGATACTTAAATACAATTTTGGAATATAAGATAAAAATGTAAAAGTGTGATTAACCCCAAATTTGGGACCATAGCCACTACTGTTGGTAGAGGGATAAGAATGGGAGGTGGAAAGAATACAGAGGGGGCACGACTCTGTAATATCTGTAATGTTTTTCTGGTTAAAATATATTTAAAAGTATGGTATAATATTATGATACGATAAAATCCAGTGGCAGGTGTATGAGTATTTGTTATTTTATACACTAAACTTTTCTGTATGTTTAAGATATTGCAAAATAACAATAGCTATGAATAAAATACTACTTTATATAAATCAACTCATTTAATCTATGTATTACTTATCTATAGGTGGGCACATTATATGGCTGGGAAACTTTAGTCATTGCACAGGCAAACAGTGGGCACCAACTCTGGAACTATGGGATGTAGTATAGTAACGGAGGCCAAGAATGCTAGGTCAAGGCTGAAGGAAGTTCAGAAAGATTTTAACATGGAGAAAGACACTTCAGAGCTGGGTTTTAGGAAGGCCAAGAGCAAACTAGGAGATTAGAAGGTGAACCCTAAAAGTAAGGGACCAGCCATGAGACTGTCCAGCGGAGGAGAGAGAACAAGGGTGGTGGCTGAGAGATGGATAGGTGGAGATGGACCAACAGAGTGTGAGAACTGAGCTAAATGCTTTTATATTTGCTGTCGTATTTATGCCTCACCAAAACCCTACAAGGTAAGTATTCTAATGCTGTTTTGTTGATGAGGAAACTGTGTTCCTCTTTTCTACTCTCTGAGACCTGATTCCTGATGGTGAATCCCTCTGTGCTGGAAGGGAAACAAATCCATGACATTTGCCTTCTGTTGGCTCCTCCCAACTCACACTGTTTCTGAGAACTTCCCTGCAATGACCTAAAAAAATAAAATTTCCTTGTTGCTAAATATAGAGCAGTGAAATTACTCATTATTAGTTCTTGCCTTAAAAAAAGTCTGCAAAGAGATTCCTCTAATGGTGTAGTAAGGAAGAAAATAGCCCCATTTCTTTACAAAATAAATGGAACTGTTAGAGGTGACTAATGCACTCTTGTTTTACGAGGAGAGTGAACCCCAGGTACAACTACAGATTCAGGAAGTTTGCTTTAGTGGTGCTGTGCCTCTCTGCCCAGGGAGACCTGGTGCTTCCTAGAGGTTTCTCTGGGCAGTGATTAGCACCAGCTTCCAGGGAGGCCCAGCTGAGGCCAAGCCCTGTGTGTGGTTGGGTGGGGCAGGGTCCTGTCCTCAAGCTGCTGACAGCTTGGTAAAAGATTAACAGCAGGGCACAGAAACCCCCTGCAACTTGTGCTCATAAAACTAAGTTTCTGTCAGCTTGCCTGTCATCACATCGCAGGAAATAGCTAGGTAGATTTTTATGAAATCTGGAGGGTATGCTTGGGACAATATGTCATAATGTAGGCACTGTGGAGTACACAAAAATTAACCTTTTTAAAAATTAACTTTGAATACTTCTTTCAGCCCCTCCTTGCTTGTAATGTTTCTTTTGAGAAATCAGATGATAGTCTTATGGGAACTCCTTTGTAGGTAACTGTCTCCTTTTCTCTTGCTGCTTTTAAGATTCTCTCCTTATTTTTAACCTTGGGTAATGTAATTATGATGTGTCTTGGTGTGTGCTTCCTTAGGTCCAACTTCTTTGGGACTCTCTGAGCTTCCTGGACTTCCTGGAAGTCTATTTCCTTCGCCAGATTCGGGAAGTTGTCCTTCATTATTTGTTCAAATAAGTTTTCAATTTCTTGTTCTTCTCCTTCTGGCACCCCTATGATTCAGATGTTGGAATGTTTAAAGTTGTTCTGGAGGTTCCTAAGACTCTCCTCATTCTTTTGAATTCTTGTTTCTTCATTCTGTTCTGGTTGAATGTTTATTTCTTCCTTCTGGTTCAAACCATTGTTTTGAGTCCCAGTTTCCTTCCCATCACTGTTGGTTCCCTGTACATTTTCCTTTATTTCACTTTTCATAGCCTTCACTTTTTCCTCTATTTTGTGACCATACTCAACCACTCCTGTGAGTATCCTGATTGTCAGTGTTTTGAACTGTGCATCTGATAGGTTGGCTATCTCTTCATCAGTTAGTTGTATTTTTTCTGGAGCTTTGATCTGTTCTTTCGTTTGGGCCATTTTTTTTTTAATTCTAAAGGTTTATTTAAATAAAAAAATACTTAAAACCCTTTTATATTTGTGGTGCGCATCAGTTTAGAAAGTACACTCACATATATTAGTCATTTAATGTGCATATCAACCATACCAGGCTGGCACGAGGTGTGAGAATACCTTTTTGAAATAAAAATTTAATTTTTGAATATATTTAAGGAAAAGTTTAAAGATAGTACAGAGAGTTCCTAATGCCCCACACTCATTTTTCCCTATTATTTGTGTGGCACTTTTTAACACAGAACTGAGACATTAGTTTTAGCTGAAGTCCATACTTTATCCAGGTTTCCTTAGTTTTTTTCCCACTCTATTCTTTGTATTCCAGGATCCCACCCAGGAATCCACATTACATTTGGTTCTCACGTCTGTTCTCATGTCTGTTCTTCTCTTGGCTGTGATGGGTTCTTAGACTTGTTTTTTATAGTCTTTGCAGTTTTGAGGAATATTGATCAGGGATTTTGTAGAATGTCCCCGATTGAGATTTTTCTCATCACTATTCTGAGGTTATGAATTTCTAGAAGGAAGACTAGAGAAGAACTTTCTCTCCACATCATACCAAACAAGGGTGCATATGATTGAGATGGCTTGTCACTGTTGATGCTAACTTTGATCACCTAGCTGAGGTACTGTTTTTCAGGTTTCTCCACTGTATTGTCTTTCCTATCTTTCCACACTCTATTCTCTGGAAGGAAGTCATTATGCACAGCTCACACTTAAGGAGTGGGGAGTTATATATATTCTTCCTCCTTGAGAACATAAATTATTTGGAATTCTTCTGCATGGGAGATTTTATCCTTTCCCCCCATTTATTTCTTCATTTCATAATTATTTATTATCAGTGTGGACTTATGAATATTTATTTTTTACATTGGGTTCTAATTCAGCACTACTTTATTTTATTCTGCACAATGTTATGGCTTTGGCTACCGGAAGCTCTTTCATTTGGCTATTATGCACCTTTGACAGGCTCATTGCCTGTATTCCCTGCCCCAGTTCTAGGATTAGTCATTAGACCAAGCAGCCCTGGTCCTTTCATTGGAGAATGGTATTAGAAACCAAGATCTAGGCCCTGGGTATGTTCATGGCTACTGGGATGTCATTGCTCTTAGGTCTTTTAGCTGAAATAGCTGATCACTCCTAAGTTATGTTGGAGAATAGTGAGGTTCCTAGAGACGTTCATCTTTCCTTGTTACACTGAAAACTTCCTACTGTATCACAGTCTTTGAGCATCTCTTACTTTTCTGTTTAATGAGTAGCTTCTGTGGTCCATTTTATTAGTTTCTCCTCTGAAATGCCCTCTCCTCTTCCCCATTACAGTTACTGTTCCTTCCCTCATGCTCCCAGTGCAGTTTGTTAATACCACCAGGAAGCACTCATCATAGCATATGGTACAATTAGTTAACATATGCCTGTTCTTAGCTGCCCGATGTTGCCCACCTAGCATGTCCAGTAGGTGTCCAACAAATATTGACAGAACTGTTTTTTACACACAGAGATCATGCTTGAACTCGGACATTAAGAATGAGCAGAATATAAAGAGGATGCCTTGTAGAGTGCCTGAAATCTTGCCTCTGCCTTCCTCATTTCCCATTTGGAGTTCTTCTTTTGGGTTAAGATTCATAGCATCAAGTGTAGTAGAAAGGGCCACAAGGTCCTTGAAGGTCATATAGGCGTGGTTTTCTTTGTTTAGTCCTATAGCAATTGTTCCCAAACATGACTGCCCCTCAGAATCACCCAGGAGCTTCTCAGTGCATGGAATCCTTCCCCAAAATTCACTCAATAAATTTGATTTAGGGTGTATGAAATGAGGACTAGATATCCATATTTAACATCCTCCCCTAAGGGGGGACAAAAGCCCGTGAGGCCAGAGCAGTCTGCCTGCAATTAATAATTTTGGAACTTCTGTGAAGTACAACTTCTCCAAACCAACCTGTAATATTTGAACTGCTTAAAAAATTCTACTAATACTTATGTATCTCCTTCCATAGTAGATATGCAGGGTAACTAAAATATATAAAATTAAGTGAGTAGAGAGATACAGCCTCAGAGGAGGCTCTGAGAGACTTTTTAGTATAATAACCTTAAAATTCTCTTTACAAGGTTAAACTGGGCAAAACCAAGTTTAAAAGGGACAGTTTAGAGTTTGATAACCAGGCTAGTCTCAACACTCATGATTTCTTTGAAGGTCCCCCGGTTTGTACTGTGGATCTGAGAAATACATTGCTGAGGGCACAGGATTGAGTTAACAGGGTATAATCTGTCAGCCATTACAGCTTTTCCAAAGTTGCCTAGAAGCCTTGCTCATCTTCCGCAGGCAAAGACTGTTTTACCGTGCACCTGTTTCATTTTTTTAGCAAATGTCTTCTTTTCAAGTAAATTTATGAAAGACTTTCCTCCCTCCCCAACCTTTTCCTCTTTTCTTCCTTCTATGCTCATAAAACTCATTTGTTTGAACTAAGTGCATTGATTGAATAGAGTAAAACATCAATCTTAGAATATATTAAAAATAACTGTAGATTATAGCTTTCAATTATATTCAATGATACAAATGAAGCTGAAACGCATGACAGAAATGTTGATAAGATGAGGTGGTTTTTTTTTTTTTTTTTTGAAATTAAGGATTAGAGAAGAAGAAACTAGTAATTAGTTTGAATGCATGGTTTCCAGTTAATGGTTTTTACAAGAATTAGTGTTGCTGATGTCTTGAAATAGTATTTTATTATAGAAGTCTACTCCTTTTACAGCTTTGCTTATTTTATTATTCTTTTTAACAGGATGATTTTTTTTCATGTCTGGAAAGGTAAACATTTTAGTCCTGCCCAAAATGACCACACATAAAACTAATTTTTGTGATGATGGGGATGACAACAATATAAAGTCAATGTTTTTGACTGGCTGCCATATCCCAGCCCCTTTACATGCATTATTTTACCCAGCTGTCCTATCAAGCCCATGAGGTGGGTAGATGTTATTATTCCCATTCTCAGAGAGGCTACATAGCCTGCCTGACATCAAACTGCTAATCAAACGGGAGACCTGGCTGGACTACCCAGTACAGCAGAGCCTGCTTACAGGGCGGCATCCCCAGTGACTCCCAGGTGCTGGGGCTACGCACAATGACATGATGATGATGATGATGACAGGAAAATATTTATTTTCTGGAAAGTGAAGCATCCTATATATAAAATATCTAAAGTTTTCTCAAATTTTCACTGAAGAGTGACATCAGCAAGATGGCGGAATAGGCGTTTTCAACTGTCATTCCCCCACAGAACACTGATTTTGAAAACCCCATGGAGTTGGAGTACCTTTGTGGGAGGCCAGGAGTCCAGCAGGAAAGTTCCAGCATATCGCTGGAGAAAAGAAAATCCAAGAGTAGATACACGGAAGAGGGGAAGAAGAATAGTTTCACTTTATCCACGTCACCCCTCTCCCAAAGTATCACAGCTCAAAGCTAATAAAGACCCCCTTGGCCCTGTTTCTCCCAGAGACAAAGAGAGGGTGTGGTGAGTAAGCACCAGCTTCCCCAGCTGTATATGCTACAGTCCAAGAGGCTACAACTTCCTCTCTCATATAAGAGAGAAGTGGGAACTCACAGAAGTGGTAAATCACACAATTTGGAATGTAACAAAAATCTGTGGATTCTATTACCTGCTTCACACACTCTGTCAGGAGACCAGTCATGGGGTGCCTCCCTTGTGGACCCCCCAACTGGCCCAGAGGCATCCCAAATTCTCTGGTACATTATCCCCACCATGCCTGCTCCCCACATGCTCCCTCACCATTGGTGAGTGTGAGCTTTTGCAGATAGCTCACCAGCAAATGCAGAAAGCTGGCTTAACACTGTGTGATTGGCAGAAGGGCTTACACATCATCCAAATGTCACAAAATTATTTCAGGTGATTGCCACCGAGGAGAAACTTTATCTCTTCATGGAGCATGTGAGCGGAGGGGACTTATTTGACCACCTGGAGAATCACGGCCCCAGGAGCAAGAGGGAAGCCGGAGCCGTGTTCCAGCAGCTGACATTAGCGGTTCAGTATTGCCACCAGAAGGGAATCGTCCACCGGGACCTGAAGCCAGACAACATACTGATTGATGGTGAGCAGAATATCAAACTCGCAGACTTTGGCTTTGGTAGGGAATTCACTGACCTTAAACTGACCACCTACTGTGGCACTCTACCCAATATGGCCCCAGAGATCTTGTGGCAACGATCTTGTGACAGCCCGAAGGTCAGAAACCTGGGGTAGTTTTGTATAGGATGGTGATGGAGGATGTGCCATTTCTGAGGGATGGCTCTGGGGAACTGAAGAAAAATATACTGAGTGGATATGTACCATACATTATATTGATGGAAGGTCAAAAAGGTTAAAAATATTTAATGACCCTCGACCCCAGGAGAAGATCAACACTTAAAGACACAATGAGCAATTCATGGGTCAACATGGGCCAGGAGGAGGAACTGAGGCCATACAGCAAGCTTCCCTGGGGTGACATTGACCCCCAGGTGACAGAAATAATGAAGGGCATGGGATTTAGGAAGAATGAGATTCAGGAGTCACTAACACAGAAAAAATATAACAGGGAGGTGGGAACATACCTGCTCCTTAAAACAATGAAAGCCCAGATGAAGGGCCGCACCATCCAGGTAAGGCCCAGGCCCTCCCCTGACCCCAACAGCAGGAAGAGGACAGAAGAGCCTGACATTTTCTCAAGCTGCCTGGGGTTGAGGATGACCATTCCCCAACCCAGCCTGGAGCCCAGGACTGCGACCCCCAACACCCGCCTCCAGCATGGCTCTGGGGGCTCCCCCACCACCCACAGCAGCAGCAGCAACAGCAGTGCTGGACGAGCCCCAGAGGGAACCACCAATGAAAACTGCCTCCAAGCTGCACAGCCTGATGGCCAGACCCCAGGCTCTTCTGGCCACAGCCGGGGCTGGCACGGGGTGGCTTGGAGGGTCTTCAGTTTTTTCTTAAAACATGTACTTTAGGCTGTCCACTAACAAGAAGCATTTGAAAAGGACAAAAGTTAATGAAGCCACTATAATTTTTAAAATATTTGAATAAATGAGGCCAAATAAAACTGCCATGCGAAGACTGGGGCTGAATTATATAGCCAGATGGTTGCTCCTCTTATCTTTCTGTGTTTTACTGGACTTCATGATCTTGAGGGTTCCTTCAACCTCAAGAGCCCAAGAGTGTAAGATCTGTTTGCCATTGCCTTACGGAACTAGTGGGGAAAAGAACTGTGTGATTTGGAAAGGCAAAAAAATATAAGCATATGATTTAATTACCAGTCCTTGAACTGATTTATTTTCAGCAGCAACAACCAAGTCGTACAGACCATGACACAAGTCAAGTGATTACTCTTTAATGGCGGGAGATGAAGAGGAGAGAGAAAGAAAGAAAAAAAAAAAAAGCTCTGACTTCATATTATGGCTTCAAGCCAGACTGCAAAGAAGGAATCTGTGAAATTCAAGGTCTTGGAGTCTATTATTTTTCTTTGCTATTATTTCTGAAACAAGACCTGGGAAAAATCAATTCAGGTTCAGAAAGAATATTACTTTAATTTTCTTCATAAAATTATCAGGAAGTCTGAGTTAGAAGAGGAGAAAAGACAGACGACTGTCACCCAAATAGAAATTAAATGAATAAATTAAATGAAGCAGAGTACATTTATATTACCAAAACTCTGCTCATGAGACAAAACACATCTTTTGGCACAAACTCATAAAGATTTAAAAAACAAACCAGCAACCCAATCGATGAGGTAATGTGCCTGAAAATAAACTCTCCCCTTGAGTATTAGGAAATCAGAGCTAGATAAATCAAACCATTCATTTTATTTTGATGTAAATATCTTCTTAAAGCTTTTAATTAGACTTCACCCTAGAACATGTGATTTTCATAAACATTTAACTTTTATTCCCTGTTTTCATGTAACTGACCTACGATTTTTGAAAAATGAGGAAGCTCTTGGGAAAGTCGTTCTGCCTAATGCTGATGAAATTGTGATTTTTTTGTGTGTCCTACTTTCAGGGTAGGTTTTCCACCAACCACCAACGCAATCTGCCCCTACTTCAATCTCTACCAGACGTCAAAAGAACAGCAAAGGCATCCCAAGAAGCCGGTGATAACATTTGCATGAGTCTTCGCTGCAGATGTACCAGTGCCTCGCAGTCTGGTGGAACTATTTCATTCCTATCAAGGTTTTGGGATTTTAAGGGACTTTAGTTTTTATTCTTCAAGTTTTTATCCTTCCCACTTGGTTTGCTGAAGCCCTTTCAGAGGTTTTTCTGGCTGAATTGCTGGCTTGGTGAGAATCAGTTAGGAAAGTCTGTGGCTGTGTGTGTGACACAGACAGATGTTTCCTTGATTCTCTGCCCCCTTGCAAGGTAAATGCCATTCCAGCTTCTGGGCGGAGAATCAGATAAAGTTGGGTTTTGGCATTCAATTCAATCGAATTGTTGAGTGCTTACTCTGTGGCCAGCGCATGCTAGACATTGTGTCCAAGTGCCAATGTGCTCTATGCGGAGAACTTACCATCTCAAGATGAAATAGCTCTATTTTGGGGGGCACACACTATACCTATTCTCACTTAGATATACAGAATTCATGGGCTGCCCAATTTGGGCAGGGATAGCTCC
The DNA here is from genome assembly GCA_004026765.1 of Micronycteris hirsuta. NCBI lineage: Eukaryota > Metazoa > Chordata > Mammalia > Chiroptera > Phyllostomidae > Micronycteris > Micronycteris hirsuta. The sequence continues at coordinate 165,926 of PVJI01000857.1, forward strand.
TTTTGGTTAGGATTTACTCTGAGTTTCTGCTTCCCGAATCAAAACTCATCCTCTCTGTGTCTCATTCCCTTTTGGTGTTGCTCCCCAGAGACAAGAGCTCATCCGATCCACGACCTTCCAGAGCTGGAAGAGATCTCATAGCACACACAGGTCGATGTTCTCACTTTTATGGGGGAATAGAGTCCTGAAATGTTCAGTTCAGGGAACGCTTATTACACGTCCTCTTGGGGCCAGTGAGCGTGGCAGCACCTGGGCTTGCATGTGCAAGTACAGCAAGATTCCTGCCATGATTGTGTTATTAGAATATCATTACAAATAGGTAATTAGAATACTTTAAGTGCAAAGAGAGAGGTATGCTTAGGCTATTGTGGTGCTTGTGAAAAGGACAGAAGGGAGGGCTTTTTGGAGATGAAGTCTGTGCCAAGTGGCAAAGGATAACATGGAATTGGCAAGGTACATGTTGGGTAGGAAAGGCACAGGGACCCTACAGGGAAAGGCCTGGGCAAAGACACGAACAGACTCAGCTTGGAGTTTGTGCACGAGCGTAAACTGCAGGGAACTCAGATTGCTGGGATGATAGTGAGGTTGAAAAGCAAGCAGAGGGCCTTGCATGTCACTTAGGGGCCTTGGGCTTGATCCTGCAGGTAATGAGGTTGGGGTGGGGAGACAGGTGGAGTGGGTGTGACAGTGAAGAATTCCAAGCTGAGACATGGTTAGATTTGCATTAGTTGAATCATCATGGGAACCATGGAAAGTGGATCTGATGACAGATCCGAGGTAGGAGGGTTAGTGAGTCTAGGACCCTGGTCCTCCCTTCTGAGCCTGGGGTTCCACCTCCTACATCATGTTGCCCCCATGGCCTCGACGGGAAGCAAATGCCTTCAGAAAGCCCTTGGTGATTCCCTCGGTTTTGTGGGCTATTCTGCCTGATGGACGCCCATTCCTTCATCTGATAGTAACAACACTTCTGTTTCCTTTTTGGGGAATAATCCACATCCCACGCTCAGTCTGAGCTTTCAAGGAAGGCTGACCACTGCTCCAGGCTCCAGGATTTTTGGTATCTGACCCAGTTCTAGCTAATCAATATATTCTGTCCTCCTAGTGATAGACATGTGACCTGGGTCAGGCCAATGAGACTCAGTTCCACCATGGATTTTTCAGTTAGGTGAATCCCTTTTTTGGCTTAAAACCTTTTCATTAGCTATTAGAAAGCTCCTAACAAACATACCAAGAAACATTTCTGAATGCTTTCTATGTCTCAGGCATTGTTTTTGGATGGATTCTACAGGGAGATGCCATGTGCTATGGTATGGGTGGGGACCAGGATATTTGGGGACATATATCTAATAGATGACTGTTTTCTTTGGCCAATCCTGAAAGCCAGCCCAGACCTCCAGATCCAAGTGATCATAGCAACATAAACTTACTAAAAATATGAGCCTTGTGGAATTACTGAATTTCTTTGGCAGGTGGGAAGGGTGGACATACAAAGGTGAGGCATAGGGGAACTCAGTGGCTTGGTCTCCTTCTGTGAGTGGTGGCCTGGGTTTCTCTTATCTAAATCATAGCCCCTGGTACTGAGGGAGCCACTCACTGATTCCTAGTTGATTGAAGGGATGACTGAGTGAGCTCTGTCCTTAATCCCCCTACATAGTAGTGCGAGGTCTTAAGGTACAGAGCAATTGTCCTGAAAGGAAACAGGTCAGTAGGAGCTGAGTTTTCTTATTCAGATTACCCCGGGCAGAACTGATGCTGAGCAAGGGTATTTGGAGGGACAGGATGAACACCAGGCAAGATCCTGAGGAAGGCAGCCAAAGCTATCTTCTTGTCCAGTCCTTAACTGCCACAGGTTGACTAGAGGAACATTTAGAAAGCCTCATGAGGCACAAAGAAGAATAAAAATATTGCCACAGTCCCATTATGCAGAGCTAATTACTGTTAACGGTTTTTGTGCATGATTTCTAGGTTTTCCCATGTGATGCATTCATGCAAACCGATAACTGCATGAGCACATTGGGGTGTCGACACCTGGGGCACTGGATCCTGCCTCTGTTGCTGTGTCCCTGGCTTTTCCCACTGCACAGGGTATCTTGAGCACTTCCCTTCTATGCGTAGCATTCTTAAGCAGGCTAGATTAACCTCCAAACGGTTCCAAGATGGCCTTATCTAACTCCCACATTTCTAAGTGTGTGCCAGCTGCCCGAAAGCAGTTTTCTCTTGGCTACTGTTCCAGGGGAACATCTGCTGGATGCCTCTTTCTCCTTCTCCTTCAGCAGCCAAGTGATCCACCGACCCCAGAAAAAGTACAGGGCCAGTGTCAGGGACAAGCCCTAGGGATAGAAGGATGGAGAAGCACCTAACTTCAAACATGTATGCAATCCTAGTAGCACGGTCATTCATATTATTGTTGTTGATGGTGAAATATAAATGTGATCTCACCATCCACCCCCTTAGAGGTGCCCCACGGCTGTTCATTGCTTTTAGGATAACTACCTACATCCTCATCAGCTAGAAGCTCTGGGTAGTTTGGACCCGGGAGACCTCCCTGGCACCATCTCCCCCACTGCCCTTGAGGTCTGCCCTTTCTTCCTCATTCCCTGCACTGTAAATCTCTTTGGGGCCTTAGGGCCTCTCTGTTGCCTCTTCGGACTCTCACCCCAATCCTGTTTGACTATTTAAAGTCCTAATCACCCTTCAGCCCTAGCCCCATCAACACTTCTTCAGGGAAGTCACCCTTGGGATCCAGGTGGGGTCCCCTGTTTTTTGTTCCTTGCAGTTGCCCTTCACTGCTTTCATTGCACTCAGCACATTTGCAAATGCACATCAACCTGTGTGATTGCTTGCTGAAGTCCATCCTTCCTGGTAGACTGCAAATTCCACGAGGACAGGGATAGTGTCTGTGCTGAGCCCTGGTAATTCTTAGTACCTAGCTCAGCGCTGAGCATGTAGTAAGTTCTCAATAAATCAATGAAGGAAGAAATATATCACCATGATTGTCATTTGGCGGGGGGAGATGAGGGGCACCCAGAGACGAGAATCAGCTTCATGGCTGTCCCTTTCTTCTTGCTTTTCCTCTCCTGCCACCAGCTCTGTTGACTTCTCCTGCACACTCTGTCCCCCTGAAAAATCCCAGAAAGGATGCCAGACCCCTTCATGTGTCCTCCCTCCTCTATTTCCCTGCTAGAGACAGGAAGCAGAAGGAAAAGGAGGCAGGGCCAGAGCGTTTTGTTTCTAAAACACACAGATGTAAATCCCTCCCCCAAATGCCCAGAGAGCCCTGAGTCTACCAGAGCAAGTGGAGACTTGCTCGCAAGATTAACCAAGGTGTGGAGGCAGAAGAGATGAAGACTCTGCTGTGGGAACCCCATCAACTCACCATGTTGGACCCAGTATAGCCCTCTGCCCTGCCTTTTCTAATTCACCAAGTGAGGAAAGTAGTTACTTACTTTCCCACTTCCTGTCTGGAGCTCTGGTTTCCTTCGGAGAGGTGATGGTAATTACTAGGTTAACACCTTTCTAAATAGTGCTTCCCACGTAGGGTGAAGGGTTTCCCACCCATGAACTCACAGAATGGTGGTGCAGCAAATTGGCCCGCTCCAAACCGGTTTTTGTTCTTTGCTGCTGAGTATCAGTTTGATTTTGTGTTCCTGAATTATGTCTCCACCTAGGCACTAGGAAAGATCACATCTCCCATGACTCCTAAAGATCTGTCATGGCTTTAAATAGTCAGTTCTAGGCTCGGAAACCACCGATGACTCTTTTTGGTTAGAGAAATTCAAGTCCTTTGCCTGACATCCAAGTCTCTTCTGGCCCAGGCTCCCTTTCCACTGTTCCCTTCCAGAAGAAGGTAACTCTGTAGGGAAGTTCCACTCGTATATACACCGTCCCTGCAACTGCTACTTTGTCGTTTGGGTTTTAGGTAGTGCCGCTCCCCCTGCCCAGAATGCCTGCCCTCCTCTGCTCGGTGCCTGAGTGCCACACACTCATTCCTCTGGGATGAGACAAGCCCCAACTTCTCCACTGCCGCCTTCCCAGCCACCTCACACGGAAGCCAGCAGCCCCTCCTGTGATCTCATTCACAGGGCCTCTCAGCAGCGCTCAGCCATGTCGGGGACCTCTCTGGTCCCTTTGTCTGTGATACCCACCTGTCCTCTGCCTCCTTGGTGGATACATCCTTCTCTAGCCAACCACTAAAAGTGACATTTCTCCAAGGATGGCCCTAGGCTCTCTCTCTCCTGTTTAATCTACGTGTAAATGACTCACAAATTTGTATCTTCAAACTAGATATTTCCTCTGTGTTCTAAACACTTAGATCTACCTCTTAGATTCTCAACAGTATGTCACCCCCAGCTTGCCCAAAACAAATTTATGATCTTACCCGGTTCCCGACTTCCGCTGCCTTCAGTCTCGCACCTTCCAGGGCTCCTTCTCCCAGTGAATGTGATTATCATCCGCCCCAGCATGCAAGCAGAACTCTGGGCGTGCTTGTTACAGACATACTCAGGCTCCGGCTTTCATTCTTGTTGTTGTATTGTCTTTGTTCTCTGCACGCATCCGACCTCCCTCCACCAAGACTATGAGTTCCTGAAGAGCAGAGGGTCTGTCTCGTACATGTCATGCCAGGCCTTAACAGTAGCACACTGTCGTATTCCTAGCAGATGCTCAATAAATGTTTACTGACTGCTCACACAGCCTGGAGCAATCTAATGTAGAAATGAGATAGATATTCAGAGGTGAAAGAGGACTGCTCTTCGGTTCTGTAGTGTTGCCTGTTATCAGAGGCCTGGTTTGACTCAATGTAAAGGATTTTAAGGTCTCTTCCTGCTTTCAAACCTGTGATTCTGGGAAAAGGTGTGTGCTTTTAAACCAATGGAGAACCTAATTCCCAGCTTAATGCTTCTACACTGTCAGATGCACGTGCGGTAATGGAAGGGCTGGATTCAGAAGAGTAATTTTGTTCCTTGTAGAGTAATGTGGGAATAGGAAGCAAATATCTTTTCATTACAGCACATTAGGTCATCTACACGAAATAAAAGGTTGAGTCCCTTCTGTCGTAATGGGAAAGGTTACGTAAGGTGAAAACGCTACACCGGAAATGACTTATGAAACTCACCACAGACGTAAGGAAGTGTCAGATTTATGGCACTTGTGAAGCAGTTACAGGCACTTTAATATAAAAATATCAGATCAACAGGTGTGAATTTTACACCTAATTATGAAAGGTTATTTTTGGGTGGGACAATATTATTTAATTTCAATGATTTAAAAACAGAAGCTAATTACACATTTTCATTTTTCATTTACAGCTCTCATCCAATGTATTAGTTTCTGGTGAACAGCACAGAGGTTAGACATCTACATAACTTATGCAGTTATCCCCTGAGAAGTCCAGTACCCACATGGCACCATACATATTTATGACAATATCACTGCCTATATTCACGAGGGATTTTTTTTTAAAGTGGCATCTTGAGTTAACAGAAATGATACATTGTATTTTATATAAGTTCAGGAAATAGAGGAGAACCTAACTAGTCCAACCCCATATCGAATGCTCTATTCCTTATTCAACAGGTGTGCTAGGTAGAATCAGGCCATACTTGAATACCTCCAGTGACGGGGTGTTCCCTACTCTATCTTTGAACACATCTGATTATTAGAAAGTTTTTATTATGCTTGAGTCCAAGTCTTGCCATGTGATTTCGCCTGTTTATACTCACTCTTCCGTCGAGTGCCACACAGAGGTCTGAGGACTGGTCCATGCAGAGACTGCAGAGGTCAGCCCCCAGATTCTTTAGGATTGTGTTTGTTTGTTGTTCACTCTTTTAATGAGTCTCTATGTGCCAGACACACTCGGAGAATTGTAAAGACACAATAATCTCTCCAGGGCAAGGACCTGTGCCTCCTGTGCTTTCACAGTGTGGGACACCTGTCAGCATTCAGTGGCTATTTATTGAATGAAATGTGGAAGCCATGACTCCAAACTGCAGATGCTCACAGTCTAGTTGGGGAATTCAGACATAGAAAATATGAATGATAAAGAGAAACCCATAAATCCATGAGAAAATGTACAAAATGATATCAATAAGAAATTAATGGAAGGTGAAAGTCAAATCACCAGTAAACGTCTAATGTGTTTACCATGACTAGTAATCAGGAAAATGTAAATTTAAGTGACAACCTACTATTTCACACTCCTGAGGTTGAAAAATCTGAAAAAGTCTGACCATATGAAGAATTGGCAGGAAATATGGAACAATTAGAATAATACCTTGATGGAATGGATAATTGATTAACCAATTTGGGAATGCCACGTAAAATTAAAAGTACAGAAACTCTCACCCAGCGATTTGATCTCCAGGTGTATACTGTAGATGACAATGGCATGCATGCAGAAAGAAGCACGTACAAGGGGTTGACTGCAGCCCTGTTGGAGTAGCAAAGAGCTGTAACTAATCTAAACATCCCTCGATGAAAGACTGGATAAACAAACGGAGCTATACTCACCAGAGCAACACCACCCAGTAGTAAACCTGAATGAACAAGGTCACGTGTATAAGCAAGAATAAGTCTCAAAAATCCTAATTAGCTAAAAAAAAAAAAAAAAAATCCAGTGAAAGAGGGCCAAGTTATAGTATTTGCACAAAGTTTTAAACAATATTATGAAAATAGCCATACATAGTGAAAATATGTGTGGGAATGATAGATGCCAAAATCAGGGTAGTATTTGGCTATGAGGCCAGGGTAAAGAAATGTCACTGAGAAAGAGTAGATAGGACGTTTCTATTGTATTTATGATGTTTTATTTTTATTTTTAGCTGAGTTTGGTTTGCATGGATTTAAATTATAAAAATGTTTGATAGTAAGAAACCCTTTGCCATGTTTGTACTTTAGCCATAGCTGATTGGATCAGGTGGATACCTGACTAAGCTAGATCAGATTCTCACAGATATCTGAATTTTTTTTTTTAAAGATTTTATTCATTTATTTTCAGAGAGAGGAGAAGGGAGGGGAGAAAGAGCAATGTATGGTTGCCTCTCACATGGCCCTCATTGGGGACCTGGCCTGCAACCTAGGCATGTGCCCCGACTGGGAATCGAACCGGGACCCTCTGGTTCCCAGCCCGCGCTCAATCCACTGAGCTACACCAGCCGGGCTCTGAATTTTTTTTTTTTTCAAGAAAAAAATACGACGATAATTGTGTGGCAGAGTGGTGAAATATAGCTATTATAGATCTCATTCTTTTTTGCCACCTTCTTCCAAATACCTTCCCAGACCCGCTTCTGCAGGAGACACAGTCCTAATGAATGATACATAAGCAACAAACAAACAGATTGATTATATTTTTCCTCTGGTGTTTTTTTTTTGGGGGGGTGGTTAAGGCAGTTTTTACGAAAGGCAAAACTCAAGCTTTAGAGGGTTGGATTTTTTAGGGCAAGGGCCTCTCTGAACTTAAAGGGACAGGTAGTGCCCAGGGACTCTGCATTTGCACTGATTGGCTTGGAGCATTTTTGGGTCATGCAAGAACCTGGGTGGATCTTATACTTTCGTTCCTGAAGAGTACAGTGAACTTTTCCACCTGAGAAAGCCTATAGCTGGGTGACATGTTTCCAATCACAAGAGCCCTCAAATTTGTATTTTCATTAGCTGAGATGATCTGACTTCTATGTGTGTGTGTAGAAGCTTTGAAGAATAATGATTGTTGTATCCAAAATAGTTCTTAAGAAAAACAGATAATTAAGGTGATTTGTTTAAGGACCCCTTCTTATGACAGCAGCCCCCATTGATAAATGACCCCATTCAGGGGTGGGTATGGAGTTCAACTAACACTCTGTTTCTTTGCAGGAAATGTTCCAATATCTCCCATGTTGCTGACTGTCCCTTGGGACTAAGAAAATCGTAGAATGTAGGGGAGAGATAGAAGAGGCTTTTTGGAAGCCCATAAAATAGCCTATTAGGTCAAAATAATCATTTGAGGAGTCCCTGTGGGCGTTGCATTAAGTATAGCTTTATAGAGAATACAGATTGAGGCAATTAGTCCCTTCCAATTTCATGCAAGCAGTAGCAATGGGAATCATGCCAAGAGGGATGATTAAGGATTAAACAACAGCATGAGAACTTGATCAGAAGCTCTAAAAATTTGTTGCCAGCACCTAATATTTCTCCATCACCACCTGCTTGATTGTGAAAGGCTGGGCCCTTCTCCTGGACCCCACCCCTCGGTCCAGGTACTGCTCAAGGGAAAGTTGGGGGAGAGGAGGATTCTGTCTCCACCAGCTTCTAATAGGGAACACAGCCAAGAGAGGCAGGAAGAAGCATGCTCATTTCCAACGTTTTTGGCAAGCTCGTGGGAGCGAAAGCCACTGCCAATTCTATTTTTTAATACAGATTTAAAAAGGGTTGTGTCTACACATGCAAAGGGAAGTGCACAGTGCACTGTGTTAATTTAAGCAGCACTATATATATATATGTGTGTGTGTGTGTGTGTATGTATATATTTAAAAAATAAAAGCCCAACCCTTTGCCTGACTGTCCAGGTTTTTGTTGTTGTTGTGTTTTGTTGTTTTTTCGCAAGTGGTTGATCCAAGTGGGGCTGAGAGCCTGAAGGGTCACAACTGCTTCTGGGGTCACGTGTCAGCTGCCCAGGTCCACATTTATCACCCCATCTGTCCCAAGCAGGGCCAGAGATCATCAGACCATTCCTGGGACTTCTCAGTCTGCAACTAGGAGAGAGAAGCTCTTTTTCCTTTCGGAAACACAGGCAAGTTCCTAGACGTAGCAGACCCTGATGTGAGTAACACGTTGGCAGTTTGAGTCGGGTAACCATCGAGCAAGAGGAGGAGGATAAGGGGGAACAAGAGTGGGAGTGAGACTAGGGCACTCGAGGCCCGCTTCTCTCCCCTCTAGTCCGAACTTACCGTGGCCGCTTCCCCCACAATATTTAAAAAGCTATTTGACATTTCCCATGAAAACTTGTCCTCAAATGATCATCTAGAGAGAACTATCCCTTTGTTTAGTTTGTATTCATTTTAATAGTCTTTTGATATTCTAGTCTTTTTAATGGACAAAGTGCCCTCGTCTTACACCATCGTAAGTAACATTGCGATGAGCATCCTTATACCTATGCCTTTACAGGCTTGCCAGTTTCGGTCCAGTTCTTGGAAGTAAAATGGTTTTTGTCTCTTTTGAGTATCCCACAATATTCAGACATGCTCAGTTGAGTCATGAACACATGGCACATGCTAAACTAGAGGCATTACAGCATCGCCGTTGGAGCACCAGCTGCTATCAGCCAGTCCCAGCTCTGCAACTCCGGGCACGTGTGACCTTGAGTAAGTTCTGTAACCTTTGAAAGCTGGAGTTTATCATCTATGAAACAGAACAACAATAGTAACACTTTGAAGTAGCTATGTGTCAAGTACTATCCTAAGTGCAAGACGTATTTATTCTCAGACAACATTATGAGGTGGGTACTGTTAGTAGCTTCTTTTACAAATGAGGGAAGTAGGTACAGAGAGGTTACATACTTCACCCAAGGTCACACAGCTAGTAAACAGCAGTGCTATGATTTATCCCCTGGAAGTTGGCTCTAGAGCCCATCTTTTATTTTATTTAAAAAATTTCTTAGCCCTAGCTGGTATAGCTCAGTGGATTGAGCGTGGGCTGCAAACCAAAGGGTCGCCGGTTCAATTCCCAGTCAGGACACATACCTGGGTTGCAGGCTAGGTCCCCAGTGGGGGCCACGTGAGAGACAACCACACATTGATGTTTCTCTCCCTCTCTTTCTTTCCCCATTCCCTTCTGTCTAAAAATAAATAAATAAAATCTTTAAAAAATTTTTTTATTCAATTTATTGGGGTGACGTTGGTTAATAAAATTATATAGATTTCAAGTGTATAATTCTATAACACATCATCTGTAGATTGTATTGTGTGTTTACCACACAAAATCAAGTCTTCTTCCCTCACCATTTATCTTTCCTTTACCCTACTCTACCTGCCCCTACCCCTTTCCCTCTGGTAATCACCATACTGTTGTCTGTGAGTTTTTATGGGGTTTTTTTTTGCTTAATCCCTTCACCTTTTTCACACAGACCCCAAGTCCTCTCCCCTCTGACAGCTGTCAGTCTGTTCTCTGTATCTATAAGTCTATTTCTATTTTGTTTGCTTGCTCATTTTGTTCATTATATTCTACATATAAGTGAAATCACATGGTGTTTGTCTTTCTATGACTGGCTTATTTCACTTAGCATAATACTCTCCAGGTCCGTCCATGCTTTCACAAAAGGTAAGAGTTCTTCCTTTTTTTTTTTAAGGCTGAACAGTATTCTGTTGTATAAATGTACCACAGCTTTTTATCCACTCATCTACTAATGGACATTTGAGCTGCTTCCAAATCTTGGCTATTGTAAATAATGCTGCAATGAATATAGGGATGAATATATTCTTTTGAATCAGTGTTTTTAGTTTCTTTGGACATATTCCCAGAAGTGAAATCACTGGGTCACAAGGCAGTTCCATTCTTAATTTTTTGAGGAATATCCGTACTGTTTTCCACAGTGGCTGTACCAGTCTGCATTCCCACCAACAGTACACTAGGGTCCATTCTTTCCACATCCTCACCAACACTTATCATTTGTCGATTTATTGATGATGGCCATTGTGACAGGTGTGAGGAGACATCTCACTGTGGTTTTGATTTGCATCTCTCTGATTAGTGATGCTGAGCATCCTTTCATGATGTCCTCTTTGGCAAAGTGTCTTTTTAATTCTTTGCCCATTTTTAGTTGGATTGTTTGTTTGGTGTTGAATTGCATGACTTCTTTATCAATTTTGTATATTATCCCTTATTAGATGAATCATTGGCAAATATGTTCTCCCATTCAGTGGGTTGTCTTTTCATTTTGTTGAAGGTTTCCTTTGTTGTGCAAAAACTTTTTACTTCGATGTTATCCCATTTACTTATTTTTTCTTTTATTTCTCTTGCCCAGGAAGATATATTAGAAAAAACATCGTTATGAGAAATGTCCAAGATTTTACTGCCTATGTTTTCTTCTAGGATTTTTATGGTATTGAGTCATACATTTAACTCTTTAATCCATGTTGAGTTTATTCTCGTGTGTGATGGAAGAAGGTGGCCTAGTTTCATTTTCTTGCATATATCTGTCCGATCTGTCCCATTTTCCCAACACCATTTATTGAGTAGACTGTCTTTACCCCATTGCATGTTTTTGCCTTCTTTGTCAAGTATTAACTGACCATAAAGGCATGGGTTTATTTCTGGGCTCTTCATTCTGTAAGAACAGACAGATCTGTATGTCTGTTCTTACGCCAGCGCCATGCTGTTTTCATTACGATGGCCTTCTAGCATAGTTTGCTATCAGGTAGCATGATTCCTCCAACCTTATTCTTCTTTTTCAATATTGCTGTTGCTATTTGGGGTCTTTTGTGGCTCCATATACATTTTCAGAATATTTGTTCTAGTTCTGTGAAATACACCATTGGTATCTTGATAAAACTCTGTAGATGGCTTTGGGTAGTATGGACATTTTACTGATGTTAATTCTTCTATGCATGAACATGGTGTATGCTTCCATTTATTTGTATCTTTTTCAATGTCTTATCATTTTCTGAGTGTAGGTCTTTTACTCTTGGTTAAATTTATTCCTAGGTATTTTTTATTGATGCAGTTGTGAGTGGGATTGTTTTCCGAGTTTCCTTTTCTGATAGCCTATTATTGGTGTATGCAGAGCCCATCCTTACACACTTCCTCACAGAGGACCTGCATGATGCGAACTGACAGTGAGAAGATAGGTAGAAGTGAAAGGAGAGAGGGCGAGATAAAGCATTTAGCCTGGTCTGTGGCCCCCAGTGAATTCATGAGCCCTGGCTACAGCCGAGGTATGAGGCCTTCCTTCCTCCAGCCTGCAATGCACATCCTCCAAGAACAGACAAGCTTGCCTACAGGATTTCCTTAAGATTTCTTTTCCATGGAGAGGAAGGCTGGGAATGAAGAAGCATGTGACTCTGGATATCTGTTAAATCTTTTAGCCCAGGAATCAACGGAATCATGGGAATATGTTTATTTCTTAGACTGGGAATCAAATGGGACTGATTAAGGAAGCTGCAATGACTCTGAAAAATTAAACTTCCATCTGAGAAAGCCAAAACAGGGGGGCGGAGCTAGTCACAGAACATGACCTCAGCTAGGAACAGGGGACTGTCAGGCCAGACCATCTGGGGACATTCTTTCCGATCAAGGACAATGTGATGTTCCAGAGGGTTAGGCAGGGCTCCTAAGGGGTGCGGCCGGTTGTTCCTGGGTAAGTGCTTTACAGGCTTCATCTCATTCAGCCCTCGTAGCTGCTGCCTGCAGTAAACGGGATTATTACCTCTGACGGACCGGAGAGGAAACCAAGGCACAAGGAGGATGTGACTAGCTCAGGGGTCTGTGCTCTTATCCATCAGAGCCTGAAGAGGAGGCACACGTTTCTCCCACAAAGAGTGCAAGCAAGATGGGTCGCGGTGGCAGAGGGGTCTGGGTTCCACGCTGGCCACTGGGTGGCCGGCCTTGGACAACACACCTCATCGTGTTCGCGTCTCTGTGATGGGTGTTGTGGTGGCGCCTGACCTGCAGACAGAGGGGCAGGTGAGGCAGTTCGTACAGAACATGGAGCACAGTGGCTAGCACTCAAAAAAAATGTTAAGAACCAAAAAATACAGATTTTTTTTACTGGTGTCAAAAATCACAAAGATTAAAATTAGGCCTTTTGCATCTCGATTGTCTCTACTTTATAGAGTCATGAGCATCCAAGTGTCTGTTGCCCAGGAAGTGGAATAAATATAGTGTGGACTATATATATGTCATCGGTGCTAATAAAGCCACAGCCACGGTTACGGATTGATTATTTTTACTAGCAACTTGCTGGAGTCAATGTGTGGCTTCAAAGTTGCTCTTTGTGGAACTGTGCCATCCCTGGAGCAGGCATCCAACCATAGTCTTTAAATCATTGACAAACCCGAGAAATCTAAGGACAACGCGCAGAAATAATCACCCTAGCAAAGAGGATAAACTCTGGCATGGCCCTCATTGATGGAAGAGTTTGGTTAAACGTCTGGTGGTAACCAGTCAAGTGACCAGAAATCTTTTTTGAAAGAGGAACAGTGTTTCATCATCACTCCGCGATAAAAGGGGCTGCTGATCGGTCCTGACTGCGACTTGGCCTGGGCCACGCGCCCGGCACCGCGGCCTGTTTGCTCATCCAGCAGTGCTGTGAGGTCCACCGTGGCACTTACTCCCTTTTAATTAGTAAAGAAGCCCAGGCTCTCAGAGAGAAGTGACCTGCTGGGTGTGTCGGCTTCTCTGTTATCCCTTTTCCCGACGCTTTGTTAACAGCAGATAGAAATACTGTAAGGTCCCTGTGAATAGTTGAACAGAACAGTCAAAAATGTTTCAAATAGATTACTTAAAAATTACTCTACATGTTGTTACAGTTTTTATTGTATGACATGATGACGTGTGAGAAGTGGTTTCCTGGCTTAGTTCAAATCACAGACTTTCTCGATGATGTGCTGTAACGACCTTTAAAAACGTCGCCTGTCATAGACACAGAGAACAAGCCGCTGGCTGCCAGAGGGAAGGGGATGGGGCGAATGGGCAAGAAGGTGAAAGGGAATAAGAGGAACAAACTTCCAGTTACAAGGGAAATGTTATGGCGTGTGTTGTACAGCACAGGGAACACAGTCAGTGATATTGTAACATGTATGGTGACAGATGGCAATTAGACTTATTGTGGGGGTCACATCATCAGGCATATAAATGTCAGAACACAATGTCGTACACCTGAAACTAATATGTCACGTGTACTTGAATTTTAAAAAAGTAGGCTGTGCTCCTTTTTCACATGCTGAAGCAAACGGGATAAGAAAACAGATTTGATGACACTGTGCCCCTACCAAGCAAGCTCCTCTCCGGGGCCGGGCTGGCCCGGAGCTGGGGAGTTCTCCCTCTCACACCCTCAGGAAGACTTGTGCAGGGTGGGTCCCCTTGCCCCCTGGCCAGAGTGCCTACTGGACACTGTTCAGCCTCCTATCTCTGGCAGTGGGAGATAACGAAGACAACTATTGTAGTTGAAGTTGTTACAAGAGAACACACTCAGAGAAAGATTAGCCTGGAACTAAGAATTGTAGATTCCCAAGTCAAGGTCAGTGAGCTTCAGAGAAGCAGGCTTGGATGGAGCCTCCGGGCATGAGTCTTGGGCCAGGACAGGCCTGCAGCCAGTGGGGGTGAAGTCGAGGTCCCAGGGAAGCCTTCCTCGCAGACCCTCCTTCAGCCTGAGAGGACCAGGCTGTGGAGAGGGTGCTAGGCTCTCTGCAGTGGCAAAAGGCCAGCCCCAGGGAGTCACACCAGAGACTCAGGCCTTCAGTGGGCTTCCACTTTGTACAATTATGCACCTAATTTCCAGCTTCCTCCCTTACGTGTTCTTGAGCACGCCACACGCTTCCTGTCTCAGCCCACTGGTGCGTGTTTCCCCGGGAGGAAATTTCTCCCCTCAGTGCCTCATACTTCAGGTCTCACTTCCCAGTTCCTCCCTGACCACCCTCTCTGAGTGAGGTCTCTGCTGGTGTTCTTCCTGAGCCCTTCCTAGCCTGTGGTGTGCATTCAACTCCAAGTCTTTTTATTTGTTTATCTGTTTGTCTGTTTCTGCCATCAGTCTGTAAGTCCCGGAAGGGCATGTCTGCCTCTTCACCATTGATTCCCGTGCCAAGCATGGAGCTGGGAACAGAGTAGGTGTTCAGCAAATGTTTGCCAAATAAATAAAGGAAGGAGTGAAACTCCCAACTACCCTCCTGGGCAGTACATTGGAAGAAAATTTCAGTGTGTCCGTGGAGTGAGGATTTATTAAGGACTTTTGGGAAGAGGTTAACTCAATTTTTAAAACAGCCTCGTAGGAGAATCCCAGGAGAAAAAGAAACATAAACAATCGGTTTGTGGTATTTCCCAGAAATGTCTTAATGAGATCGCCATTGGCAACCAGAAGCCGCCAGGATGTTGCCCCTTTCCTTGTCTGTCTCTTCCCGATTGCGTTTCCAACAGGACCCTAATGATAAAAGCAGTGAGGAAATACTGGGGAGTTAGGCGTGCCATTATCCTGGGGTAGCATTTATGCATTTCAAAGGGCTGTGTGGCGATGTTGACATCTTGGCCACTTTATGACTGACTCCCCAGCGTGAAAAAATGACTATGGAACCCGGATATTTATTAACAGTCCTAGTACAGATGTGGGAGGAGAGGGTGGAAGAGGGTTATATTGCCATAGTAAATGTATTTAACGTATCCCTATGTCCCATGACCCTGGTCTAACACTGGGAGTGTCTGAGTCATAAAGTTGCCTCCACCTTGAGACAGTGGGGGTGTGGCTCGGACTGGCTGTGCTGAGCTCCCACCTGCTGGAGTCAGTTACAGCCGCTGCACCGACCTGCTGGTTGGGGAGCTGGTCCCTGCTTTCAGGGCTTTTATTAGGGCCGCAAAAATTATTTTGAACACAGAGCAGATCTACTCCTTGGAATCTGGGCTGAGCGTGCAGATGGGGGAGAAACTTTGACAAACCACACTGGTGAGGGAGGAAGAGAATATCTTCTTTTATCCCTAGTATTTTATATAAGCGAAGCCCACTTAGAAGTCTTTCATTCATTCACTCACTCGATCATTCATCCATACTCAAAATTCTACCTGTATGAGTGTGTGTGTGGTAACCAAGTACGATGTAGCTGTTCTCACTTTGCACAGTAGCGCAGGACCCTACAACTTACCATGCAAGCTCCAACTGTGCAAAGCGACCATCCAAATCAATGGGGAAATTAGGATTGTTCCATGACCTTTAAAAACTTTCTTACTGTTTGTTATAAATGCATGGGGAAATGAAAAAAAATAGTAAAACCACAATTTGTTGAGTATAGGGCTTGCCTTCTCATCGTATCACAACACGGAGCAAACATTCTTTGCATGTCTTAGCAAATTATCACACTTCTTCCAAAAATTGGATTGGCCTGTAGCATTTCCGCCTTTTCTCTTTCTATGCCCATGTGCGGTACCCCTGAGAATTCCTTTAATATGCAGCGGTTTGCTAGCATCGTCTTTTCTTCTGGGGCATCGTCATCCCTCTTGTCATGACCACTTTTGCTCATGTATGCCAATGAATCTGCCTTCGTTAAGTTCCTCAGGCAAAATATCTAGAATATACCCAATGGGAAAGATGTCCACATGCCACAGCCAGCTATTTCTTCTATAACTCCACTCACATTCAGTTTGAATTCGACTTCTAGGGTAATCACTTTTTCATTTCATTGCTACACTTTCATCTTTTCTGGCTAGTTTACTTGTTTGATTATCGATAGCTGTGAAATGTCATGTGGGCTTATTCCCAGGACATGTGGAGGCAACACACACAACTGCGCACTCCGCTGTCTATGTGGCATCTGGGTAACAAATGTGCAGTGACCGGTCACCAAGAGGCTTTGGAAGAAGTGATGTAGTTTGTTACTGATCACAACGCGAATCTGTTTTTTACAAAGTGATGTGTGGAGCGAAAAAGCCAGCAGCGAAGTTTATTCTTTATGCGATTACTCATAGTTCCTATGTTGTGACGTGGTCTGGGAGGACTGATGTTATGTAACTAAAATCATTGGAAGTAGAGATTATGCATACCAGAACTATGCAGAATGAGGACGGCTCATGCATAAGAGGGACACCAAGAAACTGTCATGGGGGCTATGTAATACAGGTTCCCCCCCAGACCGTGGCGTCAGAGGTTTCTTGGAGATGGTGACATACAAGCTGCGACTTGAGAAATGAGGAGGAATTAGTCTGAGGAAGAAGAGTCAGGAAGATTGTTCCAGGCAGGGATTAGAGTGTGTGCAGAGCCCCATGTTTAAGAAAGTGCACGGGGTGTGGGGAGGCAGCCCTGGTTGTTTCAGGCTGATCGCGGGTGATAATCCCATTCCATTACCTTGGCTGCCTGCAGCCCCGCGGGCTGTTGCTCTTGGTTACCGGGCAGCACTGGCTGTTGTACTTGGGAACTTCAAACTCCTCCGTTTTGAGACAGTCACCTGGGCAGGTGCTGAAAGATAGTCTACTGACTCCGCCAGACCCAGGGATCCACCTCTGGCAGCTAGGAAATCCACCAAAAGGAGGGAACCAAATCAAACAAGATGAACACAAATGCTGGTTTGTGTTGTGTACGTGACACAGGAAGTGCTAGTGATTCAGATAAAAATTCAGGACGGTACCAAGCAGAGAGAGAATCCCTTCACAAATCACAATTCAGAAGGTTGGTGCAAACCTTTAAATGACAAATACATATTTCTACTCAGACTAAATACAGAATACTTAATAGCATCTTACTCTATTTGGCTGACATCCAAATGGTAGATGGGCCACCCAGCCCAGACAATGAACTGAAAATAATCTCAACTGATTTCCACAACTCCCCCATCAGGTGGCTATTTTTATACTCATTTCGCAGATGGGGGAAACTGAGGTTACATCACCATTGGGTCACAGAGCTGGAATTCAAACTCAGGATTTATTCTTAAGCCTGTGCCTTTAGCTACTATACCATCAGTATATTAAGTCATGGTTAGTGCAAATAAATGCAAATGTCAACTTGAGTGATTATTTCATGTAAAATAAATAGGCCAAGATAAATGGTAAAGAATAGGGCAAGAATGTTCCATTCTGGTAGAAACACTGAGACGCAGAGACTGCTCACAGCAGCAGTTATAAGAAAAGTTTGATGAGACTGAGTGGAATCCCAGGCATGAGCGATGAATTCAAGATTCTATTAGGAAAGCAAAACAACGAGATTATCTCAATTATTGAGTTAACAATGAGATTTCACCATCTACATTCTAGCCATGAGTAAGACATTTATTTGAATTAGATAAGAAGATATCATGTCATTTGAAGGAGGCCCAGTACATTTAATAACAGAGATAAATGAAACTGACAATGATCTCACACTTTATAAATCTAAACATGAGACCAAGGTCAGACACTGGGACCCTGGCAGTTGATGAAAGGGCTTGAATGCTGCTTTTTACACCATCTACTAGAGACCGGGCATGATTTTTCTGTTTTCTTCTTCTAACCCAAGAGATTAAGAAAGAATTAATTTAATTCCCTTTCAACCAAGGTGCAGGAGCAAGAAACAACCTTGAACCTTCCCTACTCAAATAGCAGCTCGGTTGGTAATTTAATCACTAACTGAGTTGTGTAACTTGCCTATGACGAATGATAAAATATCTACAATGTGGAAATCTGCCAAAGTGATTCCTTCGTAGGAAGTGGGCGCAGAGCCCTAGCGGACTCACACTCCCATTTTGCCTCCCTGTCTCTTGCTCTCTGCCCTCAATTGCTGAAATTCCTTCTGTATTAGAATAGGAGATGGGACCGGTTCTGGATCTAGCAGGAGGGTGATGTAGTCACAAAAGCATTTTGGAATACTCTACTTCCCTGTCCTTCCTTCCCCACCTCCACTTTGGACTTGCCAGCACATAGCCCCATCT
Organism: Micronycteris hirsuta; assembly: GCA_004026765.1. Classification (NCBI taxonomy): domain Eukaryota; kingdom Metazoa; phylum Chordata; class Mammalia; order Chiroptera; family Phyllostomidae; genus Micronycteris; species Micronycteris hirsuta. The sequence continues at coordinate 184,492 of PVJI01000857.1, forward strand.
CAGGCTCATCCACGAGGCTCCAGGAAGTTAAACTGTGAGCGAGGAATGAATGGGAGGTCCTCTTGCATGATCTGGCTCCTACCCCACTGACCAGCCTCATCTCATGCCTCCCTCTCCTTTGCTTGCTGCAATGTTTAATTTTCGATATGAACGTTTTGAATACAATTAATCTGGGTTGTTCTTCCCTTTCCTAATTACCAAAACTTTCATTCTTCAGTCTCGGTTTAAGCCTCATTTTCTGTTGGAAGCTTTCCTAGGTCATCTGTCACAAGCTTCCATAGCTCCCTGTGCTTCCCAGCATGAAACCTGCTTCCACCTTCTCTGTAGGATCAGAGGGTCTTTAGGGGCAGGTACAGGGTCTATCTTGTCACTATTATATTGCAACACCCAGCCCAATGCCTGGCATGTCACCTGGCCTTAGTCAATGTTTGCAGAATAACCGTCTGCCTTCATTTCCACTTTGGAAAAAGGTGAAAATTCCCTTTGTGTATGTTAAGACATACACAAATGTGTAAAGAAAAATAACACAACCACCAGGTATGGACTACAGATACAAGTTTAAGTCCCTGCTTACCAGTCCCTGGTCACTTTTGCTCTCTCTAGAGGCAAGTGGTAGTCTGAATTTGGTTCCAACTACTTCCATACATTTTTAATACTTTCACCACACACTTATTCAAACTTACACTATTATTTTGCCTGTTTATAGTTTCTGTAAATGTTATACTCTGTGTATTCTTCTCTGCAACTGGCATCTTTCAAGTTTGCATGAAAATGTGCATCAGCAGATTTTTGAGGAGCAGTGTGGAAGAGTGACCAGAGCACTGATCTGGGAGTTAAACCCAGGGGAAGTCCAGCACTTCCTCAACTGCTTAGCAGTCATGCCACCGAGGAATGCAAAGCCTCACTTTTTGTTTTGTACAATCGAAGTAATAGTCTCCTATCTGTCTGCCTCACAAGGTTGTCACAACGATCAAATGCAAACAACGGCGTTGAAAAGGTGCTGAAACCTGATGTGTGACGCAACACTGGGAGGCCAGCCCAGTTGCATTGCCTGAGTACAATTTGCAGTATGGCTGGGGAGTTGTAATAGAAACAATATAACAACAACATAGAGTAATTTATTACCTCCTATATTTAAATTTGTTATCGCACACAACTTATTATCTCCTATCTACATTTCACTGGGGTATTCTGGAAGTAATACCTTACTGCCAACAGACAGATGGGGTGACAACCAGACTTTTGGGAGAAATATGTTTGGATCCCTGAGCTTCTGCAGCCTATAAAATCCTACTGAGGAGGTTGCTGAAATGAGTCCTCTGGGCTCCAGGCAAGTATTTATTGCAAAGGGTCTGTTTCCACGCTCAGGTGTGCGCTGAGGTAGGAGAATTGCGCTGGTTACAATAAGGGCTTTAGAGCTCAAAAGACCTGGGTCCAGATCTTGTCTCCACTTTCCTTCTCTTTAATGAGGATAATGAAATAGTCTCGCAGGGATGTGGGGAGGATCAAGGAGCTAATGTGTGTGAAGCCGCAAACGCAGCCCCTTCAGGATATGCCTCCAAACCAGGCTGTTGAAGTTTCCCGGCAGGTGAATCAAAGTTGCTAGGCTTTTGTTCCTCTCACGTGATCTCAGTTACCTCAGTTTAATTTCTTCTCACTTAAAAAAAAAAAAATGTTGCTGCAGCCGTTCTGCCAGGACCTTCAGCGGCCAGGTATCTCCCGACACCTGTGAACAAATGACCAAGGCGGCTCTTGCATGTTCAGTCGACACAGGGCGCGGCCATGGCTGCAAACCTGCAGATGTGCCAAATGCCTCTGACCTGAAATGTTGACTTCGGATTTGGAAACGGAGAGAGAGCGGCCTGGTTAACTCAGCTGATTACTTAGTAAGAAACTAAAGAGAGGATTTCGTATTAGTTACTAAAGTCCAGTTTTCATCAAGCCATCTTGGTCTCAAGCAAATGCGAGGAAAATGTACGGTGAAAATGCGGGGTCAGAGCTCTGGGTTCCTGCAGAACTTCGCTTCACCCCGCGGGCCTGTTCTGTTCTCATGGTCACAATGAGTCAAAGAATAGATTTACCTTTGCACGTGGACATCTGGGTTCCTGGGAACTGGCTTGCTTTGCCAGCACACATTTCTCTCTGTAAACACTTCCCCTGGAAAGGTCTCTGCACAACTAGGAAGAAGGTGCAAGAGCAGGAAGGAGTAACGACAGAACAACGTCCTTTCTGTTCTGGTGATCTGGGGAGGCTTCCTGGAGGGCAACATGCCTGGAAAAGATGGGTGGAGATGAGTGGATGGAATTTTGCTGTCATGGATTTCTTTTGTTGCTCTGTATCCTCCACTGGTTCACTCAAAGAGGCTTATTAAGCTCTGGCTACGAGGCAGTATGGCACAGTGACTGCAGAGCTAGGCTCCTGGGTTTAAATCTAAGTCCTGACACTTACGAGATCCTGGGCAAGTTATTCTAGATCTCTGCATGTTGATTTCCTCCTCTGTAAAACAGGGGCAATACCAGGATCTGTCCCACCGGGTTGTTGATGGGGCTGAGTAAATTGATTGTCCATGTCTATAACCACGTCCAAGTCCACATCCACATCTGTATCAGGATTTATCTCTTTAAAAGTGGCTGGGCCATTAAAAAGTTCAATAAATACTGTTGTCATTACTCTTTGCTAGAGACTGTAATTGGTACTAAAAATAGTACAGTAGTCCTGTAAAACTCCAAAGTCAGAGCTTTTCTGATAAGTTTGTCAGTTCTTCAGGGTTAAGGAGAGGCTTTAAAAAAATTTTAAAAACCCAAACCCAAACCCAAAAGCACTGAGGTTGTAATCCTTTTGGCCAGGACAAATAGCTCCAACTTGGTAGGCTGATGCCTAGAACTGGTTTGGGAGGCAAGGACACCAAACTCTGTTTAATGGTAAAGAAAATAAATGCTATTATGTATCTGCTAAACAAGCCTTCCTTTCCAAATGGAAAACATCACAGTCATTTCAGTTTGCTGCGGAGCGTGGCCAGGGCTGTCGGAGCAGCACAAATGGAGCGTAATAGGAAAGCACACACATAATGTACAGTTCCGAGTCCTGAGAGCATGGTGCTCTCACATGGCTACTCCCCGAAATTTTCAGAGGGATGATGCATAGAATGAGGTGGTTATTTAGCTAAAAATGAACAACAGTAAAACAGAGGAGGGATTGCAAGTGCTGATGCAGTGAAGGAAACCATTAAATATTATAGGCAACAGGAATAGAGGGGCATTAGAAGAAATTGAGAGCGCTCTCTTACTTATGGGCAGACTAAACACACTATAGTTTGAAGTTCACAGATAAAAACCTTTAAAGACAATAAAAATAAAAAAAGATGTCTGTAGATGGAAAACTTACACGTTTGCTCAAGAGCCCATTATTCAGCAACACTTCTAAAAAAATGACTTTTGTGTAAACTGAACTCCTCACACTGCAGCCCAAGTTTGCCTGAAAGATGCTGCTGCAACTATAGACAAAAACCCACATAACTGGAATTCTTGGGGAATGGGTTGGTTTTATTGTTGCTGTTTTTGCTGTTCGGCTTAGCTCCGCCTAAGAAAAAAAAAGTATTTCAAGCTTTCTCTTCATAGATTTTTTTGGGGGCGCGGGTGATGAGGGGAAGGCTTGGAAACACAGTGGAGGGAAGCTATTTTAACCCTGAATAATTCAGGCCTCTCCAGGGCTTCAGGGCTTCTTAGGAGGAAGACGGCTATGACTGGGCGGGGCCGTAGGCATGGAACGTTGGGAAGACCTGGTCAACCTCTGTTCCCACTGTGTCGATCCTGGAAACAGTGCGTTTTATTTTTATATGAAAATATATAGGGCTGGGGGAGGGGAAAAAAGATACTCTATAGCCAGCCTTTCCTCAGAATCTGAGGGCAGAAAAGAAAAAAAATCCCAGTTGTAGTAAATGTGAGGGTTGTGATATTAGTTCTAATTCATACCTTAATTAAAATATATGTTGCATGATAAAATTCACCCCCTTGAAGCATACAACTCAATGGTTTTTGATGTATTCACAGAGTTTACCTATTCTGGATAGTTCACATAAATGGCACCACATTAAATGTGCTCTCCAGTGATTTGCCGCTTTCGCTTAGCACAATGTTCTCAAGTTTCATCAATGCTGTAGGATGTTGCACTGCTTCATTTCTTCTATTGATGTATATATATGCCTTTATAACACATTTGTAATACATTTTGTTTCTCCATCATCAGTTGACGAACGGTTAGTTTGTTTCCACTTTTTTTGCTATTATGAGTAATGCTTCTATGAACATTGATGGACTAGTTTTTATGTAGACATATATTTTCATTTCTTTTAAGTAGACCGTGGGGTTGAATTGCTAGGTCATGTGGTAACTCCATGTTACCATTTTGAGGAAGTTCCAAAGCGTTTTCTGGAGTGGCTGGGCTATTTCACATTTCCACCAGAGATGTATGTCCCAGTCTCCACATCCTTGCTGACATTTGCCATTACCTGTCTTTTTCATTATAGCCATCCTAGTGAGTGTGCCGTGGTATCTGGCTGGGCTTTTGATGTTCTTGTCCTTAATGACTAATGATGTTGAGCATCTTTTCATGCGGCTATTGGCCTTTTGAAGATACTCTTCGGAGAAATGTCTATTTAAATCTTTTGCTCGTTTTAAAATTAAGCTATTTTTTAATTATCGAATTGTGAAAGTTCTTTATATATTCTGGATACAGATCCTTTGTCAGATAAATGCGCTTTGCAAATATTTTCTTCCATTCTGGGGGTAGTTTTGTCAGTATCCTGACAGTGTCCTTGAGGCATAATCACTTTTAATTTTGACGATGTTCACCTTTTTATTCCTTGTGCTTTAGGTGCCATGTGTAAGAAACCGTTGCCTATTCTAATGTCACAAAGATTTACACTTACGTTTTCTTCAAAGTTTTATAGTTTTAATGCATGCATTTAAGTCTATGATCCATTTTCAGTTACTTTTGTGTATAATGTAAAGGAGAGGTCTGACTTCATTCTTTTGCAGGTGGATATCTAGTTTTTCTAGTTTAATGTGTCTAAAAGACTTTTCTTTTCTCATTAGTTTTTATAATTTAAAAATTATAGCTAAACAGTACAAAAATCAGCTTAAAAGCACATCTGTGGGACATGAAAAATTCATTTTATAGATTTTTTTCCCTCCCTGGCACATGGGACCAAACAGTGCTGTGCATTTGCCCGCTTGTTTCATTCATTTGCCGACGACATGGTGAAGGGCTCTGGGGAAACACCGGGCTCACAGAACGTGATAGTGGGTGGGCGGACCCAGGGCTACTTCCTCTCTTGGTGGAGAGAGTGACACAGGAGGCATCCGAGGAGAGATGAGGACAGGAGATGGTTGTTTCAACAGATTCCTGCCTCTTCTCTCACTTTTCCCCCTGGCATGCCAATATTTCTTAATGCATCCGTGTCTTTAAATATTCTGTTCCTCTCTACCTGAAATGCTTTTTCCATTTTCTCCTCACGTAGTTAACTCCTACTCACTTCAGTTCTCAACCGAATCCTCACTTTCTAAGGGACGATTTCCTGACCCCCCCAGGTCGGTTCCTACAGTTCAACACATGCATAGGGCTCTCTACTTCAGCTATCAGTGCTACTGATAGTAGTACTTCAAGTAAAGCACTGCTAGTACTTTCCGTAATAGTAATAAAATAATTCATTGGGTCATTAGTGGCTTAAGAGACATCTCTTGTTTGTGTGACAGCTTCTGTTGGGTGGGAGTCACCTGGTTGTTGACGCTCACTGTTACCTAGTGCTCGAGAGAGGGGAGCTCCAGGGAGGACAGGCAGACCTGGGGATGATCCCAGCTATCGTCAACGACTGCAAATATCTAGTAGTCCACTGATAAAATGAAGATAATGCTGGCACCCATGTCACAGGGCTTTCTTTGAGGACTAAAGAATAATAGCATGTGAAGTGCCCAGCATGGTACTTGGCACATGGCAGTCAGTTGGTTAAAAGCAGCCCCGTGGGGCAGTCTGCTACGCCCCCTGGACCCGTGGGGGAAACATGCAGTTCCCACAGAGGCCAGGGAGGGAAGTCTGAATGACTGGCGGGCACGATGACCCCCTCACAGCCTCCTGGAATCACTGTGTTCTGGGTGAGGTGACGTCTTTCTGAGGCATTGTCTGCAAAACCACTAAAAACAATTAGCCAAACTACATTTCTTTTTCCACAGAATACCAAGCAACTGACTTGGCTGATGTAAAGAAAGAATTTTTGTGCCAATGTTGTCATAGCTCAACGGTTAACATGGAGCTTAAGAGTGGACGCGGTAGAGTTCCTCACATGCTTCCCTTCCTATTTAGGTCAGCTACATGACCTCACTGGGCATCAGGCGCCCCACCTGTAAGATGGGATTATCAACCATGTGTCCACGGCAGGGTGTGAGAGGAGTCAGTGGGACACAGCACACAGCTCTCCGTGCCTGCCTGGCACAGCCCATGAACTCAAAGAACTTGAGTAACAGTTGTTAGTGCTGGAGAGACTCCGGATTCTGGCTATGAGAGACCTAAATCCCAAAGTGTTAATTTCATTAAACTCTTGATAATCTTCCAAGGAGAATAAGAAACAAAGGGCACCTAAAGCACCCATTTCATGGTATTTTATTGTATTTTAGCTACATTTAATAGGATCGCCAAATATTCCATTCATTCCTAGGCAGTTATAATTAGGAAAACAAACACCTCGCCTGTCTGGGCACATATTAGTCGGAGGTGGTAAAACTCAGCAGCTAATTTTGTCTACGTTTACAGAATGTGAACGAGTCAATCTCTTGAGCATTGCCATTGTTCCAAATTTAGGTAACAAGTCAGTTTCCATTCCTATTATTCCTGATCCTCAGAGAAATTGCTTTTGCTTTAGGTTTTTTAGTCATTTTTCCTTCTATCTCAGAAGAAAGCTGAGATGTCTGTTCTTCTTTTCCTCTTCTTTTCTTCCTCCCTCCCATCCTTTATCTTTTTTCCTTCTCCCACCCTCCCCACTTCTCTTTTCCTATAAAGTGACGGCGTTACAACTCTAAGTCAAATGGGGATAATTAAAATGATATTGACTTTAGAGGGCTGCTGGGAGAATTAAATGAGACATGCGGATTCCTTGGTGTAGCACCTAGCAGGGCATGACTACTTCTGCCTGTTAGTTATGATTCTCATTATTATTTGGAAAAAGGCAAATCATTGGTCTTATTCCTTTCCTTTTGGTTCTTTTGATCTTGTATTTCCAAATTCAATGTCTTGGGAACAATTTGCTGGTATGTCTTCCCCTAATTTTTCTGTGGCGGCTGGTTAGCCCTGTCAGTGACAAGAGGGTGTCGGAGTTGCTAATAAATGATTTGTGTGTGAGACTCCTGAGGAGCCAGGCATCGAGCCAGCATCTCTGAGAATTGGTTCCTGGCCAGGATGTATGTGCTCACGGCATTGGTTAGTGTCCGCCCAGGGCCTGGCTGCTGTCGTCATGTCAGGCCCATCCCAAGGGTGCTGCGGCAGGGCGATGGCCTTCTCTGTGTGGCAGACTGGCAAAGGCAGGCTCAGAAGCGAGAGCCGTTTCCATAGGGACCGGTCAATACCCCCAGGGGCAACTGTGTGACTGCAGCATTGTTCACTATATTAAGTAGCACCACATGGATCTCTGAGATTCAACATCCTAAATTAATGCACAGAGAGGGACCAAATTCAATTTCTCTTCTTCCGATTGTCAGTTGGCCAGCCTATTGGAGAGGTTTTTTGCAGTCCACCTCTCTGGCCCTAAGGACTGGGACAAGGAACAAAGGTAGGAAAGTTGCTTGTGTCTCCTTCTCTGATTCCTCGGAATCTTGAGAGATTTGTTTAATCTAGTGAAGTATAGATTTCCAAGACCCGCCTCCGGGGATCCAGATGCAGTAAGTCTGGGGGAGGAGATGAAGAAACTGCATCTTGAGCAGCACTTCTGTAATCCTTTCCTCATTTGAACTGTTCCACCGCCCTCCGCCGGTGTGGAGCCTGTTGGAAGGCAGGGCCTGTCTGCGGGGTTCACTGCTGTATCCTTGTGGCCTGCCTTCCAGGGAGGGAGTGAAATGCAGCCCCACGCCCCGATGTGCGTGGGAATCCCTGAGAGCTTGTTAAAAGGCAGATCGATCCTCATTCAGACACTTGGAAGTGGGGTCCAAGGATCTGCCTTTCTAACCAGCACCTGGGCATTGTCATTCTGAGCTGGCAGGGTGGAGTCCCTAAGAATGCAGTGGGGGTCCGCCCCTCCTCCCCCGGGTTTGAGTCCTGGTGCCGCTTGTTGCTGACAGGAGACCCTGGGCAATTCCTCCTCCTGTCACACAAGGCCAATGACAAGGCCTCCCTCAGGAGTTTCTTTTGGGACACCCGGGAGGTAACACATCAGAAGCATTTAGCCCAGTATTAAATCCTAACTCATTATAATTATTATGAAAACTTCCAAAAAGTTACATCTCAGGCCATAATTGAAGAAACTCTGATAATGTGGTCAGTGCCCAAAGTTCAGCGTCAGCCTTCCTTGGTTTACATCCTGGCTCAGCCACTTATTAGTTGTACAGTCTTGGGCAAGCTTCTTAACCTCTCTGTGCCAGTTTCCTCATCTGCTAAACGGGATAACAGTAGCCCTTACCTCCTTTAGTTGTTAGAAGGTTGGGCACAATGCATCCAAATTTTTCACTCCGGTACCAGGCATCTAGGGTCGTCGTTTCTGTTACTATTGTTATTGAGCAGCTGTGGTCAGAGAACTTTGGTGTGAGGTTGTAAATTCCTGGGACCTCTGGCCTGGCTAATCCAAACGCCTGGTCAGGTGCATCGAACACCCCAGCGAGCCTTAAAGTGTCAATTCAGCTATCCCCCTTCAGCTAGTCCTTTGGAATAATCACAGCTCTACTGATTAGCTGTGTGTCTTTGGAGAGTTATTCAACCTCTATACTCTCCTGAATCTGTAAATAGTAGAAAATAATATGAGCTGCCTCATAGTATTTATTTAAGGATATAAAGCAAAGAGTAATTAGAAAAGTGCTCAAGATATTTGTTATGAGAGCAATTATTATTATTGTTAGATTATCATTACATTATTAATATAGTGTATAAGTAGATGTCAGTTATAATTATTATAGAATAGTTATATATTATATAAAGTATACATTATAATAATTGATATCATATGCTACTAAACTATAACAGTTCACATTCTTTTTTGTCTGAAAAAGTCTTTATTTTGCCTTTTCTTAAAAAGTGTTAAAAAACTGCAGTAAAGTACACATAACGTAAAATTTACCATTCTAATGATTTTTAAGTGTGCGGTTCAGTGGTATTAACTACAATTCCCCTTGTTCTGCAACCATCACCACTGTTCAGCTCCAAAACACTTTTCGTTTTTGCAAAACGGAAACTCTATACCCATTAAACAATAACTCCACATTCCCCGCTCCCCCGTGCCTGGCAGCCACCACCCTGCTTTCTGTCTCTAAGAACGTGCCTGCCCCAGGTTCCTCATCCCAGCGGAGTCAGTCTTTTTGTGACGGGCTCACTTCACTTAGCATAATGTCCTCGAGGTTCATCCATGTGGTAGCACGTATCAGAATTTTGTTCTAAGGTTAAGCAATATTCCATTGTATGTGCGACCATATCTCGTTTACCCATTCGTCCCCTGATGGGCACTTGGGCTGCCACCACCTTTTGACGACTGTGACAGTACTGCTGGGGACATGGGTGTGCAGCTGCCTCCTCAGGGTGGTGTGACTTCAGCGTCAGAGAAGTCGTCTCTGCTCTTACAGCTTCTGATCGCAGTCAGAGATGTCTCTCCATACTTCTCACGCCCCGAGTTAAGGAGAAAGCCAAGAGACAAAGAAGCAACAGATATTTCCTTCACTTATTTATTCACGCTCATATCTATTCGTTCATTTCCAATATTTCTTCCATCACCTACAATGTGCAAGGTCCCGTGCTAGGTGCTGTGGGACCCTGACAGTAGCCCACAATCTCGTTGGCTATTATGTGTTGAAAAGTTACGTATACTTAGTGAGTTTTCTTCTTTCTCAAATTGATACCTGGAAGTTCAGAACTTGGGTAAAAGTTTCCTTCCCCTGGTATTTGGATAGAATTCCAGTCTCAGGCACACTCAGAAACTGTGCCTGTGTCTCGGATGGAACATCCCGTCTTGGATGAGACAGTTTTCCTGCCTGAAGGATTTCAATATAGACTCAATCACGACTTTGCAGGAGTTGGGAGTCTGTAGAGGTAAAACCTGTGTGAAAATTGTGTTGAAGAAAAACCTGTGGTCATACTTCCTATCACTCACAACTGTATCTGGACATTTTTCTTTTATTTGGACAGATTATTTCACTTTAACTTTAGGCAAACTATAGATATAAATGTCTACACCAAAACACTTTCCAGACCCTGGTGCTTAAACCCCTTGGCATGACCTGCCCTGGGGTGGCAGGTCCCCGTGCCCTCAGGGAGGTGCAGCGACTCAGAGTGTGAACGCTCCAGCAAGACTGCCAGAGTAGAAATCCCACTCACCAAGAGGACGTGGGACCATCCGCTCAGGTCTTCATAACTAGAATCCTAACCTCTCCAAATCACAATTTCCCCCTTGGTAAAACGAGGCGAACAATAGTCCAAGCTCATAGGATTGCTGTGCAGATTGAATGAGCTAATGCTGATAATAGGTCTGCTGGTTGTCGGGCCTGGAGCGGAGTAAGTGCAGATGGATGTTGGCTGTCTATCACAAAAACGAGCGTGCTCTCCGCTCCCTGCTGCAGCCACAGGGACCTCTGTCGATCCCTCCAATATGCCACTCTCTGCTTCCTCCTCGGGCCCTCTGCCCATGCTCTTTCCTCTCTTTCTCTCCCACCCCAACCCCTCTTGCTTATTAACACTATTCCTATCCCATCCATTATGCTATATTTCCTCCGAGAAGACGTCTCACCCTCAAGACTGGTCACATCCTTCTTTCTTGAGCTCCACCTACACCCTGAACTTATCCCTGCCAGGGCACCTGTCACCTGTACTGTCACCTTCTCACTGAGCTGTGAGCTCCATGAGTCAGGGCCTGTCCACATTGGTGTCTACAGCTTCTCAAGGGAGAGAAATGAATGAAACATGGACCTGTGTGGGGTGTGAGCTTCCACTGGAAGGATCTCTACCCTCGGCATCTAATTTCAAGAACCTTAGAGACTCCCTGGGCAGTGTACCTAATGACCCCCACCCCAGAATGTCCTGAGGAGGGTCTTAATCTGTTCCCAAGTAGAGTGTCTGCCTCCTCAAGCACCATTTTTTGGGCTACCAAAGACCAGGCATGTGACAGGACTGATTTAACTTCTCAAGATGCTTATTCAGGTTTCAGGTGAAGATTTTTCAGAGAATGTTCTAGTCTGGGACCAGAGGCCAGAGGTTCTGTCCATAGAACAGTGGACCGACTTGCCTTCCCTCACCCACAAATGATTGCCTCAGTCCTCATTCGCAATTTTCTATCTTGGTTCTCACAATAGCACATTTGTTTCCATTTCATTCCAAATGAATGGTAATTAGCTATTGGGCTTGCTGGTTGGCTGATTTCTCCAAAAGGCTATGTTCTCGGTGATAAGACACTGCTGTGTTATTTCCATTCTATCCATCAACCCATCCTGCCAAGTTAATTTCTCTCACATTAATGTAAGAAGCCATGGTGATAAGAGTAAACATTTATTAAGTATTTCTCTGTGCCAGGCACTTTGGGAGTACTTTGCATGGGTTATCTTGTCTAATTTTTGCAACAGCCCCGTAGAATAGAAACTGTTAGTACCACCTTTACAGCTGAGGAAATTGAGGCACACAGATTAAATACTTTGTTCAAAGGACACAGAAGAAAGTGACAAAGCAGGAACTCAAACTCAGGTCTGCATAACTTCAAAGACTGTGCTCTTAACCATGAGACTCCGGCAGTGCCCTATAATTTTCAGTTATTACAATGTCCCGATTTGAAAGCAGCAGGTACACTCAAAAATATACACTTTGTACTCGAAATGACTTAGCTATTGTGATCTTACTAAATCCATGCTTTTGGTATTACATCCTAGGTTACATTTTGTCTTTTGTTTGAAAGGGAAATGGGACAGAAAGATTTCATTTTCTCCTTTTCTTTCTTTCTATTTTTTTTTTTTTGGAAGCAGGAGCTGTTTTGTTTGTTTTGGATGGATGCAGAAGGTTATGTGATTGTCAATGGATCGTTAGCTGGACTGGTACCCAGCCAAGCAAGATAAATCTGATGATTATTTTTATGGGGACCACTTTGCTCCTTTTTGATTCCAAAGCTGACTGGTTGGCCTAACCCATGCCAGCCATTTAGCAAAAAAATATTCTTCGATATGAGAGGGATTGAAGGGATAGTGTGAATAACTCTGTGTGAAAATCCATTTCTGTTACTGAACAAAATACTCAAATATATCCTCTAAACTGCCTCCATTATTCCTCCGTGTGTACGTGTTGTGTTTAAAGATTGAGTGAGTTGGAAATCAGTTACTCCTACTTTCACTTTCAAAGTAAATTCTTGTGATTTACCAGATTCAGAAAATCAAGTTTGATAAACATAACAACTTGTTCATTCTTATTCAAACTGCCTTTATGTAAAAACCATGGTAGAAGAAGAACGTAATATTTCCCAGGAAGAGACAATAGAGAATTGTTTAAATCTCATATTCATCCATTCATTGAATAATTATTGAACATCTAATATATGCTAGATACCATGCTTAACACTGTGGTTGTAGAGGTAAGTCAAAACCCCTGCCTTCACTAAGTTTACAGTTTGTACACAAATCCTTAGATGCGATGAACAAATTTTGGCATTGGACCATGAGAAAGCAAGATCTCACAGGTATTGTTAACACATGGTTGGATGAGACTCTTGGCTGGAATATAAATTGGAGGAAGCAGCACTCTCTTGCCTTTGGTCTACATAGTCTGTTACTAGGAAAGCATGTTCCATATTTTCCACCTAGCCTGGTATCAATAGCAACCATAGTTAATGTTCTATTGCCTTTTCTTTTTTCTGTGTAACTGGGTAAATTCTTGATCTGCTTTGATTTTATCAAGTCAAAATAGGGGGAAAACCAGAACAGGTCACCATTGTTTTTCCTTTGCACAGCAGGCCCTTCCCTGGCAATGTGGAAAGGAGGAGACAGGGGGCAGGTGGCCCTGCCAGTTAGGGCCAGGCCCTCCCAGTCATTCATGTGTGTATCCCAGGTTTGGGGGAGATAGCTCTCAAAGCATTAGACTGGTCTATTATGGGCAGAAATCCTAAAGATCTAACTCAAGAGACATGTAGGTATTAAAGATAGGCATTCTGACTGCCCACCTGTGAACAATTCTATGGAACAGAAAAGGGAACATCTACAGCAGGCACAGTGAATAGATTTAATCCTGAAAGCCCCCTCAGACTGGTCTCAGGAGTCAGAATCCTGCTTGTGAAAGATTCTGAGCCGCATCTAGAAGACCACCGGTAGTAGACTACCTTCAACCCAAATCTGCTTGATTAATGTACTTTTCTCTGAGTGTCTGACTGAATTTGGATTCAGAATAATCTTAATACACTAAAAGAGTGAATAAAACCCAACAGGAGGAAGGCTAATGAGGACAGCTATAAACTCCTGCATTTAAAGTCACAATTCAGGGATGGGTTGGTTACCCTTTGGGACTGGGGAAACTTGACTTGCAGCAGTTCATGATAAAGACTTGACCATCAGCTCCCTATGAATCAATAAAATAGTGTGGCTCCAAAATATCCTGGAGAAATGAAGTGCTGCTAGAGTTGAATAGGGTAGTTCAACATCATTAGAACTGAATTTTTAATCTCTTCCTTCCAGACTGCTGTTCTGCTTGTAGACTTTGGTGTGTGGATAAGCTCCAGACTTCTGAAATTGGACACTTCCTTCCTCTTAGAATAGGAAGGAGTATGCTCATGCAGAATCAAAGAGGTAAGACACCTAGAAAAGACCAGAAATTCTTTGTCTTTGAAATAGTCTAGATTTGGAAATCAGTAAAAAAAAAAAAAATAAAAGCATCAAATGATTCTGCTAATACATGGGTTTTTGAAAAGCTTAAAATGCATTTTGCCCCAAGTGCTCTACCCTTAAACACACCCACATGCATTTTGGGAAGAATTTCATCCATATGGTATATTCATTGGCAGTTAACTCGTCAAAATCATTGTTGTGTCAGAACCATTTGATTTTCAAGTTGCCATTTGAGTTGTTCCAAAAAAAGTTTCTGAAAGCTTATTTTCTTAAACTGGGATATGGAGTTTAATAAAAGGAATAAAGAAAATGTGCATTTTTCAGTTTGAATTTAACACAGTGGAAACACTTAAGAATTTTAAGCTTGCTGGACTCTGTTAAAACCAGCTTGACCTTTGCCACCTTCTTATAAAAATAATGATAATGATGATGATGATGATGATTGTGGTTATTCAACTACTTGGGTTTGGGTTATTTTCTGATTGTTCCTGGAACAAGCTTTTTCCTAATAATTATGCTGCAAAAATACAGAAAGCGTAAGAGTTGGAAGGGAAAGTCAGAAAATATTCAGGGACACTTGGGCGAAAAGCACTGGCACATATAAGGAATTAAGTTTGAAGGGAGAAAATTGAGTCGGTGCATAGACTTTCTAAGTAAAAAGCATCCAATGAGCTCTTACTGAGTCTTCCTGCAGGAAGGCAAGTTCCAGGGTTGGGAAGCCAACAGTTAGTTTGGTAACTCCCATCCAGGGGTCATCTCTTTGACGTCCAGTTCACAGAGGGGATGGGGAACTTGGCTACCGTAAGGTAGTAAATGCAGGCTGGGGCACAAATTTCCAGCAGCCATGCAGTGGACATTGGCTGGTTTTTGCCTCATCTTTATGTTCTCCTCATTAACTGCTTTTCCATCAAGGGCATTTAAACAAATAAACAAAAAAAGACTGGAGGAATATACTCTGCATCCTGCATAAGTAAGTAAAATATGCCCACGTGTAGACCTGAGTCCACAATTTTGGTCTTAATAAGACTGGGTCTACTGATTGCTCGTGGTCTTGTTTTCAGGTCAGTGCCCCAGCTGTCCTTTCGCTCCATAGGTGATGGTTGAGAGAAGTAAGCAACTGCACTTTATAGTCTTTGGATTCACAGTTCTCAACCCATATTTGCAGAGAGGGTCATGGAACATTTAGCTAAAGCGAGATTTATGATAAAAGTCACAGAGTAGATGCCAAATCAAAAGGAAAGGTGTAGATGGTACCAAATAATGCCAACTCGAGTATTTTAGTGGGTACATGATGAAGGGCTTTGGAGTAATAGCTAAGTGTTGGGTTGCGTTTAAGAGAAGAGAATAGGATTTAGCCCCTCTCATTTTAATCCTAGTATCCTCTGGAAAGCATTATTTGTTATGTGCTGTATTATTATTCCAGAGGAATAGTTAGCTTCAAACAGGCCAAGGCTCATCTCCTATGCTTGTACTAGCCAAGGAACTTTGAACATATTTTAGTGACGAGAAATCATTACTGTGTGCTGCACGTTATAATAGGCACAAGCCAGTTGCAAGGTCATGGCTGTTAGGTGTTCATTTCCCCAAGGACATCATAAAAAATACATATTTACCCTAGCACTCTGTATAATATTCTAGTTCTGTGTGCCTTTTTGAGATTCTAGGACTTTCTCTAAGGCCAATGGAGCTGTTAAATTGGTTCTAATACTTTATAAAACAGCAAGGGTGGTTTTGATTTTGAAAAAAAAAATGTAAATACGCTCATTCAAGGGAAGAAAGAGACGTTGTTAGATGCCCTAAAACTCACCGTTGCCCAAGACACTTCCCAGGTGGCTACCTGGTGAAATCAGACTTAATTCATGAACAATTTCTAAGAGCAATTAGATTCAAACGTTTTAAAAAGCCTGAGTTCTATTTATATACTATGGGTTCATTTATTGTTTCATTGATTTGGTTACTGATTACAACCCCCTTTGGGCAAAGAGTGGTAAGTAAGTGGGGAGGGAAGAAAGTTACTGGTTTAACATTCTTCTCAACCATAAAGAATCAGATTCTAAAGAACTGGCTTCTCCCAATTTACCTAATGAATTGTTTGACGACTATGGTGGTGTGAGTAAATAAAGAGGACTATACCATTTTTAAGAAATTACAAGTCATATCCCAATGGTAGAAACTGATACCCATCACTTTCTTTGGTAAGCTATTTTTTTCCCTTTTTCTTTTTTAATGTTCAAAGAGTTTGCCTTATTTTGCTTTATTTTCTTCTATCACTGTCTTTTTCTAAACCCATTAAAAAAAAAAACACCTCATGGTATGTGTCTCTTGGTTATTACTTGTTTTTACTTCTATTTGCATTAAATCACTCTTTGAAGTATACATATAGCCACAGTATAGGAAACTATAACGCATCTCCTAATAATAATATAAGTTCTCAGTAAAAGTTTGTTACATCAAAAAGCAAATACAAGGTCTAATGGAAGACTCTAATTGCCTAGGAACATTTCATTCATTCATTCATTCATTCACTCAGTAAATGTTTGTCAATAACCTATTATGTACCAGACATTGTTGTAGGTGCTAAGGAGGTGAACAAGCGGATAGAATCCTTGTGCAGATGGAGTTTACTTTCTGGTGGAGGGAGGCAGACAATAAGCAAAACAACCAAACATATATGAAAACTATACTAGAGGGCTATGCAGGGAACTAAAATTAAATGAGCTGATAAGTGGGCTGCAACTTCAGATTAGGCATCAGGAAGACCTCTTGGAGGTCCTTTAAGCAGAGGTCTTATACCAGTTACTATGGTTACATGATGAATTATCCATGAGCTTGGTGACTTAAAGACAGCAATTTATTATACTCCCCAGTTCTCTGGGTCAGGAACTATGAGAGGGCATGGTGGAGACAGCTTGTCTCTGCCTCACAATGTCGGGGGTGTAGCTGGAAGACATGAAATCTGGGGCATGGAACCACTTCAGGGTTTGCTCAGTCACATGTCTGCGGGTTAGTGCTGACTGCTGGCCAGCACACCTACACAGGGTCTCCCCGTGTGTCCTGGCTGGCTTCCAAGGATAAGTGTCCTGAACAGTGAGCCAGGAGGCAGCTCTATTATGTTTTTATGATCTTGCCTTGGAAGTCACATAGTGTCACTTCTGTCATACCCTATTAATTAAGATGATTACAAAGATCCACCTCCTTTCACTAGGGAGCAACACAGACCTCACCTCTTGATGGAGGACTGTCCATCTCGTATTGCAGGGTATGGATGGATGTGGCCTTCTTTGGAAAAATCCAGCCTGCCACAGGCCGGAATGACAAGGAGGAGCTAAGAATGTAAAAATCAAGGGGAAGAACATTCCAGGCAAAGGCCCTATGCAAAAAAACATGGCACATATTTCGAACGCAGATGAAAGATCAGGGTAATAGGATTTAGAGAGCAAGGGAAAGAGCGGTAAAAGAGAGCGTTGGAAAGATGGCCGGGGGCTTGCTGGTGGGGACGCAGACTGGTGCAGCTGCTGTGGAAAACAGTGTGGGGGTCCCTCAAAATATTAAAAATGGAACCACCTTATGGCCAGTGACTCCACCTCTGGGAACAGATCTGAAGAAACACAAAACACTAATTCGAAAGAATATACGCACGCTTGTGTTCATTTTAGCATTATTTACAATAGCCATGCTGTGGAAGCAGCCCGAGTGCCCATTGTAAAAATAAATAAAGAAATAAAAACAACTGGTATATTTACACAATGAAATATTAATTGGCCATAAAGAAAGAACAAAATTTTACTGTTTGCGACAGTGTGGATGGGCCTAGAGGGTTTTATGCTAAGTGAAATAAATCAGTCAGAGAAAGACAAATACCATACGATTTTACTTATATGTGGGATAAAGAACAATATAAATGAGCAAAAAAAATGGAAACAGACTTATATACAGAGAACAGACTCCTGGTTGCCAGAGGGGAGGGAGGTGTGGGGACTGGGTGAAAAAGGTAAAGGGATTGAGAAGTACAGATTGGTAGTTACAGAATAATCACAGGGACGTAATGTACAGCATAGACAATACAGTCAATAATATTCTAATAACTGTGGATGCTGTCAGGCGGGTACTTTAATCACCGGGCTATCACTTCATACATTATGTAATTATCTAAGCACTCTGCTGTACACCTGAAACCAATAGAAATAATATTGAATGCCAACTGTGATAGAAAAATAAACTGCGAAAGAATCCTATGTGACCTAGAAGACCGAAAAAGAAGAGATCATCAAATATCTAACTAAAATGAATATATGCCAGCAGTTATAAAGGAAAATAGTTGTGTATTTATATATTTATCTTTCTATAAATGAAAATAGTTGTATATTTGTCTCTATAAATGAAATACTTCTGTCTACAGAAACAATTCTGTATTGTAAGAAATGTCACAAAGCAAAAAGATAAACGATAAACCAGGAAAAAGGTCTGTGCTGCCTATGTGACATGGGTTACCCTGACTAGAGACAGCCTGTGCCACTGACCCTGTGACACCGACAACCACAAAGTGGGCGGAGACTACAAAGAGGAGGCTCACGGGAAAAAACGCAAGTGATCCATAGTCCTGAAAAGATGTTCAACCTCATCATAATAAAAGAAACACAAAGCAAAGCAGCCTACTTCACTTGATTGACAAAAACAGCATTTTTACTAAATTGACAATAATTAACAATGCTTGATAAAACGCAGTATTGGTGAGGATGAGGGAGAATATTGGCACTCTTATACACTGTTAGTATAAATGTTTTCTACAGAAATTTGGCAGCAGGTATTAGATTTTAAAATGCTTATTTTCTGCCCTGGCTGGTGTGGCTCACTGGATTGAGTGCCAACCTGCAAACCAAACAGTTGCCGGTTCGATTCCCAGTCAGGTCACGTGCCTGGGTTGCAGGCCAGGTTCCCATTAAGGGGCACGTGAAAGGCAACCACACATTGATGTTTCTCTCCCTCTCTTTCTCCTTCCCTTCCCCTCTCCTTAAAAATAAATAAATGAAATCTTTAAAAAACAAACAAAAAATGCATATTTTCTTTGCCCTAGCAATTCAACTGTTTGAATACAATCTTATGGATATACTTACTCCTATATGCAATGGTGTCTGTTTGAGGATATAGATTTATTATTATTTATAATAGTAAAAAATTGAAATTATTCAGATGACGTCATTAGGGGATCAGATTTATAAATTAATTTTAGCCCATCCAGAGAAGCATGGACCTCTGAAGGTATTTAGAAGGTATCTGCAGGTATTTAGAAGAATGTGGAAGATTAAAAAAGGTACTAATTTAGAAGAATGTTCAAAATGTATTAAGTGGAAAAGTAAGGTAAAGACAGTATGAATAAGATGATATTCGAAGAATTTTTATGCATATTCAAATATATATATGAGCCCTGGCTGGTGTAGCTCAGTGGATTGAGCGCGGGCTGGGAACCAGAGGGTCCTGGTTCAATTCCCAGTCAGGGCAAATGCCTGGGTTGCGGGCCAGGTCCCCGGTGAGGGCCATGTGAGAGGCAACCATACATTGCTGTTTCTCTCCCTCTCTTTCTCCCTCCCATCCCCTCTCTCTAAAAATAAAAAAATAAAATCTTAAAAAAACCCCAAACAAACAAACAAAAATATATATATGAATATCTATCTATCTTACTTAACCTGATTTCTGAGAGGACATACATTTCCTAAAACTTCAATAGTAGTGTTTGAAGTATGGAGTTCTAGGCTGAAGGAAGTAGAAAGAGAATTTTTGTTTCCATTGTATAGCTTCTGTAATGTTAGTTTTTTTCTTTAAAATCTTGAGCATGTTCTAATTTAAAATTAAAGAGTAATACTAAAAATATCATGAGCATGTCTCTACAAGGCCCTTAGGTAGTGACGTTACCAGTGGAAATTTCAGGCATAGATACACTGCCATATTTTTGGCCCTGTGGTGCCCCTTGAATTACACTGTTTGACATTCTCGCTGGCTGGGTAGGCTGCAGTGATACTCCGAGTTGAGAGTAAAAAAGGTATCAGCCAATCATTGTTCCTATCTCTTTGACTCCTATTACCAAGTCGTAGGAGTTTGCACACCAGTCGGAAACTGCTGGTCAGAAAAGCCTGCTGTCAGCAGAGCGCTCTGCCACCGGTGTGCGCTGGGGCCGCCAACTGGGGGGTGGGGGGGGTGGGCGCACAGCCCTGCCCTAGTCAGGAGAGGCAATTCTTGGGCAGAGATGTAAAACTCAGGTTCAAGGAGTTTGTGGGCCCTGTACAGAATTCGGTTCTGCTCTTTCTCAATTTCTTGGAGGACACAGTCTCATTTTAGCCATTACTCATGTCTGGTATGTGAGAGCCTATGATGACAAATTACTGAAAAGAATGAAGCAATTATCCAGTTAATTTAGGCTGAGCACCTATGTTATCAACTTCATGAAAACGGCCTACTGCTAGCACTAGAACTCACCTATTAATATTATGGCTGTGTAATAAAAAAGTGATGTAAAGCAGAGGGCAATTGGGTCCTGAAGTCTATATGTGCTTGCTGACAATGAACAGCCCAGATAAATTATGACAGGTCATGATTAACTTAAAGTGTCTAAATACCTCTGAGCCTTGAAGAATAAAATAGGTAAAATAAGAATGGCCATTGGCGCAGTGGAAGCTTGTGGAGTATTTCCAATGTCTGTTTTCTTTTACCAGTACCCTGGATGAAGTGCAGAGACGTCGTTCTGAGCTCAGGCTCTGGAGCCAGGGGCCTGCGGCCAAATCTCAGGCCCGCTGTGTCCTAGCTGTGCATACTTGGACACCTGGGAGGAACTTTTTTTTTTTTTTTTTGCCTTACAAAACACAACACCTGGCTTGTGAGAATGAAAAAGGGTCAGGGTGAGAATACTAACTGCTAAACATAGTGCTTGACACAGAGTGAGAGCTCAATGGAGGAAAGAAAGAATTGCTACTGCCACCAAAATCATCATCACCACGTCCTCATGGTTGCAACCAACTGCTTCGATAGGAGCATGAGAAATGATGTGGCTTCTAGTTTGCTAGAAACATTAAATAGATTTGGTGCACAAATGCATCCTAGTCAACTACAGGAAAGTGGCTTTTGCTTATTATATTTCAGAAATAGTTTTTTTTTAATTTTTTTAAGGTTAGGCTTTGATGATTTAGTCATGTGCATGGTGGAGACACATGTTTTTGTTCACATGGACTTGGGCTTGAATTTCAGCTCTACTCCTGACCAGCTGCTAGGTGACCTGGGGAAATTTGCTCATCTCCTTGAGCCTCAGTGGCCTTATCTGAAAAATGCAGATATAATTCCTGGGCTTCAGGGAGGATTGTGTCAGATTATTACATTTGAACAGCACTGGGCACGTATATGTTCCATTACCGTTAATTCCTATATTTAGTGGGAAAAGGATGAGCTCACGGGAATTTTAAGGGAGCATTTTGAACTGCCTTACAACACGAAACACCTGGCTCCCAGGTGACTCAATCGACTGCTTCAGCAAACCCCGCAGCACAGCTAAATTGCAGCTCAGTTGATCCAAGCCATGGAGGTCACTTCACTTAGCAGAAAAACCCTTAATGACATAACGGATCCAAGAAAATCTTCTGAGGACACATAAGTCACTCTGCCAATACAAGGTATCATCATTTGTGGCTAATTCCTAACATAGGCTAAATCTGTGGCTGATGTCCTTGCCAGAGTTGTTCTGGAGGCGGTGGATCGAAACATCTGGGGTACATCCCCAAACCGACTGCCTGGGGTTTTGTTCGCTCATCACAGCCAAAATGGCTTCCCAGCAGGTTTCTGCTGGTCTTGCCTCAACTTCCACCCCAGGCCCTACGGCAGCAGCATGACTTTGGGATGATGATGTCTCAGGGGCTCTTCGGATGCTGGCTTCAGCCTCTCAGCTGCCAGCAGGTCTTTCTTGGGGCACAAGGGGCTTCTGCTCTGGCTTGGCCCCCTGACAGAGCAGGCCTGAGGAAGAGAGCTGGAAGGTGGAGGTGGCCTCTGGAGGGAGTCCCCATCTGAAGAGGGGTCTGGGGCAAGGGGCAGTTTCTGTGCAAAAGGGGGAGGGCAGAACGGGCTGCCCTGAAGTGCCGAGGGGGGCAAGGTTTGCTTGTCCTCGCTGCTGCTGCAGCGTTGGCAGTAGTAAAAGTCTGGAACCAGCCAGAATGCCCATCACCTGGGATTGGCTCACTAAGCACGAAGGCACCCATTCTATTGCAGAAAATTACCCAACGATTAGAGACTCAGCTGGAGCTCTGTTCCTTCACCTGGAGGAATGTCAGTGCTATGAAGACAACAAGGTGCAAAGAAACAGATGTGAAAGTAACCCCCGATGGGCACAGATAATGATGGCTTACACTCAGTATCTATTCAAAATAAGCCAGCGACTGGGCTAAGTGCTTCTTAGGTGTTAACTAATATGAATCTCCCCAAACCCTGATGGGGGTGTTATAATTATTTGGATCCTATAGAAAAAATGATCCTAAAACTTAGAGATGCCTGTGGACATATAGTTAGTAAGAGCTGAGTCAGAATTTTCACATGGATTGCAGCCAGAGCTCTCGACCACTTTTCTATACTCTTACTCATCCATGTTTGTATGAGCACAGAGAAAGCTGAGGAAGAATTCGTGTCAGAAACAGGGTGTCCGTGGTTAGCTGCAGGAGATAAGGAGAACAAACCCTCTGATAATGTGGGGAAATATATAAGTTTATATACTTTTACCTATGATTACTGCAAATATGAAAAAAGGAATGTGCCCACGACCAGCCAAAGTGCAGAAGGGAATCAAACGAAATGAAACTTTGATTTAATGGGAAGTGATACTATGGGCAAGCCTTGAAGTTTTTAAAAATTTTGGTTTTGTTCTAGCAATAAAATGGCTTTTAAAAGGGAATAATCCATATGGCCATGCTAGTGATACGTAGGCCGGCCATTTCTGTCCTCAAAGTATGGTTGCTCGAGCATTAGCTTCGATCGGCATCAGCATCAGCTGGAAACTTGTTAAAAGTGCAAATTCTCCTGAGCCCACCCCGGACCTATCCGTGACTTCAGGGGAGGGCCTGCAATCTCTGTCTGACTCAGTCTCCTAGGAGATTCTCTTGCATCGAAGTTTGCAAACCACTGGATAAACAAACGAATAACCCAACACAACATCACGTAGGGAGAGGAGGGTCAATGAGGGTGGAGTCTGCAGAACAGACAGGGTTCCCCTTTGCTCGTTTGTCCCCTTGGCAGAATGTATTTGATTTGGGCGTCCCCTCGGTGGGCGCGTGAATCACTGTGGCCCTGCCCAGCCTTTGACCAGGCATGGCCTCAGGTGGCTCTGCTGTCATTTCAGATGAGTCACCTACCCACTGCCTGCAAGGTTCGACCACATTCCCCCATCTGGGTCAGGGTGAGGTCTGAGGCTCACTAACTAACGGTCACAAAAACGGTAACGAAATGGTTACTAGTTGTTAGCTGCTGCTATTTCATATCATAGAATTGATTCTGGGCTTAGAAGTTTTAAATTTGATTAATCTCAGGTCTCAAATTAATAGATACATGATCTATCTCCTTTTGTTATAATGCGGTAATAGCCTTTTGACTGCCTTTTCCCTTCCCATTATAAAAGTAAAATACACTTATTTAAAAATTTCAGAAAATACAAGTAAATATAGAGAAGAAAATGTAAGTCACCTGTAATTCTAAAATCCAGAGGTAATGGCTGTTAACATTAACTCTTAACATTAGAAATAGATCTTCCTAGGTCTTTGTCAATTAGGCACACAGATACATTTAAAATGAAAATGTGATCACACTATCAATTGTCTTACAATGTGATTTTTTTTCACATAACAACACAATACAAACCTCTTCCCAAATCACTAAAATACTGATCATTCACAATGACTGCAAAAGTGCTCCACTGCAAAGATAAAACACTTTAACTAGTTCCCATATTGATGCAAATTCTAATGTTTACTAATGTGTGATTATAATTCACAATCATGTATTATAAATCACTAGTCTGACTGTTTATTTAGGCCAAATCATTAAAACTGGTATTTCTGAAAAGGGGCCCGTAAGGATACTGAGATGTTTGGTAAACTGGCCTCCAGAGATGTCCCAATTTATACTCCCACCGGTTGTATAGAAAAGTGCCTATTGCTCCAGCCCCTGGTAATGTTGGGGGCTATCACTGTTTCCGTCTTTGCCTTTTGAATGGGTCACATGTGTTTCTTCATTGCTTTTATTACCATTCTCTGATTACTTGTTAGGTGGACAAATTCTTACATTTACGTCCTGGCCATTTATAATGGCACCCTCCATTCTTTTGATGAGTTTTTCACTGGGTCAGTCTTTCCTTCACAGAGCACCTTACTGGTGGTGTGGTTTCCCTGAATGCTTTTCTTTAAAATTGTAGTCCATAATAGCAGTTACTGACCAGTTGTATAAGCGGTAGATGTGGTAGTAATAATGCCAATAACAGCTAGCACCATTCTAACTATGCTTAAAATATTAACTAATTTGACCCTTATAGCAACCTTGCCAAGCAGACAGTTTTTCAGACCCATCTTACAGATGAAGAGGGTGAAATCCAGGTCATAGTTCAAAACTGGTGTTCCAGGGGTCGGCACTGCAGCTGGTCTCCCGGAGCCTTTTCTCGAGACCACTGCACTTGACCTCCAGCCCTCTCCCACCCACACCGCCACCTGTTTCCACTGCCCATAGTCCTCCTCATGACACTGCTATTCATGGGGTACTCACTAGGTGTGTTCTGGTTGCTAAGATAAATACTTTCTCTTTTTTATTCAGCATTCATTCAACAAGTGTTGCTTTTGCTGAGGACCTATTATAGCCTTGGCACTATTTTGTTGCTGGAGATACGGTGTGAAACAACCCCCAAAACTCCTTGTCTTGATGAAACTAACAGTTTCATGGGGATACAAACAAAATTTGTATACATAATTATATACTATAACTCTATTCATAATTATTTAAAGGCATGGTGCTTTAATATGTTATCTCAATTCTTATAACAACCACATGAGCTGTTAAGTGCTGTTGTTACCCGCATCGTGTTGACGAGGAAACCCAAGCTAGGAACACTGGTATCTTGCCCAAGGCCACACAGCTGAGTGGGCAGAGCCTGTGCCTCCGCCTCCACACTCTTTCTCCCTCAATATTCTGGTGTGTCCATCTAATGGTGAGGAGGGCACACCTGCCTCGTGCCTCCTCCCCACACCATGCTCCTCCTTCGGAAGAGGAGGGCAGAGACTTCTGTGACTGAAAATCTTCATTTCTGTGTGTGGTTTCCAGCCCCTCCCAAATTAAGTCACTCCAAGATCCTGTAGTTGCCTTTGTGGATATCCAGAGAAAATACTGGTCCATCTACACTTAGCTCAGCATGACTGCAAGACAAAGACGGGATACAGGAGGCATTGCTCTGGGATGAAGATTGTGTTTACGCACGCGCACAGTGTTTATTATACATTTCCCTAGAGAACCAAAGACGAAGGACGGCAAAATGCCTCCCCACAACTCTCTCTCTGCCGCTCTCATCCGTTTGTTTTCAAATGGATGTGAATTAGCCGAACCCATTTGGCTTGTCTCTCCAATTACTGGGTTTAATTTGTGTTGCTGACAGCTTTTCAAAAGAAAACAGCTTCACTGAATCCTCAGGACCCACAGACAATACATGGTAGAAACCAGAGAGCAGTAAGGCACCACTTCTCACAAAATACCAAAAAAAAAAAGCCTTTTTCTCGAAAAGTACATTTTTGAGGCCTTAAGTGAAATACACACTGCTTAATAAAACCCATACTGGAGTGTAAAGGCAATGAAAAGACAAGCAGAACAAATAATGATGTCCCAAGAGTTCAATTGCACATTAAAAACAAAAACAAAAAACCCTAAAACGTACTTGTGGCTGGCTACGGTAAAATGTCCTTTTATATGAAATAAATTGTTATAAACCCATGAGGGCCAGAAAGTGCCTGTTCATGATTATTATTTATAAAGTGTTGAAAGTGCACAGGGCCTTGTGCAGGTTATGGTTTCCCCCTGGAAGGGCTTTACTGGTTTATGCATGAGTTCGGTACCTGAGAAAGCAAGTCTGCCTGAGAAGCCACCAAAGACCAACACCAGTGTTTGAAAATATCTTTTGAAATCAGGTAAGTTTTATGGATTAATTTCATTGTAATACAGAAATAGCCTCATTTGTTTCTGATTATATAAAAACAATAGCTTCCCCATGCAAAACATTCAGATTATAATGAAAGAACATAAAATATATCAAAACATAGACATTATCCTTAATTCTACTCTTAAAGATAATTTCTAATATTTTGGCATATTTCTGTCCATGATAATAAATTTTATGGTCAGGTGTAGCCTAGTAAGTTTGAAGACCTAGTTAAAATGGGTAAATTCCTAAAAACAGATGAAAAGTCAAAATTGGTTTAGAGAAGAAATACAAAATTTGAATATGTCAATGTTGTATTAAACAATTTGAAATGATGAAAACCTGTCCTTCTCAACAAACTTCAGGCCCAGATGGTTTTATTGGAATGTTCTTCCAAATCTTTAAAGAATACTACTTTTTACCTCATAAATGTTTTGGGAATAGAAAAGGAAAAAAAACCCCTGCACATCATTCCAGAAGGCCGGCATAGCCGATCCCAAACTGAGCTGAGCACAGCACACAGATGGGAGGGATAGGCCCGTTTAACTTATTGAGATGGACCCAAAAATTTTAAACAAAATATTAACCAACTTAGCTGTAGATTTAAAAATAATACATCAAGATCAAGTCGAATTTATATCAGGCATACAGGATTGTTCAACCAAAAATTCATTTACGTATGTTAGTGTATTCACAAACTAATGGAGGAAAACTTATATAATGATATCAGTCAAGATAAAAGATGCATTTGATAAGGTTCAACACCAATTTATGATCAAAACTCAGCACTAAGAATAGCAGAAAATGTCCTTAACTTATAAAGGTCATTTATACTAAGAATCTATCAAAAGTATTATAGTTAATGGAGAGTTAACTGAAGTTTGATTCAATTGTCCTTCAGATAAAAATGACAAGGATGAGCACTCTTACCAGTAGAGGTCTTGGCCGAGACTAAACACAAAGAAATAATAAGAATGAGGGTTACAGGGGTGGTCGATTATGTCTGTCCTCAGTTACTCGCTGCTCTCCCTGCCCTGCCTCCTGCAAGAGGGTTAGTTACACTTGCCTGCCTGCTCTTGTCATGTAATTTGCAGAGCTTTCCTCCGGAAAGAGGAATCTTTCTACCCTGTTGCCATCAGATTTGACCATATGATGGGTTTTGGCCAGTGCACATGAATGGAATTGCCAGCGTGCCAGTTTTGAACAGAAGCTTTACTAGCTATGGTGTGGATTCGCTGGTTGCCCCGTGCTTCCCCTCTGCTATGAGAATGGCATATTCCTGATTAGGGCTGCTTCTACAGCTTGGATCCCAGAATAAGAAAACAAACAGAGCAGAGCTGCAGCCAACGTATATTCAACAAGTCACATGAATGAGAAATAAATTTTGTTGCAAATCACTGAGATTTGGGTGTTGGTTGTTACCATAGCATTAGCTTAGTGAGAGCTGATTCATAGAAGGTAAGAGATAAAAAACTGTCTTCATTTGCACGATATGATCATTCATCTAGAAAGACCAATAGAATCAAAAGACACACTATTATGCCCTGGCTGGTGCGGCTCAGTGGTTGAGCACTGGCCTGAGAAACAGGAGGTCACTGGTTCGATTCCCAGTCAGGGCACATGCCTGGGTTGCAGGCCAGTCCCCAGTTGAGGGTGTGCGATCAATGTTTCTCTCACACATTGATGTTTCTCTCTCTCTCTTTCTCCCTTCCCACCCTCTCTAAAAATAAATAAATAAAATCTTTTAAAAAAAGGATTAAAAAAAGACACCCAATTAGAAACAGTGTGAGAACTGAGTAAGATTGCTGCATACAAGATCACCCTCCCCTTTTTAGCACTAGCAACAGCCAATCAGAAAACATTATAAATAATAATATATCATTCCCACAACCCAAAAATTTATTAAGTATCTAGAAATAATTATATTAATAAAATAATACACAAAGTATCTATAGAGGAAGCAAAAAACTTTAAGATGTTAATTAAGGTAATTTGAATAAATGAACATTCTATGCTTTTGGATGAGACAATTTACTATTATAGTAAAAAGACCTCATCTCCCATTTAATCTATAAATTCAATGTAATAAAATAAAAATCCCACTTCGGTTTTTATTTTGAGGAATGTGTTAACAACTTACTTTAAAATTTATCTGGGAGAATAAAAGTTTATGAATATTCAAGTCAAACATGAATAAAAAGGGAGTTTGCCTTACTAGACATTAAAACACGTGACAAAGCCACAGTAACAAAAACAGTGGTGCATTGGTGCAAAAAAGAACACATATGAATAGGCCAACAAAACAGGACAGATTGCTCAGACACTGATCTATATGTGCACATGGAAACCTGAGTATAATGAAAAGGGTATCACAGGTCAGTACCTAGAAGCTTACATTGGGGAAAAATGACTCACTATAAAGGCAGAAAGAAAGCTGGATCATTGCCTCATATAACATACAAATGTGGACTCCACATGGATTAAAGACCTAGTAGAAAATGCACAACTATAAAGTTAATGGAGCATTACGCAGGAAAATATCTTGGTGACCTAAGGGCAGGGAAAGCTTTTCAAAAACACAGTTTCAAAAACAAAAATCATAAGGGAAGGAGGTACTGATGACTTTGAATCCATCAACATTGAGGCTTTCTGGTCAAAGAAGTCACCATGGACAAATTTATTACACAGATGGCAATATGGGAAAAATCTCGGACATGTCTAAAACCCACAAGAGCTAAGTGCAGAACATAGGTAACTTCTGCAAAAGAGAAAAGCAGCAACTCCAGTAGAAAAATAGACAAAGGAGATCAACACCTTACAGAAGAGAAGTTATGCCTCAAATCATTAATAATCTGAGAAATGTCCACTAAAACAACAATGAGTTGTCTCTTTATATTTACTAGGCTGGCAGAAGTTGGGAAGGTGGATAAGGCCAGCTGTTGCTGGAGATGTCGGGGTGGAGTAACCTCATTGTTACCAACGGACCATCACAGCCTTTCTGGAGAATATCTCGCACTCCTTAGTCAAATTAAGAATATACATGCCCCTGAACCCAGTCATTCTACCCCTAGGTATGTATTTCGAAGAAGATCTTGCATGGGTCCTTAAGAGAATGTGCATCAGGAGACTTATGACAATGTTCTTTGTAGCAGTGGAGAGTTGAACACAACCTGTGAGTCCAGTCTCTGAGCAGTCAGATGAAAGGCTGGGGACGCACACTTTGGAGTCCGAAGAAAGCACTTAGAAGGAATGAATTGGATGTGCACACAGCAGCATGGGTGGATCTTTGAACCATAGTGCTAGTGAAAAACAGCATTATCAATGAGCTGTATGATAGGATAGCTCCATGTAATTAAAAACATTATAAAACCATACCTATGCTGCAATATGCATACATAAAAAAAGCAAATATGAGTACATTAGAATGGTTGACCAAGGTGGGGATGGAATCTAACTAAGTACATAAAAGTCATTCTCCAGTCTGTACTCAGAGATAATAGCTGTTGGCAGTTTTTGTATCTTTTCATCTATCATAATAATAATGATTATCATTTATGATCACTTATTGTAGGGCAGGACTATGCTAATTGATTTATACAATTTATCCATTTAATTCTCCTAAGAATCTCTGCAGAAAGTAAATTCCTCTACTATTCCTTTGGAAAAGAGGAAAGAAATGAGACTGAGGGAGATTCGACAGCCTGGCCAAGGCCATCCAGTCAGGGAGAGAATGGATTTGAACTCACGTCAGTCTGACACCAAAGTCTATGTACTTAACCACTATCCTGGGTTGCCTCCATCCAGACCATTTGGCATGTGATAATTAATACAAGCTTACATTTTCTGTTACAGAAATGAGATCACACCACATTACGGCTTCCAACATATGCTATATTTTTTTAATTTAACATTTACTCATATAATGAATCTCTTCACCATAGTAAAATAGACTTTTAATCTCATTTTCAAAGACTGCATAATATTTCATTGTCTGAATGCATGATGAAGGAATACAATAGTAGAGATGGAGGATGACTTTTTTCTCCAAATGGAAGATACTTAAACGAGCAATGAAATAAAGACTCCAAAGTGTCAGAAATATGTTGACTGAGGAGGGATTCTTGGCAACTATTAGCAGCTAGGGAACTTAAAACTCTTGTATAACCTTTCAGTTTAATAAAACCCTGGAAACATGCAGAGGATGCAGTTTGGAGATTGGTTACACTGAAAATAGTGTTACCAGATAGTGGAACCAATAGAAATAGATCTATTTTTACTTAAGGCAATGGTTATTTTTTTAAAAGATAGAGATTTTGGTTCTTTTTCACTATTGCTTTGGCTATTCAGGGTCTTCTATAGTTCCATATATATTTTAGAATTTTTTTCTATTTCTGTAAAAAATATCTTTGAAATTTTGATAGAGATTGCACCAATTCTATAGAAGGCTTTGGAGAGTATGGACACCTTAACAATATTAATTCTTCAGATCCATGAACATGGGATATCTTTCCATTTGTTTGTATCTTCAATTTCTTTCATTAACAAACTGACAGGGACCAGAGGGAATGGGGGCAGTGGATAGGGGAGGAAAGAAGTGGAAGGACCTAGTTAAAGAACAAGTGTATAGGACCCATGGACAACAGGGTGGGGATGGACTGCGGGAGTGGGGGGGGCAGGGGATAGCAATGGGGGAAAGTGGGATAACTGTAATAGAACAACAATAACAAAAAAATAAAAAATCTTGTACTTTATATTGTACAGATCTTTTACTTTCTTGGTTAAATTTATTTCTAAGTATTTTTTTTTTCATGCTATTGTGAATAGAATTGTTTTATTTGTTTTTGTAGGTATTTCATTGTTGTATATAGAAACCCAATTGATTTATGTGTTGATTTTGTATCTTGCAACTTTACTAAATCTGTTAATTAGTTCCAAAAGTTTTTTGGTTCTGTCTTTAGGATTTTCTTTGTACAAGATCTTATCATATGCAAATGAAGACATTTCTACTTCTTCCTTTCTGATTTGAATGCCTTTTATTTCTTTATCTTGCCTTGCTTCTCTAGCTAGGATTTCTAGTACAATGTTAAACAAGAGTGGTGATAGTAGGCACCCTCGTCCTGTTCCTGACCTTAGAAGAAAAGCTTTCAATTTTTGAACATTGAGTATATATTAGCTATGGGTTGGGAGTATGTCCATCTATACCCAATTTGTTGAGAAGAACAAAGCTGGAGGCATCATACTTCCTGATTTCAAACTATACTCAAAGCTATAATAATCAAAATGGTATGGTAGTGGCATAAAAATGAACACAGAGAGTAATAGAACAGAATAAGAGGCCCAGAAATAAACCCTTACATGTATGGTCAACTAGTATTTGATAAGGGAGCCAAGAATAGTCAATTTTTATAAGTAGATAATTTTCTCCCTACACTTTTTGGCTTGGTAGGGCAATAGAGCCAAAGCCGTTTCCTCACACTGAGAATTAGAACACAGCTCAATCTGCTACGTTTTTGTTCTTCCACAGTGGAAGGTAAGTGTGCAAAGAGCTGGAGAGTGTGTGTCTCTGGCAGGTAAGAAAAGCAGGGGTTGGTTTAAATGCACAATTTCCAAAAAAAAAAAGCTTCACTCATCTCACTATAACATTGAAATTGCGTGAAATTTTATTCAGTAAAGATGGGTCTTAAATTACTGGGTAAGTGTGGGACTAAATATTACATGTATATAAATTCTGAGTCAATTAAACTTTTAAGTATACAAGGGAAGGCTTGACACATAAAGTCACTCTAGTGTTGTTTTTAATAAAACCATATTGCTTTTCTTTCTTTGATGTAAATTCAGACTTACATATGTATTAACATTTTGAAATTCAAAATTACTAAAGTTATTAAATTAAGAAATGACTCATGGCAGTCTTAGCCAAGTCACGGCGGTTTCCTGCTTCAACAGTGCTTCAGTGGAGCCTGGCACTCGACCCCCATCCCAGCCAGCTGCCCAGATCCATCCTTCTGCTGCCTCCTCACGGCACCCTCAGACCGCCCCGAGGCCCCTGCCACCACTCCAGCACTGCGGAGCTGCCTGTCCTCGGCCGCCTATCATGATGACCATGCCTACCTCACAGGTGTGCCAGAACTGCCACCAGGATTCGGAGGCTGCCATCAACCGCCAGATCAATGGGGAGCTCTACACTTTCTACATCTACCTGTCCGTGTCTTCCTACTTTGACCATGATGATTGGCTTTGAAGAACTTTGCCAAGCATTTTCTTCACCAATCTCATGAGGAGAGGGAACATGCTGAGAAACTGATTGGGCTGCAGAACCAATGACGTGGCGGAATCTTCCTTCAGGATATCAAGAAACAAGACCGTGATGACTGGGAGAATGGGCTGAATGGAATGGAGTGTGCATTACACTTGGAAAAAAGTGGGCATCAGTCCCTACTGGACTTGCACAGACTGGCCACTGAAAAAACTGGCTCTCGTTTGTGTGGGTTCATTGGGACTCACTACCTGAATGAGCAGGTGAAATCCATCAAAGAATTGGGTGACAAAGTAACCAACCTGCACAGGTTGGGGGCCCCTGAGTTTGACATGGCAGAGGATCTCTTTGACAAGCACACTCCGGGAGACAGCACAGAGCGCTGCCTTCCCACAGCCATGGGGTGAGGGTGTGGGGGGACTTCCGTGTCATCAAAGCAGCGTGTGCATGTTGGAGAGACCTTCACCTTTTCTGTAACTTGCACCAAATCATCCACTTACTTCCTTCATTTGTACCATTCCTTCAAATAAAGTAATTTGGTACCAAAAAACAAACAAACAAACAAACAAACAACCCAAACCCTTCACGTATTGAATTTTTTTCCCTGAATTGTGTTTGTGTTATTCTGTTGTTTGTGTGTGTGTTTTACTTTTTGACTATCTTTTTGCTATTATGAATTTTCCAGGATCATATTTCAACAATAAGCATGCATAATCTTTATAATGAGGAATGCATAAATAAAAGTAATGCATACTCATGACATATTTATTTTCCTAAATTATTTTAAATTAATTTCATATATATATTTTTCAAAAAATGTGGACCTTCAAGGCTTAGAAACCAGCTGGGAATAGTTTCATTGAGTTTCCCAAACTTCACTCATTTGTACATCAACTTTATGCTTTTTTGCCAAAATGTATGTATGAGCTTTAGCACATATATTTTAAATCTTACCATTTTTACTTCAAAAGATTAATTGAAAATGAAAGTCTATATCTCAATCCTACCTGGACAAAAATCATAATCCACCATGAAAAAAAGGAAAGTGTAAAATAAATACAATCAATACAATAATATTAAATTCTAGCCAAATACCATTTCTCATTCAAAGGTTCTGATTTTGAGGTTGCTTTACTTTTCATTTAAAAAGGAATATTAGTGGGAGTTTGAGGGGGTTAAAGGTAAGTTAGCACCAAGTGTGAGTTTCTCTCTGTAATAATAAGAAATGCTGAATTAGAATTAAAAAGGGAATTACATTGTGAAAATGTGAATCTGTATTACTTAATCTTGATGCTCTTGCTACTTACAAACACTGTTTATATTATGATATCTCCTGTGCTTTGGGGACCACTGGTCTATAGCAGTTCCAGCAAATGGAGTGAGGACGAGTGCCTTCTAACAGATCCCCAGAACTGGGACTTCACAATTTTGTTCATAATGCTTTTCAATGGTCTCCGAGGTGCACACATCCCAGTTCAAATCCAGTCCAGCTAATTTACACTGTTGTTACACCATAATCATTAATCACATTCCCTTTGCACTCCAGTGCGTCCTGATTTGGGACAGTCCACTGCAGAGTCACCAGGTTGACGGTTCACTGTCTATCATTTTCCGAGCCCCTACTCTGGACCTGGCTTTCTGGTAATGACTGGAAATACAAAGGTGAACAAGGTAGTTTCCAGTCCCCAGAGGACTCAGGAATGGGAGATCAGGGCAAGGAGGGAAAGGGAACCACTTAATGACAACGCCAAGTGATGAGAGTCACACGTAGGTCTATGCCACATGCTGTTGAGATCTCAGGGCAGGAGGACAGATAAAGGGACACGGCAGTGTCCTCACTGCAAAGGGCAAGAATTTCAGCTAATCAGTGGTGTAAGAACAATGAATCAGCTCTGCAGAGGCAGGCAG